>CM040426.1:25290859-25801701 GCA_022702705.1 Papilionanthe hookeriana x Papilionanthe teres
TTGTTTTCCTTTTTTAATTCTTTTAATTATTCTTTCTAATTCAGAATCTAAAGGTAATAATCCTTCAGATCCAGCACTATGCATAAAAAGTAAATTAATAAGAAATAAAATCTCTACTTATATAAAAAAAAATTTTTATTCTATTTTATATATATATATTTTTGGTATTTTATATTTTTGACAATAAAAGAAAATGAATAAAATAAAAAATAATTAAAATCTACTCCACTCCTCCCCGGGCAACAATGCAAAAAACTTGACCCAAATGCTATATATATGCGTACTAAAAATTCAATCCCCGGCAACGGCGCCAAAAACGTGACCCGCAATCTGCTGATGATAAATATAATAATTAATGCTTTCAAATATATGTAATAGACAATAATAGCAACTAGTGTATAAAAATATAATTTTATTGAAAATATTTTACACACTAGTGGGTACTACGCAAGTATACGTATCGTATCAAGTAATATAGGGCTTTGAAACAAAGACCCCAGTATCGATCCCACGAGGAGTGAGTTATGGATTTTTAAATATTTTAATTTTATTTTTATGTATTTCTTTTATAGTTTATAAATTTGATATTTTTAATTTACTAGATGCAATAATAAAGCCATAATGAAAGATGCAATAATAAAGCAGTAAAGAAATGGTTGGTGTAAAAAACAATAAGAACACAACTTTCTTCCTTTCAATTAATCCAAGATTTTATAAGATAATGATAATATTCGTGGAGAATATAAATTTATGGTATTGTGCCAAATAGAAGTATTCATATTCATTACCCTTTGATCCAGGTGTAACGAACATTGGCTAGCCTATAGATCAGGTCCGGATGTATTGTTAGTAGAATGAGTTAATATAAGCTCACACTACTAGATGTCCAAGGGTGGCTATGGTCGGCCCTACTAGTGACTCTTTCCTTCTCTATAAACCAAATCACAAGAATTTAGTCTGTCACTCTAAACACTTATTAATTCTACACCCATTATATAATATCTTCCAATTTATTTGCACTTCACCTTGAATAACCCGCACAAGGCCTTCGACTACCCAAGGATTCATGTGATATTTACTAGTTAAGAATTCATCTCCTTCTAGGTATCAAAACTCTTCAACATATTTTAACAATACAAGTGATCAATTTGTAATGTAAATGAAGATCCGGTATTAATATTATCACAATGATTTAAAATATAAATAGTTTTTAATTCTCAATCGAATTTTATATTATCTTATTTATCTTTTCATAATTGAAAGGAGAAAGTAAACTAACTACTCAAAACACATTGAATTTAAACAACAAAAAATGATAATAAAACTTTGAATAAAATTACAAATACTTATCTCAAGTGTTTCTCCTACTGAACCTCTGAATTCTTCCAACTCAAAAGTAAATAAACATCAAAAGCACCAACTCTTTAAACTCTCAATACACACTCTAAATAAACTCACTAATTAATAAAAGTGGCCCTAAAGTATTTCTCTAATTCTGCCTCTAGATGGGGCTCTAGATAAGGGGATGTATGGGGGCTTATGTGGGCTTTTTTCACTGAAGGAGTACCCACCTATTTATAGGCGTCAAGGGTTGCCTTGAGGCACCTCTTCAAAATGTGTCCAAGTTCAATGAATCTTATAGAAGGTGTGTCTGGCGCCTAGGCGCCGGACTCTGCGTCCAGTTCTTCGCACCTCTTCACTTTGGATCGCACCTCTTCGCGATTAAAACCGTTTCCAAGCATCCAAATACATTGTATCACATGTCCTATAAACCAGGAACAACTGCCAGTCTTGTAGAAGATCCATTAACCGCTAACATCGTCAAAATAACCATCCAAAAGTCGTCAAAAATCTTGACAGATCCCATATCGACCTGGCGCTTAGGCGCCGGATTCTGGCGCCTAGGCGCCAGACCAATAATTTTGACAATTTTGCATTTTGGCTCCATTTTTGCTCCTTTTTGCCACTTTTTCAATTTTTTTCTTCTTGAACATTTTTCCATCACCTATGTCCAAAAACACAAAAATACCTTTCATTAAAGCATAATATCCTTAAAAATTTGATAAAAATCAAGGCATAAAAATGGGTATTTTTTCATGGATCAACCGACCAAGGTGATAATTTGACAAAACAAATGAAACAGGAAGTGTATGATTTGTGTTGGGCTGTGACGTAATGACCAATGATCATTCCCTTGTTCCAAGTCATCAAACAAAATTGAAATTCAACATGAAGCATTTATCATAAATGTGAGAAAGATAAAATAATTAAATGAAACAAAGGTATGCAAAAATGACATAGAAGCTTCATTCATTTCGAAATGGAAAAATATATAAGTCCTTTTTATACAATAAAATTCATTTACTCAAAAGGTTTTTTACAAAAGTTCTTCTAGTAAATTATCAATGTTTCTGTTACTAAATGGAGGACTCGCTGTCATGTTTGGCATTGATGTCATCTTTGCAATACTCCTTGGAGCTAGTACAATGTAGCAAATTCATCTAAATTCGTGAAATTTGTGTGAACCATGCCAATCTAAATGAATTGGTCGATTGTGATGTTACTTCCAACACGATGTTGTTTGCATATAATTTTTTTCTATCTTGAATAAGAAGGGAACGCCATGAAGAATCATCACCATATTTTCCCTTAGCTCCTAGTTCTCTTGCTAGGTAATATACAGAAGCTCTAATAAAGTGGAAATCTCCTCCTCCAATATTGCCAGCTTCTTCTAGGTTATCATTACTTGCTTCTTAGTATTCTTAGCAAGCATGACTGAGATCTTTGCACTCTTTGAAGTAGCCTCCCACATCATCTCCACTTTATCTAGTACCATCGATTGGAAGTGTTAATCTAGCCTTGCCTTGAGATGATAAGGGTCGATTTCCTCATGGAGATATGGTTGCTCACACACCCAAAAGAATTTACAAAAGTGGGGTTCCAATTCACTATGAAAAAGGTGAACATATATTCTTTGAATTTTAGGGAGCGACTATATCAGTCAACCTTTCGGTCGGTTGAAGTACAAGAATTGTTGAGGATATCTTGATCTTTGGCCCCTTAGCCTCAGAAAGAATCCATTCAGTTCAGGAACCCTTTCTTTGCTTTATATATAAGGGAGGAAGGGACGGAAGTAATTCAAAAACTGACTCCTTTCCTTCCCTAGGTTGTACATTCTCTGATGTTATGCCTTTCAAAACAGTCTATAACTAGGTTAAGTCAATAGAAGCAGGTTGAATGACCCCATTATGTACTAATAGTATAGTGAGTGAAGGATCTCGACAAGCAAAGCCGGGCTTGTTATCATCCCTTGCTCAAAATACTTTTACTCAGCTCGATCTTCTCAGAGTAATCATATGGCTTAACAAATTCTCGCCAACTTATGATTGAAGGAGTTTTTCTCAAAAAATAAGTATTAGTATGAGCTGAGGGTCTCCTTTTAATGATGGTTAGTTAATTATTGGAAATTTTCAGGATCACCACCATAGTTTCATTGATACATAAAATAAATTCCACACCTAAAGAGCTAAGTTCATTGCCTAACCCTCCAACTAGTCTCTGCAAATTTTTGTGCAAGAACTCTTTTTTCCCAGGCTTCATCTTTGGACTTTTTCTTGTCATTCAGATATCAACTTTGGAATCCCTCTTGACTTCTTTATTGTCAGAGGTAGACCACATGTTTTTTGTCATTCTTTCGAAATACACCAAGGAATAGATCTTTATTCACACTCATCGATTTGGTGTATTGGGGAAATGAGAGAAGTTGTTTGTTGATCTCGTTTCCCTAACCAGGGAATAATCAAACCCTTTCTTCCTCTTAAATGCATCCACATTGGGTAAAGGTCTAATGCCACATCTCTCAAAATACAAGGCAATGAAGCACTTATATTTCCAATCCTTCACTTCTTTTTTTAAGCTAGAGAAATTAAACTGGTCATCGGCCTCCTCTTTGAGATAAATCATGTCACTCAATAAATCACTCAACCATAATATTCTTTTTCACTATTAGAAGACTACATAAGTCATTATCACCACTATAGAATTCAATTTTATCTGTGTCTGGATGACCGCATATTAGTTGAAAATTGGCTTAATTTGCTAACACAAAAGCAACCATAGTCTGTATCTCAATTGGTCTCTGTAGACCACCAGATTATCTCCAAAGCTATCATTCATCCTCTCATCTGAGGGAGAGATCATAAATTGATATTTGAATTGAAAATAGAAGCCTCATCCACAAACGATATGTCTGATGAAGACAAAAATGATCGCTTGGTCACAACTAATTGGCAAAAGTTTTAAGGTGTTTGCATTGGTGCCATTAAGAAACTGAAAGTAATGGTCGAACGAGAAGGGAAAAAGTGAGTGATGGAAGTTTAGAGAAAATGATAGCAAGATTGTAAAAGAACACCTCAGCCACTTTTATTAAGACCCAACTAAAGATGAAGCGTCGCACAACAACTTTGAGAGGTGACCAACTGAAAATATGTTGAATTTTTCATGCCAATTTTATATTAACTTTGATGATATTGCACTTTAAAGAAAGGAATTTTTAATGTTTTGTTGCAGGTATGTTGATTTATGGACATTGAGTAAAAAGATGCAAAAAGGAGCGAAATTGGAGCAAAAAGAACCAAAATATGAAGATTTGACCTTGGGCGCCGAAGGCGAGATTGACGGCACCGACGGCGGATTTTTCCTGAGAGTTTAGAAAATAAATTGCAAAGAAGGTCGCCGAAAGCGAGCTCGAAGCAGCCGAAAGTGAGCCTTAATAGAGAATGTCTAAAACCTAGTATTCTAAAAGGCCGCTGACGACGAGTATGTCGGTTCTCTCACAAGGTGCATTGATTGTGGACAATTTTTGAAGGGATACCTGGGAAACTCTTGGAAACTCTTCAAATACTTTAAAAGAAACAATTTTAGGCAAAAAAAATGTGTGTCCAGAAGTGTTCAAAGGAGTCTAAGTGGTGTCTAGGAGTATTCAAAGTGTCCATGAGTGTCTGTTAGTCTCTTGGTTTCCCTAATAGTTTTAGAGACTGAGTTTATTTAGTGTTAATTGTGAGGAATTCTTCGAGAGATTGTAAGAGTGGAAGGAAAGTGAGAGATTTCTTCCTCCTTGCCGCATTGTAAGAGAATTCTGAGTGTCGAAAAGAAAGAAAGAGATTCAGAGGAACTTTAAGGAGTTTGTTTAGGGAGTAATTCGAGATAAGTTGTAATTACTAATTGTAGTTTGTATAACTTTGCTTTATATATGAAATCCAAGTTTTTTCATATCTTCTCCATGAAATCTGAGTAGTTTCTCTGTCTTTCTCCTTGTGTTGAGATTTTGTAAAATGGTGATTTGAATTAGTCGTGCCAAGAGAATGTTAAAGAAGTTGTGATAATCTTTTCACTTTAATCTTAATTTACTTTCAATTTGGTCAATTGATTTGTTAAAACATGTTGATTTATTAAACTAAAGTGAAGATTACATCCAAGATCCAGGGAGGTCAAAGTCCTTGAAAGTAGTGTGAAGATAAATAGGGAAAAATTATTTATCGAGCGTAGAATTGGAGATTTTAGAGTGACAGACTAAAATCCTCAATTCGGTCCTATCGTTTGGGTGTTGTAGTGTAGATGTTAGCCCTCAGGCGAGGGGAACGTGGGAGCTCCGAAGTGAGAGCCGGTATCCTCCCAACCTAGTCGCAGATTCAGTAACCAAGCATAAGATTAGTCAATTTTCTTTATGCCTCGACCAAAGGGTAAAGAATATGTATGCTCCTATTTGGCACAACATAGTTTTAAAGTAATTCCAATTATCCATTCACTTAAATTTATTAACAAGGAGAAGGATTTTTTCTTATATATTGAACCTCACTTTATTAGAAAAAGTAGTTAATTGTTAGTAGAATTAGTTTATTAAAATTCCATCTTATTTACGATTGCATATTAGTGACAAATAGGAAATTCATTTTACAAGGTTATGATTCTATATTGGTTTCTATAATCCTAGTCCGTAGCCTCTGAAATATTTCCTGTGGGATCGATATTCAGGACTACATTAGAGCCCTGTATTACTTGAGCGATACGTATACTTGCGTTGATAAGAGTAACTCTGCGATTATTGAATATTTTTATACACTTTTATATCAAATTCTAGCAATATTATGTTTACGCAAAGTGCACGGAATGGTTTAAGAGGTAATATCACATCAGCACAAAAATCAAGAAAAGATACTCTATTTTCAAAAATAGTAATTGCAGTCGAATCTAAGTCTAAAAAAAGATACTTTACAAATTGGACCTTGGTCACCTCAGTCGGGACAAGACCAATTCTAAGTAATCTTCTATATAACATTTGACTGCAAACCTTAACTTGGTTCGCTTGATCAGCTATTCTCCCTCTCATCTTCTCTAGCCGAATCAACATTGCTCGAAGATCCTCCTTTGCCTAGCCCACAAAATTTCTATTTCTTCTAAGTAACGAGTCAAGGTTCTCAGGGACATTTGATGTCCCTCAAACACATTCTTCTGGCTCTCCATAGGGTTAGGTGGTTGATTAACCACTTTCTTTTTTCTACAGACCATAACATGGAGCACTGAAGCTGCCACCATAGTTGGATCTCTATCATCTCCAAAAATGAGCAAACCACGAATCTTAACATCATCATGCACAATAAAAAAAATGGATATGTAAGAAAGAAAAATTTTGAAACCTCAAGCAAAAATTTGAAATCATACTCCGAAACAAATCCACCTCAGAACAAGTAGCTTTGCCTACATCTAATGATAAAAGATCAGTAACACAAATTTATGGTGCATCGATCAGCTAAGGATCTATCATAGTCTTAGAACAACCCAAGATCCCTATCAAGGCCATGATGAATAGGTCAGCAGAAAAAATACCATGATTTTTCCCAACATTAGGATGATCCTTTGCTGGAGTCGACGAGTTCAAATCTGATGAATTCACCTATTCCACTCCCTCAGATGGTTTTAGCCTCTTAGCAACCTTCTTCTCCTAGTTCTTATTCCTTTACTTGCCTTAAGGCCTTAGCTGCCTCTTCACCCCAAAAGCTACGAGCATTTTCACATGGTAAATGAGTTTCAACATAGAATCAGATCCTTTTTCCACAAGGGCAACATGGAAGTTGAATGGAAGTAAGAAGAAACAGATTCCAATTACTGAGAACCATCCACTACGCCCTATGTATAATGATCATGGGAAAAATATTCAAAAGAGTCTAATCATTGCATTAAATTATGATTATTAAGATTCAAGTCATTCTTTTAAACGTTGCTTTGTCCTTATTGCAGTCTTCACTATGAAGGAGAAAAAAAATTATGGACTTAAAATGCACTGCAAAAATTAATCGGTATGAATCTTAAGAAAATTAAATGATCCATATTACATATGAAAAATTACAAGGTTGAATACAATCAGCCAATCAAAGGCCAGCTATCCAAAGTTTTACGATCGACCAAAATACAACCGATCGAGTAAAGGCTAGTCCGAAGAGAAAAAGGCTAACCAGACCATCATGAGACTAACATCCATGCTGAAGATCAGACAAAAATCTAACCCCCCTAGCAAGCTCACAATGGCTAACCCGAGGCTCTCTCAATCAATCCCCAAAATACCTCAAAATATCACTAAAAGAAGAATAATCAGGCAAGCTAACTGGCCAATAAAGGCTAACTGGCTACCACACTTAAACTTGAACGACTTCATGTAGCAAGGGCCAACCTGTGTTTAGAGCAATAGTTGATCAAATTCCCAGAGCGAAGGCGGACTGAATTCTATATGAAAAATGCTAAAATTTATTATTAATACAGAAATGCATATACATGCCAACAGACTAGAATAACTGATCCACTTGAAAAATACCTATTATTATGTCTTATTTATGATTCAATTCGTAAGGATATTATGCTTTAATGAAAGATATTTTTATGTTTTTGGATGTAGGTGATAAAGAAAGAGTTCAAGAAGGAAAAAGGAGCAAAAAGGAACAAAAATAGAGCTAAAAATCAAAGTTGCCAAAGTTCTAGGTCTGTCGCCTAGGCGCCAGAATCCAGCGCCTAAGCGCCAGCTTGATACTGAAGCAGATAAGATTTTTGACGACTTTAGCTAGTTATTTTGATGGCGTTAAGAGGTTATCAAACCTTTTAGAAGACTGGAATTTAGTCCGAATACATAAGACATGTGATACAATGCATTTGGACACAGGAAAACAGTTTTAATCGTGAAGAGGTGCGATCCAAAGTGAAGAGGTGTGAAGACCTGGTCAAGGACTCTGGCGCCTAAGCGCCAGATTCTGATGCCTAGGCGCCACAGTTAACTTCTAGAAGGTACATTGTATTTGGACGAATTTTGAGGAGGTGCCTTAAGCAATCCCTTGTCAAATTCGGAGCTCTATAAATATGAGCCATTCTACAGAGAAAAGTGGCCCTTTTATCACCCCATAGTTCCAACGCATCCTCTAGTCCCTGTCTAGCATCAAAAAATTTTAGGGAGCCACCTTCTTTAGTATTTAATGAGTTTATTTTGTGTAGAAGTGTGAGTTTTCAAGTATTGTTGCTGTTGAAATCTTGTACCTTGCCTTGGAGTCATTAGGAGTCGGCGGATCACTTGAAGGAACATTCCAGATAAGTATTTGTAACTTAGTTCAAAGTTTTATAAATATGTTTTATTGTGTGAATTCAATGTGTTCTTAGTAGTTAGTTTTCTTTCTCCTTCCAGCTATGAAAAGTTATTTATATAATTAAATTTTATTGGAGAACTTAACTTAAAATATTTATAAAAATTATGATGATATTAATACCTGATCTTAATTTACTTTTAAACTGTCAATTTAAATTGTTAAAATCTGTTGAAGAATTCTGAGACCTATCCGGAGATGAGTTTTTAACTAGTAGATATCACATTAATCCTTGGGTAATCGAAGGCTATACGCGAGTTATTTAAGGTGAAGTGTAAATGAATAGAAAGATATTGTTTATTGGGCTTAGAATTGATTAGTTTTTAGAGTGACAGACTAGATTCTAATAATTTGGCTTATAGAAAGGGAACGGATCACTGGTAGGGCTGACCATAGCCACCCATGGACATCTAGAAGTGCGAGTCTAGATTAACCCATTTTACTAATAAAACATCCTGAACCGATCTATAGATTAGCCAATGTTCTTTATACTATCGAGCGAAGGTAAGGAATAGAAATGCTTCTATTTGGCACAATACCATAATCTAAGTTTCTACAAATGATAATTATTCTAAAAAAATCTTAGATTAGTTGAAAAGAAGAAAGTTGTTTTATTTATACTTGCATTAATCTTTACTTTATTACTGCTTACTTACATTTAGTAGAAATTTTGTTAAATTTAAAATCTGAATTTTGAAAAGAAATAAAAATAATAATTACTTTTAATTTGAAAAATCTAAAATATTTCTTAAATAAATTTTCTCAAAAATCATTCCTATGGATTGATAACCAGGACTCTAATAAAGCCCTGTATTACTGAAACGATACGTATACTTGCATTTAAGATTGTGACATTTACAAAAATTATTATAAATATTTAAAATATAAATTCATAAATTCTTAAATAAGTAAAGGTCGGGACGCATCAATAACCTGTAATGCCTTTATTAAGATAGAGAAATGCATGTTGTTTTACACCTTCGGCCCTCAATCTTATATAAATAGGGGTCCATAGTACGTACTAAAGGATTTTTTGGCTCTCTCTATACCAATAATTTATAGAGAAAACTCTCTAGCCTTATTTCATGTGACCTGCACTATCAATACAATAAATGAGTGACAAAGCCTGAGAATACCCTCGTTCCTCCTAGAGGGCAAATCTATGTGCTCTCTCTCTCTCTCTCTCTCTCTCTCTCTCTCTCTCTCTCCCTCCCTCTCCCTTCTTTGATTCCTGCAGCTTCGATCTTTGGGCATGACTCACAGGATAATTTTGGATCCAGCAATTTATAACAATATATTTTATATACAATTTATTAAAAAATAAGAAAAAAAAATAATAGCAACTTGTTAAATAATGTTGTGATATAATCCGATCTACCGTGGGGAATAATACTCTAGGAAAAATAAAAGATTTATTTGTAGGTTTAGCGGCAAGTAATTAAAGGGCTAGAATTTTGTGCTTCATGAGCAAGGAGTCAGCTAATTTGATCGAGGCCAACATCTCATTAAAAATTGAGATAATCTTTTAAGTAATATTTCAATTTTGTTTATCTATAGAATCATTATACGCCAATCACTTTTTATAAAATCTCACACCAATATTAAAGTATATCATTACACACTTCAATCCTTTTTTTATGATTTCAAGAGATTCTTAATGCTTTGATCATGATAAAGCAAATACGTAAATTTGAGAACTTGTCTATTTTTAATATGACATTTCATTTATAAATGCTAATAATTTTATTCGTGTGTGTAATTTTTACAAGAACATTTTATGTGCAGTTCAGCTTTGCGTTCATGGCAATTTTATGATTCTTGCTAGTTTTATCTTTGATCATGTTTTAAGACTAAGTTAGGGTTGGTGCTATATTTTTTGGGAAATTTATTTTAAAAATAGTGTTTATAATAAACACTGAATTTCTCATGCCATGCATTCTCTCAGCATAAATTTTAAAGTTAGAAAAAAGAATTAGACAAACAAGAATACAGGTAAATAACATTTGAGTTGGCATAAAAAATCTTTAGATACAATTTTATGTGTATGATATGTGTTTGAATTCCACTAAATATTATTACAGTAGGAAGTTGCAATGGAAAATTCTACACAGAGAATTGTTCGACTAGTAGCGAAAATGAGCCATGTGCTGTTGCCTGAAATTAATGCAAAGCATTTGGTCAACCACACAAGTACATGTGGTGATAAAATATTTTACAAAATTAAAGTCTGTGTGTGGATCACACAGTAAACAATGTTATCTTCTATAACAGGTTGTTTCAGTTTACTACTCTGCTAAGTCTATTTTGAAGGTTTAGATTTACAGGAAGAAAAAATGTTCTAGAATCCTGATGTAGAAATTAGAACTCAAAACTAAGTTTGTTGGTGTTATTCAACAGTGAAATGTGCATACTTTGGGGACACAGTCTAGTGATTGCTCGATATTTTTTCTGAGTTTCTTACTTTGTTGACAGTTAGGGATAAATTCTTCTTATCCTATGTATAAGTTATAAGAAGCATTAGATTCTTTTATTATGCAAGGTTTCGTAGGAATTCTATGATCACTTATCTTCGTTAAGCTCTCATATTGGCAATATGTCTATTCACCTAGGTGGGTGTGTATTAACATACTTGTTATTCTAGTCAATAGTTAGAAGTTTAAGATCACAAGAAATTTTAACTTTTCAATTTTCTAGAATAGGAGTAAACTATGAATAGAAGGTTAAGAAATTAAAATATGAAATTCAAAGCCCAAAATATTGTCCAGGAAAAACTCATGTATCAAAAAATTGATTTAGCATATATCTTAGATCACATGAGTATAAATGAAAAATAGCTAGTATGAATGAGAGAAGAAAACACAACGATTTACATTGAAAACATTAAGCAAAATAATGCATACATGTGCAGAAAACTCACTCTCAAGTCAATCACCCCTTGGAATACCCTACAATTCTCTTCATACGGTGCTAGCTCTCCATGGTTCTCCCTCATATAAGTGCACACAATTCTCTCCATCTTAACACCCACAACTCTCAAGAAAAACACCATAGAAAGCTTCCTAAAAAGAGAACTAACAATAAAAATTTAAAGGTAAGAACAAAGCTCCCTTAAGCTCTAACAAGAGGCATCCTCTAATGAACAGGAAGTAATTCTAATGTTCCAAGGATTTCCTTATGTGCTTAGGGCACAAATTTTGGTAGGAATTCTTTACAATTTTATCAATTCATAAAATAAGATGTCGTGCAGGCATGGTTGAAGCATGCATAGTAGACTACAAAGTAGGTGTGTTGGAAGCCTTATGAGGTAGTGCGGTAGTGCTTCTCTTCGATGCGAGTGTTCAGTTTATCCATGCAGGGCTTGCCTCTCCCTGGTGTGGGCACGCTAGTGTTCATTTAGCAAATTTTTCATATTTAACTCCCTGAAATGCACTCAAAACTTGTATCCTATAAAACACAATAAAAACAGCTTCCACAAACAAAAATTTTTCTTAATAAGGATTTCAAACATGGGATTTAAAAAGAAAAATATCTCAAATTCGGTTCACATTAATTCTCCCAAACATACATATTACTTGCCTTGAAGTAATCTCATATCTAAATTTGTACTTATTTAAATTATTTTTATCATGTGAGACTTTCTAATTCTCTAAAAAGATTGTATAATACCTAATGAAAGAAGTGCAATTTTCTTCTCAAGGTTGAATTTATATTACTCTCTATTAATTAAGCACTTCATTAATTCACTTTATTTTTAAGACAAAAAATTTCAAAACTGTAAATCTAATGTGATTAAAATATTTTCATCATCCAGAGAGATTTTTAAGTTAAATAATTAGCTACTATAAAATCTAAAATTTCTTAAATGTTTCTTGAAGGGAATGTGTAAAATTCCATCATGAAAGCTTTTAAGTTTTATGAACTAGAAAATGACTTAGACACTAAATTTTTATGTCCATCCTCAACCTCAAGCTTCTTCTTAAAAAGTATTTCACTTATACACTTTTTCCTATGTTTTCTTTTGAATCAAAGTCTTGCATAATTTTTCTTTCACTTCTACCCATTTATTAACCTAAAAATTGTGTTATTTCTCTAAGAATTACTATATTTGGTTCAACATTTATTTCAATAATCTTGAATGTCTAGTATGTTGTAATTAATAATTCTTAATTAGCTCTTAATATGAATCTCTAAATATTTTAATCATTGGTTCAAGTAAATTGCTTGAGCTGAAGATTTAAAGACTTAGTTATCTTTGGTTAATTACTTATTTTTTTATTCACAATATTTTGGTTTTTTTTTTAAACATAGAGTTGCCAACTTGTCCATTTGTCATCATATAACTCTCTTTTTTATATAGCCACTAAAAGTGAGAACATAAATTGAAATTTCTTATATAAATTTAAAATAGTGTGGAGAACCTATGTAAGGTAATCCTCATGCAATATGTTAAGAGTGTATGTCCAAAAATGAAATCACGTCAAAATCACCTAGTGAAAGGGAAGGTGGGTAAAGATTTCTAAATAAAAATCTATTATGATAGAGAGATTTAAATCGTCTTTGTTTGGGCGATCAGTCCTTGGGAGTCTTGTATGAGAAAGGAATAGATTCAAAGGAACTTCAAGGGTTTGGTGGAGAGAAACTTGAGATAAGTTTTTATCTTTGTACTTCATTTAGTTTTAATTGAAGACTTCTTGTATTTTCTACATTATTTCTACTTTTAAATTACTTTTTGTTGTGTTTTCTCCATGTATTCCGAGTAGTTTTGTTTATCTCTTACCTTAAAATGAAAAGTTATTAAGCGCTACATGGAAGTTGTGGGAGTATTGATCCTTAATGTTGGAATAAGATGTACTGATTTAATTCTTGTACTTCATTTACTTCTTGGTTTTGCCAATTAAGATGTTAACATTTTTTGTGAGAACATGTAAGATCTTAGTAGGTATTTTCTTAATTAACATTTGGTAGAAATCACATGGGATTTGATGGATAAGAAAGTAATTCATATAATTTTATGCAAATAAATTGGGAAATATATTTTGATGGGTGTAGAATTAGAGAAATTTAGGGTGATAGACTAAAGGCCCCAATTTCGTTTAATGTTTTAGGTTTCGATGCGAGATGTTAGCCCCAAGGTGGAGGGAAAGAAGGGAACTCTAAAGTCAGAGCTAGTATCTTCCCTACCTAACTCGTCTTCAAAACTATTCAAACTTTAAACTAGCCAATGTTCTTTATAACATCTCTAGTAAGAGTAAAGAATAATATTGCTCATATTTGACACAACACATTTTGAATACTTCCACAACAAAACTCCTGTACTTATTACTTATTCATGGTAAGGAAAAAGATATTTTCATCTATACTTCTTTAATCTTACAAAAATCTCGTTATAATTAGTTAATTATTCTCTTTTATTTCATAATTTAAGAAAATACCAAAAAGAATCGCATTTTCATGTTTTATATTATGTAAAACAATTTAAGTGTCTTTTTATTAATAGATTTTGTGATCTAAAACATTTTTATCTTTTCAATATCCAAAAGTTTTTCCCCGCGGGATATATATTTTGGGGCTTAATCAGAAAATCTTATATTAGTTTATAATGATATGTATATTTGCGTAGAATCCCTAAATTTAAATATAATTCTTGAATTCTTACTTACATTGAAATCAAGTTTTTGGTGCTATTGTAAAGAAAAAAAAATTATTAAAAATATATCGAATATTATAAGTATAAATCATATTTTCACATGTATAAGTATCACAAGAGATCATGTTTTGGCGAGGAATAAAAATTTTTCTTTAGATTTGAAATTGAAAGAAAAATTAAAAATAATTTTTATAAAAATAAAAATTTCTATTTTTAAAAAGTCTTATTTAAACTTTATCTTTTTTTTTTGAAAGAGCAACTAATGGCTCCTTACGCGTTTGATCAAAAAAATAATTACATAAAATAGAAAGGAGAACTTATCTAACACCACACACAACAACTCACACAAAATACAAAAACCTAAAGGTCCTCTTTCCAAACAAAAGGAAAATACAACTCATGCCACAAAAGAATAACAAAATAAGTATATATATATATATATATATATATATATATATATATATATATATATATATATATATATATATATATATATATATATATATATATATAAACAACTCACACCACAAAACACAACACAACAAAACATTAGAAGGAATCAGAAAAAGTAGTCCAAAACAGTTCTATAGGAACATATTAGAAATCTAAACACTTTTAGTCTTCAAGCCCTTCTTGGGCACCCGGTGAGCAACCTTATTACTATTTCTCTTTAAACTTTATCTGTTTATGTGTGTTATGATTTATTTTCATTATTATATTGTAGTAATTTGTGCGTTGTTCTGGTTCTGAAGGACTTGCGCCCTAAAATTTTGAATTAGAAAGACCTATTAGAAAAATTTAAAAAATTAAAATGACTAAAAAAATTAAAAATTTTTAAGAAATGGAAAATAAAAAATAATCCAAATACTAAAATTGATCAGGAATTTAGACGTTTAAGAGATTATGCAAACCCTAAAGTGAATGAACTTCATGGTATTATTCAAAATCCTACTCTAGGTACTAATTCATTTGAACTTAAACTTACAATTATGCAATCGGTATCCAATAATCAGTTTGGGAGTGCACTGTCGGCATATTTTAGGGTTAAGTGTTGTATTTTGAAAAGAAGGCGCCTAACAGAAATTGTCGGCGAATTTTTAATTTAATTTAAATAAATAATTTGAAAAGTAGTATTTGATTTTGAAAAATAATTTTTTAAATTTGAAGATTTTAAGATATGAAATCAAACTGATCTCATATCCCGAATAGTTTATATAAACGAGCACCGCACCACAAACCGTGTATCTATCCCAAAGAATAGACACACTGCTTGATGATGGGGCTCGATTAAATAAACTAGGAGATTTGTGACATCCGTTTGGTCTACAAACCAATTTTATAAGCCGACAAATTCCCCTGTTTAATATGAAAACATTAAACAGGGTTTATATTACGTGGGTTCTTAAAATTCCCTATAAGGGCAAGCCCCTATAGTTAATTACATCTTAAGTGACGGGAATCACCTAAGAAAACTCTCGATAATAATCAATAGTTCTGCTCTCAAGAATTTCAAAGTTTAAGTCTTCAAGGGATTGAATTTTGGAATTTCAATAAGGAATGGATCAAATTTGGAACATTTTATTTTGGGAATCCAAAGGAAGAAAGGTAGGAGAAATCACAGATTCGAAGCGAACTTCGGTAATTTCCCGACTATTCTATTTGTTTGGCTTGGATTTAGGAAAGTCCTAATGGTTATTTAATGTTTTGATCTTGCTAATTTTAATTAATTTGGACTTATATTTGTATGATAAAATCGTACAAATAGCCTCGAAGATGTGAGGGTTTATGTCGTATCGGACGACTACCTCGGAGTCCTAAGACCGGTTAGGGCTTAATTTACATGATATGATCATGCAAATTCCTAACGAAGAGTTGAGGATTTATGTTGCACTAGGCAAACTTCCTCGAAGTCCTATGGCTTGGTTATTTAATTCTAAGAAAGTTTTGTCAAGTAGACTCGTGTTTTGCTTACGACGATGGTCGTGCCGCCCACCATGCTCCGAGCTCCTTGTTGCAGAGGTTTAGTTTTAGAAGTCATAAATCGGGAGATGAGAGAAGTGTTCGGTTTAGAGAAAATCTTAAAATCCGGGTGTTTTTTAATATTTTAATTAAACGAATCTTAAAGTTGATTATAACAACACCGGTTAAGATCCCAAGGTTCCATCCTTCCGGCATCGTTATTTTTATCGGATTCACTTAGTCCGTATGAATTTGCTAAACTCAACTGAATGAGTTCCACACTTTCATTTAGACCGTGGGAAATCCCGTTAGCAACACGTAGATTACATCATCCGAGGTATTCCTGATCATCCAACAAGACGTTTTAATTTAGTTGTAGTTGTAGTTTTATTGTTCTGTTTGTGATTAAATTTTGAGTTGTTTTATATTTTGAAATATTGTGGCGGTGAATTTTATCTTTTAATGACTTTTAATTTAGTTTTGGTTTCAGTTTTAGGGACTATCCCAAAGGTGTGGGTTTTCATGCAACAGTTGTTTATCATGCAAGAAAAGTAAGTACGATGCGATTGAATAAATTGCAATAAGGTAAATTGCAATAAAATAAAAGCGTACCTGGAGGGTCTTCCCGTCATCCCAAGCTGCACTTAAAACACAATTAGAATATTTAAGCATTTAAAGCAAGTTCGTAGGTAAAGCTAAGGGAAAGGTTATGGTTTTCTACCAAGTTCCTTATCATATAGCTAGTCATCTCCTATGACGTCTAGGTTCTTGTATTTTGGTTTGAGGACGATTTTCTTCATCAAAGAACAATTAAGTTCAATTGTTCTTATAAATATCCTATCATATCGAGGAAGTGCTTAAGACGAGTCTTAAACATCTTTTCAATATTTCTAGGATTATTTTAAGTTCAAGAGAATTTAATTATACAAATGAATTAATCGTCCGGGAGTTCAAGTTTGTTATCTTACTCAGTGAACTAGAACATTTGAATATCCTATGAATGAAGTAACACTTCACTTAATACTCCATTTAGGAGTTGTGACAACAAAAGCTTTCGAGGGCAAATTGATGTTCAGGTGATTTATGATTTAATTTAATTTCAGTTAATAGATTTAAGTTTGGAATAGTGTTCAAGTTGTTTTAGATTTATTTTTTGAATTCTATACGTCTTAGGTGATGTTATTTTTAATTCAATTTAATTTAACTTAATTTTAATTTGATTTAATTTGGTTTAGTTTTAATTTTAATTTAATTACTTAATTTAATCTAATTTTAATTTTAACTTGATTTTATTTTTTATTTTAATTTAATTTAATTTAATTTAATTTAATTTAATTTAATATGATTTAATTTAATTTAATTTAATTTAATTTAATTTTAATTTAATTTAATTTAATCTGATTTAATTTAATATGTTTTAATTTAATTTAATTTTATTTAATTTTAATTGAATTTAATTGAATTTAAATTTTAATTTAATTTAATTTTTAATTTTAATTTAATATTTTATTTTTTATGTTTTAAAGATGATTTAATTTATAATTGTTAAAGTATTAATTTAATTGAAATTTTAAAAGGATTTAATTTAAATGTTTTAATTTTAATTTAATTTAATGATTAAGCATTTTAAGTTTTGAATTTAGATTATCATTTTAATTAGGAATTGAATATTATTGAGGTGATTAACTTGGGGATTCTTAGATTAAAGAATAAATTTCTTCCTAATAATATCTCTATTTTAATAATTCCAATTTTCATTATTCTTCCAAATTTAATTAATTATTTAATTAAGGTTTTATTTTAATTATTTTCAAATTATTTGGTAGGTTTCTACCCTTTAATTGCCTAAGTTTCAAACATCCAAAATCAACTTAGTATCAAATATTTTACCCACCCTTTTAATTAAACCTAAAATTTTTAATTATAGGTTAAAATTTTAATTACCATTTTGCCCTTTAAACTTACTAATTTCATAACTCACTAAATTGAGCTTAAATGAATTTGAAATTCTTATGTGACTTCACTCATATGCCAATAAAGACACTAGAGGAGAAAATGTGATTTTTCTGTATTTAATTTATTTATGTAATTATTTTTGGTGGAAAATAGGGATTTCCAAGGAAAATTTAATAAAATGACCAAGGGAAAGTTTCTATCCTTAAAAAAATTATGAGACATTCCTAATGATCAGAGGACTACTTGGACCAATTTTGGTGATTTTTTGAATTATATTCTTTTTATTATAATTATTTTGAGTTTTGGAGCATTAATTAATTTAAAAATAAGATAAAGATTGAAAAATGAATTTTATATTTTTCAAAAATCTCTCTGATATCAAGGAAACCAGAAGACCACTTTTTATAGTTTTCTGATTTTTTCTTGATTTATTAGAATTATTTTAGTGGAAATGCTAGAAAATACATTTTTTAATTTTAAAATTACCTTAAGGCTCTAAAATTTAATATCTCATCATAGAGACCTAAGAAAAATATGGGATTTGTTCCTAAATGATTAAAATTCAAAATGTGACATTTTGGTGAATTTTATTATTTTTGTGATTTTTATTATTTTTTAATTATTAAAAATATTAAAATAATGCAAAAAATCAACTTTTTTAGAAAATTGCAATTTTAATTTTATTAAATTCCCCTGATACTAGAGAGGCTTCAAAACCAATTTGGTGAATTTTTGAAAAGTATTTTGAAAGTTATGAATTTTTAAAGTTTATGTTGGCTAAATGGCTTAATCAACCCATTTGGTAGGGCTAACCAAGTCCAACTGACTTCAAACACTTATGGTGGGTTCCTCTGATCCTAAAGGTCAGTGGAGAATTGATTTCAAGTCAATTTGATGTATGATTAGCTCTAATTAATTAAAGCTCCATTTTGGGTGTTTAAGCCAATTAGGGTTATTCCAAGTGGATTAACTCAAAACTTATTTTTCCTAGGGTCCTCTGGGTCATAATAAACATCACCAAATTTTCCTAGAATTTATCTCACAATATGCTAATTATTGGAATTAAAATACTCAAACTAGCAACCTAGAATTGAAAAATTAATAACTCTTCATAAGGATGGCCTCTGACTTTGGAAAATTCAGGGAGTGTTCACAAATTCAGAGGCTTCAAAAGCCCTATGGTCTCATGCCATGGTGAATTGTATAAATGCATGGCGAATTGAAAATGTACAGAGAGTAAATAAATTATTAAAAATCATATACTCAATGAAATTGAATGATTTCTTTTCCACATTATTCTCCTCTGTTCACTGAGCAAGAGGTTATTTTTATTTTATTTTTCTGATTTTCCTACACAAAGTTATGCATTTTTGAAGTTTAGGGAATTAAATAAATAGGAAAATAACCTAATTTCCTACTTATCCACGCGACGCCCTGTCATCCTCGGCATCTCTGAACGACCACGCGGCGCGCTCCCATTCAACGCCGCCACTTGAGTCAACATCCCGGGTCCCGCCTTCCGCGTATCATCCGCTGGTCTGACCTAATCTGAGCCATCCATCCGTGCGTGTATTGAATGAACGACATCCGTTCATCGTTCCCAAGCCTCTTAGCCCGAGAACCATCCATCTTCTAGGCTTATGATCTCGCTCGATACTTGACCAAATTAAACGTTCTTATGCTCTATGGATTCGTCTCGAGAAGAAGAACACATCCATATGGTTTATGTGGCATGAAATTGACTCAATAAAAATGGAGAATGTTCAGAAGCTCGGGAAGAAGAGTAAGAACATACCTTTACTCAGAGAAGTGTGGCTTCGATCTGAGGGTTGTGTCACCTTTGATTGGGTCCAAGCAAGCTCCGCATGAAGTCTCCCGGACTCAGTGAATTTTCCAGTATGACTTCGACCAAGCCCGATTTCAACCTTCGGAGTCCGGAACCGTATGGGTGGCCCGGAGAGGGGCTTTCACCTGGGAACTTCTCCTCTTGACCTTGTGTAGGTGTAGGTGAGTTTAATTTGACTTTGGTAAAGGATTTGGGAATGTCCCGTTCGGCTCGAGAATCGAGCTCCAAAATCGAGCTCAATTAGTGGGGATTAGGGCAAATCGACAAGTGGGGATCATGTGCTCTAGGAGTGGGAGAGTCCGGAGTGATTTTGGCGCAGTTTCCTTAAGGTTGGTTCAGCACCTCCTCATGGCCGAGAGAGGTGGGGTTTAAATAGGAGAGGCTGGAGGGCCTCCCAGGGGAAGTTAGGACTTGGGATCAGTTGCTTAGGTCAAGGGAAGAACAGCCATGGTGGCCATTGGGCATGGGGCAACTCATCAAGGTGGAATTCCAAAGTTTGGCTCATCCCCATGTCTCGGCCATGGCATTTTCCGGCGGCCTAGGTGGCTGGCCGGCAGGCAAGGGTCACCATCTCGACCGTGGTGGTCGTGGCTTGGCAATGGTGAAGTCAATCGGGCTTGGACATGTGTAAAGTGCTTGGATTAAAATGGTGTGGGGAGAGGCCATTTTGGCTTGATTTGGGTCAACCCATCCTTTTGGGCTAGGTGCACCACCCAAGGCCTCGGTTTTGGGCAGAAAAGAGTCATTTGGGTCAGCTAGGAGAAAATGGTGTGGTCTCCATCAAAATAGTTTAAGTTAATTTTGGGTTATGGTGTTGCATTAAAGAGGTTAAAATGGCTTAAGGAAGGTTTGGGAAAGGACTCCCTCCTCTTGCCATTAATGGCTTGGTGACAAGTCAAACCCCCATGGCTTCATGTGGCTTGTCCATGGCTTCGCATGTGGCTTCATTTGGCTCTATCCTTGGCTTAGGAAAAGTGGATCCATTTATATGAAAAAGGAATTTGGGGATTTTGGTAATTTAGTGAAAAAATTTAGATGGTGCTTAATTTAGGTTGATTTGATGATTGATTTGGGACTTAGGAATTGATTCCAATTAAAGGGATGATGAGAAGGAATTGTCATGTGGGCTTTGGGCTTTTGGATTTCACTTTGGATGGGCTTTCAAGATGGTTTAGAGAGTGGGCTTTTAGATTTCAAAACAAATTTTAGGATGAAAATTTTGCAAAGGATTGGATCCAATAAGTGTTGAATTTAATTTAGGAATGTTTCATGAATGATTTGGAATCAATTTGAAGTAGTTTGGGCTTGAATTGGGTTGGACTTGGACTTCTTTGGTAAATGGGCCAATGTAAGTCAAATTGGGCTAACTTGGGTCAATGTTGGGCTAGAGTTGAAATTGATGTAAAATTAATGTTGGGAAATTTTTATGGGAATGTTTCAAAGAGGTTTTGGCTTTGGTTGGGTTTTGATTTTGGGGTTTGAGCTTATTTGGGTTAGGTTTGGGTTTAGGTCAAAATTGGGTCTTTTAGCTTTGGGTTGAATTTGAGTGGGGTTTGGGTCTAAATTTTGGGCAAATCATGTTAGTGTTTTGTTTGTGGGGATGTTAGGGAAGGTTTAGAAAAGATTTGGGGTTAATTGGAGTTGAATTGGATGAGTTTGAGCTAAGTTTGGGTCATGGGTCCAAATTGGGCTTTAAGGTCAAAAGTGAAATTGGATTCAAATGTCAATCAAATTGGGTTTGGATTTGGTCTAGATTGGTGTTGGGGATGTTGAATTGAAGTTTAGAATTGAATTTGACCAGAATTTGGGTCAATTGGGTAAGTTTGGTTTGACATTGGGTTCACTTTTGGGTTAAAATGGGTCAAATTGGGGATTTTGACAACAGTGGGGTAAATTGACAAAATTGGCCCATGGTCTAGTTGAACAAAATGAAATTGGGAATATTTGGGATTTTCTGGAATTTTCTGGGAATTTTCTGAATTTTTGGATTTTTGGGTCAAGCGGGGCATTTTGGGTATTTGGAGGGTATTGGGAGGTATTTTTGGAATTTTTGGTATTTTTGGCTATGGATGATCAATTTGAGTAATGTGGGGATGTTTGGGATTGGTTTTGAGGAATTTTGGGTGATTTGGAGATTTTGAAAAATCTGGGTAATTTCGAGGGTTTTGGGTAGGTAAGCGGGTGTAGGGTCCCGGGGTCGAAAATTGAAAATTTGGAAAATTGAAGATTGGGTAAATGTAAGTGGAATGAAATCATTTTGATTGAGCCATGAAGCCATATCAAGCCCACATGAGCCATGAGAGGACTCATTTGAGGCATTCACTTTGTTGTTCCTAACCCTCTTAGCCAAGGGCTTAGGGGTTAAAGACCATCCATGTGAATCACCTGCTTGAGTCAGGAGGTCAAATTGGGTATGGGTGTGTTTTTAGGAGGTGTGTGAAAGTGTAGTGTATAGGTGTAATGTGTGTGTAAGTCAGCCCTTCACTGCACCAGTGCCACCTGTGGCGGTCCTAAGGCCAAAGAGTCCTATAGGAACTCATCCTTTAAGCTTCCACATTTGATTTCAACCCTCTAGGTGATTAGGGGTCTACAATCAAGCTTGTGGGGTTTGCAGGGAGTCAAGAGGTGTTTTGAATTTCTAAGTGGTGGGTCCTAATTCTAATCCTCTAGGACAGTCAAAGGAAAAGCCTAAGGCTAGATCCTAAGTACTAAAGAGAAGAAGAGAAGACCTCATCAAAAATGAGGTCAACAAATGGACCCCCAATAGGTGTGGTGTGCTAACCAAGCACACCGCACGTATTGGCGTTGACCGAAAAGATCAACAAAATCAACACAGATGTCCAAGCGACAAACTTAGGACGAAGTAGAAGAACTTCCGCTGGGGAGTGTCAAGTATATCTCTGGGACTGGAGATTCCTGAACTCTCGCTGGGGAAAGGAAAAGGAGGTGAATTCCAAATCACATGATCTGGGGGAATTTTGATTTAGATTTCATTTTGTTTCAGTTTAAGTTTTGATGTGTAAGTTCAGATTTTAGCTTGAGTTTTAATTTAGATTGAATTTTTGTTGAAATTAATTTGAAGGGATTTGAATCTTGAAATGAAAATCGGAATTTTTGTGGTTTTAGATGTAACTTCTTCAACCTCAAAAGAAAATTGAATTGATTGGATTGAATCATTACAATCAAGAGAGATCTCAAAGCAATGCGGTATTGGGTGTGAATTCCTTAACCTCAAGAGTTTGATTTTGATGTATTTCATTGCAATAGGGAAAGAATCCTAAAGCAATGCAGTCTCGGATGTAAAATCCTCAACCCCAAGAATTTGATTTTGATGTATTTCATTGCGATAGGGAAAGAATCCTAAAGCAATGCAGTCTCGGATGTAAAATCCTCAACCCCAAAAATTTGATTTTGATGTATTTCATTGCGATAGGGAAAGAATCCTAAAGCAATGCGGTATCGAATGTAAAATCCTTAACCTCAAGAGTTTGATTTTGATGTATTTCATTGCAATAGGGAAAGAATCCTAAAGCAATGCGATCTCGGATGTAAAATCCTCAACCCCAAGAATTTGATTTTGATGTATTTCATTGTGATAGGGAAAGAATCCTAAAGCAATGCAGTCTCGGATGTAAAATCCTCAACCCCAAAAATTTGATTTTGATGTATTTCATTGCGATAGGGAAAGAATCCTAAAGCAATGCAGTATCGGATGTAAAATCCTTAACCTCAAGAGTTTGATTTTGATGTATTTCATTGCAATAGGGAAAGAATCCTAAAGCAATGCAGTCTCGGATGTAAAATCCTCAACCCCAAAAGTTTGATTTTGATGTATTTCATTGCAATATGGAAAGAATCCTAAAGCAATGCAGTCTCGGATGTAAAATCCTCAACCCCAAGAATTTGATTTTGATGTATTTCATTGCAATAGGGAAAGAACCTAAAGCAATGCAGTATCGGATGTAAAATCCTCAACCCCAAAAGTTTGATTTTGATGTATTTCATTGCAATAGGGAAAGAATCCTAAAGCAATGCAGTCTTGGATGTAAAATCCTCAACCCCAAGAATTTGATTTTGATGTATTTCATTGCAATAGGGAAAGAACCTAAAGCAATGCAGTCTCGGATGTAAAATCCTCAACCCCAAGACTTTTATTTTGATGTATTTCATTGCAATAGGGAAAGAACCTAAAGCAATGCAGACTTGGATGTAAAATCCTCAACCCCAAAAGTTTGATTTTGAATGGTAATTGATATTGCAAAGATTTGTAGTGTTGATTTGAAAAGTGTGGAATTTTGGTGTTTCAAGAATTTCATGAAAGTTGTAAAAGATTTTTGTGGAAAGAAACAGATTAGGAGAGAATATGTAGATGCTACATATCCCATTCAAAAGAGTTAATTGAGAGTTGCTGCTTTGGATTGGATACAATTCTTTGTCGCTAGATCCGAATCGAAAACCTCGTGGCTCCGTGTCAATGGAATCGACCGCTTCCATCCCAGACAAGGGAGAGAGTAGAACGGATTGGATTTCAGATTTGGAATGTTGAGCTTAAATTTGATTGAGATTTGATTTGAGATCTGGTAGGTTGAATTTGAATTTTGATTTAAAATTTGTGTTCATTTTGTTTGTCCTTTAACGATTCAAATTTTCTTTATCGTTCATTTAATGTTCATGAGAATTTGGAGTTCATCATTTCTTTTAGATTTTTAAGGAAAGTTTTCTTTTATTCTTTTTGTTTTCTTTTTTGTTCTTTGTTCGAAGTTCATTTAACTTTTAATGGCGTTTCCCAGTCAACTTGCAGAAAAGAGGTGAAGGCCAAAAATGTGACATGGTCACTTTCATTCCAATCATGTTGGAGATACATCATACAACTCGATCTGGAATACATCTCATACAATCCATATAGACTTAAAACGGACTATGTATGATTTTTGTTGATCCATCCAAAAAAGGTATCTGTCAAAAATCCATGTTTGAATAGTGAGGTACATGGTCAATAACATCACCTTCCAAGCCATCCTTGGCAAGGATGCCGTATGGATGTACGTTGGAGGTGTGATATTTCCCATGTAACTCACAACTGAAGGCCGGAGGCTCTCTAGCTACGGGTCCGTTCGGAAGTGATAAGGTTCTTTCCTGTCATCCATCCTTCTAAAAGTAACTGAGATCCGCTTCATTGGTACTCCCGATATGCAATGTTTAGCGACATCTGCTCCGTTGCCCTTTAGTATCATGACGGAACCTACCGGTAATGGTATCTTTACTGGCCCTCGGAACTCACTCGGGCTCGCTATCCGGAGGTCGATCCGAACATGATATTACACTCATTCGAAAAGAAGCCGTGCGTAAAGGTCCGACAAAGTCGTGGTGATCTATGTGCGGGGGTATGCGGTCACCCTTCTTGTAAATGTTAATGATGCAACTCGTTGGGTATGCAATCTGCCGGCGATACCCTCCATGCTATCATTCTTTTTACCATCCTTTTGATGACTAATGGCATTGGATCCACCCGGCCATGACGGAGTATCCCGGTGGGTTTCCCTTCCTGTCTTCTGCGAAGTTGTAGCAGCATCCACATTGTATTGTAATTCTCCCCTTTCCTGGCATCCATCTCCGGGGTTCTGAGTAAGTGCTTTCTCTTAGGCGACCTGCTCGACCCATTCTTTTCAAATCCCGAATGTAGTCCACGATTTGTTGTTGTTCGTATTCTGAGAACACGTCTGTATGTAGCTCGAGGCCTTCTAGTATATTGATCCTCCTGCCTCTGATTCTCTCGAAGTATTCAAAAGTTTTCTTCTTGACCTTCTGCATTCTTTCTAACTCGAATTATGGAATAATCTGCAAATGGCGAGGCCTAGTGACGTACTGTGGGATATATGGCTCCATCCCTTCGCGTTCTCCTGCGTACCTCGGCTCCTCGGGGATGGTCTCCTGTTGACCTCATTTTTGATGAGGTCTTCTCTTCTTCTCTTTAGTGCTTAGGATCTAGCCTTAGGCTTTTCCCTTGACTATCTTAGAGGATTAGAATTGGGACCCACCTTTTAGAAATCCAAACCACTTCTAGACTCCTGCAAACTCCACAAACTTGACTCGTAGACCCCTAATCACCTAGAGGGTTGAAATCAAATGTGGAAGTTTAAAGGATGAGTTCCTATAGGACTCTTTGGCCTTAGGACTGCCCTGGGTGGCCTGGTCTGGTAAAGGGTTGACTTACACATACACTACACCTATGCACTACACTTTCACACACCTCCTAAAACACACCCTTACCCAACTTAACTTCCTGACTCATGTAGGTGATTCACATGGATGGTCCTTAACCCCTAAGCCCTTGGCTAAGAGGGTTAGGAACAACATGGTGAATGCCTCAAATGAGTCCCTTCATGGCTCATGTGGGCTTGATATGGCTTCATGGCTCAACAAAAATGATTTCATTTCACTTACATCCACCCAATCTTCAATTTTCCAAATTTTCAATTTTTGACCCCCGGGACCCTAGACCCGCCTAGCCTACCAAAAAAAACCCTTGAAATTACCCAAAATTTTCAAAATTCTCCAAAATCACCCAAATTCCTCAAAATCAATCTCAAACATTCTCCCACCACTCAAATTGACCATTTTTACCCAAAATACACAAAATTCCAAAAATACCCCCAATACCCTCCAAATTACCAAAATGCCCCTCTTGACCCAAAAATCCAAAAATTCAGAAAATTCCCAGAAAATTCCAGAAAATCCCAAATATTCCCAATTTCATTTTGTTCAACTACACCATGGGCCAATTTTGTCAATTTACCCCACTTTTGTCAAAACCCCCAATTTGACCCATTTTAACCCAAAGTAAACCCAATGTCAAACCAAACCTACCCAATTGACCCAAATTCTGGTCCAATTCAATTCTAAACTTCAATTCAACATCCCCAACACCAATCTAGACCAAAGCCAAGCCCAATTTGATTGGCATTGGGATCCAATTTCACTTTTGGCCTTAAAGCCCAATTTAGACCTATGACCCAAACCTAACCCAAACTCACCCAATTCAACTCCAATTAACCCCAAATCTTTTCTAAACCTTCCTTGACATCCCCATAAACAAAACACTAACATGATTTGCCCAAAATTTAGACCCAAACCCCACTCAAATTTAACCCAAAGCTAAAAGGCCCAT
Source organism: Papilionanthe hookeriana x Papilionanthe teres (assembly GCA_022702705.1). Classification (NCBI taxonomy): domain Eukaryota; kingdom Viridiplantae; phylum Streptophyta; class Magnoliopsida; order Asparagales; family Orchidaceae; genus Papilionanthe; species Papilionanthe hookeriana x Papilionanthe teres. The sequence continues at coordinate 25,318,117 of CM040426.1, forward strand.
TTTTGACCTAAACCCAAATCTAGCCCAAATGAGCCCAAATCCCCAAAATCAAAACCTAACCAAAGCCAAAACCTCTTTGAAACACTCCCAAAAACATTTCCCAACATTAATTTCACATCAACTTCAACTCTAGCCCAACTTTGGCCCATGGTAGCCCATTTTGGCCCACTTTAGCCTCTTTACCAAAAAGCCCATATCCAACCCAATTCAAACCCAAATCACCTCAAATTTGTTTCAAACCACTCATGAAGCATCCCTAAACCAAACTCAACAATTATTTGGCCCAAGCCTTTACCAAAATTTCATCCCAAAAATCCATTTTAAAATTCAAAAGCCCACTTTCCTAAACCATTTAAAAGCCCATCTAAAACCATTTCAATGAGCCCAAAATTGATTCTAAAGCCCATATGACATTTTCATTTGTCATCCATTTGATGAAAATCATTCCCTAAGTTTCAATTACATCATCAAATAAATCTAAATCAAGCCCCATACAAATTCACACCAAAATATCCAAAATTCTTAAAACCCATTTTTATGAAATTGATCCAACCTTTTCCCGAGCCAAATGGAGCCATGGAGCCATGCACAAGCCATATGCAAGCCATGAGAGCCTCTTTACATGTCACCATGCCATTTTGGGCAAAAGGAGGAGGCTCTTTCCTTAATTCCTAAAGGTGATTAACCACTCCCATGATTCCCCTTAACCATGCTTATGCCTAATTGTGCTTGGATGGTGACTTGACCCACTTGATTATGCTGAGCCAAATCACTTTTCCCTCGACCAAAACCAAGCCTTGGGTGGTGCACCTAGCCCAAGTGGAGGGGTTGACCAATTTGAGCCAAAATAAGCTCTCTCCCATTCCATTCTAATCCAAGCCTTTTACACATGGCATTTGCCAATCGATTGCACCAAGTCCCGACCCCGACCCACCCGACCTCGAGGGTGACCCATGCTCGGCCGGCCGGCCACCCGGTCGTCGGAAAACACCATGCCCGAAACCTCGGGAGAAGCCGAGCTTCGAAATTCCATCCTGCTGAGCCGCCCCACTCCAAATGGATAGCATGGCTGTTCTTCCCTCGACCTAGCAAGCTGATCCCAACCATTAAACCCCCCAGGAGAGCCTCCAGCCATGCCTATTTAAACACTACCCCCTCACGGCCATGAGAAGAGAGTTGCAAAAACCTTGCCAAAACTCTGCCAAAATTGTTCCAGACCCCTCCTCATACACAGAGCACTTGATCCCCAGTGAGATTCCCCTGCCATTTCTTCTCTGTGAGCTCGATTTCGAGTTTAAATCCAAGCCCAAAACCAGGACACTCCTCCACGGTGAGCCAATCCCCAAATTGATTGTCTCTACACCTTCACCGGACCAAGGGAAGGTGTCCACCGATAAAATCCCCATCTCCGAGCCACCCGGTTGCTCCGGACTCCAAGCTTTGTGATCGACTCGTGGTCGAAGTCCAACCTAGACAATTCACTGGACCGGGAGACTTCATGCGGAGCTTGCTAGGATCCGGTCGAAGGTACAACAACTCTCAGATCGAAGCTTCACTTCTCTGAGCAAAGGTATGAACTCATTCTTCTTCCCGAGCTTACAGAGATTCTCCATTTCATTTGAGTAAATTTCAATGCATGTTTACCGTATGGATGTGTTCGTCTCTTCAAGACGAATCCATAGAAGCATAAGAACACGAAAATCCATTGAGAATCGAGTGAGAAATTAGGGTTAGAGGGTTGACGGTCACGGGTGCACACCGGTCGTAGACGATGACCGGGAGCCGTTGGATCGCGCGTGTATCGAGCGGACGGATCGAGTTGCGCCGGACCGCGAGAACGTTACGTGAGTCGTGGGTCCCGGGACGGCCGACTCGGATGGCGGCGCCCAATCACGGCGCGACACGTACCGCTTCGGAGAGGCTAAGGATGCGCCGGCGCCGCGTGGATAAGTAGAAAATTAGGGGTATTTTCTATTTATTTAATTCCCTAAACTTGAAAAATTCATAACTTTGTGTAGAAAAATCAGAAAAATAAAAGAAAAATACCCTCTTGCTCAGTGAACAGAAGAGAATAATGTGGAAAAGAAATCATTCAATTTTGTCTAGTATTTTATTTTTAGTAATTTATTTACTCTCTGCATACATTTAATTCTCCATGCATTTATACAATTCACCATGGCATGAAACCATAGGGCTTTTGAAGCCTCTGAATTTGGGAACATTCCCTGAATTTTCCAAAGTCAGAGGCCATCCCTATGAAAAGTTATTGATTTTTCAAATGCATGTTGCTATTTTAAGTATTTTAATTCCAATAAATAGCATGTTGTGTAATAAATTCTAGGAAAATTTGGTGATGTTCCTTATGACCGGAGAACCACTAGGAAAAATAGGATTTGAGTTAATTCACTTAGATCAACCCTAATTGGCTTAAACACCCAAAATAGGTTTCTAATTAATTAGAGTTAACCATAGATCAAATTGACTTGAAATCAATTCTCCACTGACCTTTAGGGTCAGAGGAACCCATCATAAAAATTTGAGGTCAATTGGACTTGGTTAGCCCCACTAATTGGGTTGATTAAGCCACTTAGTCATTTTAAACTTTAAAAATTCATAACTTTCAAAATATCTTCCAAAAATTCACCAAATTGGTTTTGGAGTCTCTCTGATATCAGGGGAGTTTAAGAAAATTAAAATTTCAATTTTCTAAAAAGTTGATTTTTAATATTATTTTAATATTTTTAATAATTAAAAAATAATAAAAATCACAAAAATAATAAAATTCACCAAAATGTTATATTTTGAATTTTAATCATTTGGGAACAAGTCCCATATTTTTCCTAGGTCTATTTAGTGAGATATTAATTTTTAAAGCTCTAGGGTAATTTTAAATTAAAAAAATATATTTTCTAGCATTTTCACCATAATAATTATAATAAATCAAAGAAAAATCAGAAAATTGCAAAGTTTGGTTCTCTGGAATCCTTGATATCAGAGAGAATTTTAAAAATTATAAAATTTATTTTTCAACATTTATTTTATTTTTAAATTAATTAATACTCCAGAACTTAAAATAATTCTAATAAATAAAATATAATTCAAAAATTACAAAATTTGGTCCAAGTGGTCCTCTGGTCATTAGGAATGTCCCCTAATTTTCTTAAGGACAGAAACTTTCCCTTGGTCATGTTATTGAATTTTCCTTGGAAATTTCTCTTTTCTACAAAAAAAAATAATTATATAAATAAATTAAATACGAGAAAAATCACATTTTCTCCTCTCATGTCTTCATTGACACATAAGTGAAGTCACATAAAAATTTCAAGTTCATTTGAGTTCAATTTAGTGAGTTATGAAATTATTAGGCTTAAAGGGCAAAATGGTAATTAAAATTTTAATCCTTAATTAAGACTTTAGGTTTAATAAAAAAAATTAACAAGTAAAATATTTGATCCTAATCTGATTTGGATGATTGAAACTAAATAATCAAAGGGTAGAAACCCATTAAGTAATTTAAAATGATTAAACTTTAATTAAATAATTAATTGAATTTGGAAGAATAATAAATTTGGAATTATTAAAATAGGGATATTATTAGGAAGAGATTTATTCTTTAATTTAAAAATCCCTAAATTAATCATCTCATTAATACTCAACTCTTAATTAAAATGATAACTCAAATTTAAAATATTAAAAGACTTAATCATTAAACTAAAATTAAATCATTAAACTCTTTCAAAAATTTTCAATTAAATTAAATTAAATTAAGATTAAAAGTTGAATTAAATTAAATTAAATTAAATTAAATTAAATAAACAAATTAAATTAAATTAAATGAATTAAATAAATTAAATAAAATTAAATTAAATTAAATTAAATTAAATTAAATTAAATAAATAAATTAAATTAAATTAAATTAAATTAAATTAAATTAAATTAAATTAAATTAAATTAAATTAAAACTAAATTAAATTAAATTAAGAAATTAAATCAAATAAATTGAATTGAATTAAATTAAATCAAATCAAACTAAATTAAATTAAATTAAATTAAAATAAATTAAATTAAATTAAGTTAAATTAAATAACCTTACTTAAGACATGAAGAGATAAATCTAAAATAACTTGAACACTATTCCAAACTTAAATCATTAATTTGAACTTAAATTTGAATCACAAATCATTAAGTATCATTTTGCCCTAGGAGCTTTAGTTATCATAACTCCTAAACAGAATATTAAATGAAATGTTACTTCACTTATAGGACATTCAAATGTCCTAGTTCACTGAGCAAGTTAACAAAACTTGAAAACCTCGGACGATCGATTCATTTACACAATTAAATTCATTTGGGCTTAAAATAATCCTAGAAATATTGAAAAGATGTTTAGGATCCTTCCTAAGCACTTCCTCAATATGATAGGATATTTATAAGAACAATTGAACTTAGTTGTTCTTTGATGAAGAAAATCGTCTTCAAACAAAAAACACAAAGAACCTAGACGTCATAGGAAATGACTAGCTATAAGATTAGGAATTTGGTAGAAAACCATAAACCTTTCCCTTAGCTTTACCTAGGAACTTGCTTAAATATTCTAACTGTGTTTTAAGTGCAGCTTGGGATGACGGGAAGACCCTCCAGGTACGCTTTTATTTTGTTGCAATTTACTTTCTTGCAACTTATTTAATCGCATCGCATTTACTTTTCTTGCATGATAAACAACAGTTGCATGAAAACCTACACCTCTAGGACAGAAACCAAAACTGAAACCCATAACTAAATTAAAAGACACTACAAGATAAAATTCACCTCCACAACATTTCAAAATATAAGACAACTCAAAATTTAATCACAAACAGAACACAAAACTACAATTACAACTAAATTAAAACGTCCCGTTGGATGATCGGGAATACCTCGGATGATGTAACCTACGTGTTGCTAACGGGATTTCCCACGGTCTAAATGAAAGTGTGGAACTCATTCGGTTGAGTTTAGCAAATTCATCCGGACTAAGTGAATCCGATAAAAATAATGATGCCGGAAGGATGGAACCGTGGGATCTTAACCGGTGTCGTTATAATCAACTTTAAGATTTGTTTTAATTAAAACACAAAAAAAAACACTTGGAAATTAAGACTTCTCTAAACCGAATACTTCTCTCATCTCTTGATTTATGATTTCTAAAACTAAACCTCTGCAACAACAAGGAGCTCGGAGCATGATGGGCGAGCACGGCCATCGTCGTCGACAAAACTTGAACCTACATCAACAAAACTTTCTTAGAATTAAATAACAAAGCCATAGGACTTCGAGGTAGTTTGCCTAGTGCAACATAAATCCTCAACTCTTCGTTAGGCATTTGCATTGCAAATTAAGCCCTAACCGGTCTTAGGATTCCGAGGTAGTCGTCCGATACGACATAAACCCTCACATCTTCCAGTGCAATTTGTATGATTCTATCATATAAATATAAGCCCTAATTAATTAAAATTGGCAAGATTAAAACATTAAATAAACATTAGGACTTTCCTAAATCCAAGCCAAACAATAGGATAGTCGGGAGATTACCGAAGTCCGCTTCGAATCCGTGATCTCTCCTACTTTTCTTCCTTTGAATTCCCAAAATAAAAATGTTCTAAATTTGATCCATTCCCTATTGAAATTTCCAAAATTCAATCCTTTGAAAACTTAAACTTTGAAATTCTTGAGAGCAGAATTATTGATTATTATCGAGAGTTTTCTTAGGTGATTCCCGTCACTTAAGATGTAATTAACTATAGGGGCTTGCCCTTATAGGGAACTTTAAGAACCTGGGTAATATAAACCCCGTTTAATAGTTTCATATTAAGCGGGGGAATTTGTCGGCTTATAAAATTGGTTCGCAGACCAAACGGATGTCACAAACCTTTCTAGTTTATTTAATCGAGCCCCATTATCAAGCAGGTGTGTCTATTCTTCGGGATAGATACACGGTTTGTGGTGCGGCGCTCGTTTATATAAACTATTCGGGATGTGAGATCAGTTTGATTTCATATCTTAAAATTTTCAAATTTAAAATTATTTTCAAAATCAAATACTACTTTTCAAATTATTTATTTAAATTAAATTAAAATTCGCCGACAACTTCTGTTAGGCGACCCCTTTTTAAAATATCACACAACCTAAAAATATGCCGACAACTTCTGGCGACTCCGCTGGGGACTAGTTCCTCTCTCCATTTTAATCAAATAGTTCTGCTTTCAAAAATCGGTAGTGTATCCATGTCCCTTATGGATCAAACTACCCTTCTTTCCGTTGGGATACTGTGTTCATTTCTACCTTGAACAAGTATAACCAATATTCTCTCGGATTTAGGAGCCACTTGTTTAGACACCCATAAACGAGAGAGGTTCCGAGATCCTTTTACCTCATTTCCGAGGTGGGGTGGACCCCCAATAGGTGTTAGTTTAGGAGTGATCCTTCGAGTCGAGAAGTCTTGCTTAAGACTCTCTTTTCCCTTCCAACTCCGATTCGATTCCTTACCTTCTCTACACCTTTGAACACTCCGTTCTAAATAAACAAACCCTTTAATAAGTGATTCCTTTTTATAAATACATGAACATGAATGAGTTCGGACTCTTTTCAATTCCTTTCTTTTCGTCCTAAAGAAAAGAAGCATAATTGGGACCGACAACCAGAATCTACCCTGCGAAATGGAAGCCCCGAAACCGATTTTCTCCTTCACCAACGGATCGGACCTCGCCGTCTATAAGGATGAGTTGCCCGACAATGGAATCATCCGATTTGGACAAGGATTTGAAAACACGAACGTCAAGATCACCGACGTCTCCCTTTCGCACCGATGAACAAAGTATCCGAAGCCGAAGAGCCGCCGCTCGAGTTCAACCTTAGGTCAACCCAAGAATTCCCTCCTCCGCAAAGGATCCCGACTAAGAGGAGTACCGATGTCCACAGGAGGACCGTTCTTTCTACCCCACCTGGTCTAGTTGTTTCGCACCTCGCCCGACTTTTGCCAAATCAAAGGGAAAGAAATCCAAGATTATGATGGACTCGTTACCGTGGAGGGTACGGATCTTCCTGTAAGACCTTCGTTTTCGAAATCAGGTCCAGCTTCAAGAATTCCGTCACTAACAAAGACCCGGAGAAGAAACGAAATAGAAGGATCGCTAAAGAAGCCGTGGCTGCTCGAAATTGCTTTCCTAGAAGAAATTCCAGAGCTCGCGAATATACACCGCTGCTGAATACATACCACTCGTTGGGAGGAAGCGAGTTTCATCCCCTCTCCGCCGCAGAAGATGAAGAAAATATTCGCAAGATTGCTGCCACATTACCACAGCCCGCATATTACAACAATAGCCGCAAGAAAAGAACTAGAACTATGCCGTTTGCTCGACTGCAAACTTTGGTAGAAAAGTTAGCGAAGAAGGAAAACCGCGCCGTATCGAAATTCTACGGAGGATAGGGTGGGTGCCGATCAAATCCCGTCTTGGGCCCCGAATAGAACCCGCCATCATGGCGGAAAAGCCAAGTAAAAGGATGAAGGCTAGTCCGCCCGTTGTCGTCTCGGGATTACGGATTAGGGAGGATACCACCTTCCGAGCATTTGGCCGACGGACCATCTAGTCCCAGACCTTCGCGCCGAGAAGGATGGTATGGCGTCCCACTACTGGGCAGTTGAGATTGAAACAACAGCCCGAGAAAGAAAGTCTCGCCAGGAGACTTGAATCTGAAGAAAGTGCTACCGCGATGAAGGGGACTCGTGAGAAAGGGACCCGGCAGCTATCGCACGACAACCACGAAGACACACAGAAAGCCCCGCTAGAAGATGCCATGGAAAAGTTGAGAACCGATATCCGACGATTGGCAAAAGAAAGAGAAGAAAAGTTCGGAGACGAGATTGATTCATCGGAATTCATGGACGACGAATACGCGAGAAATCAACATGGTTGAGACACGAGCTTCATCGGCTTCGCAAGGTGCTCCTGCAGGCCGCGAGAAGAGAGGAGCCGGGACCGATGAGAAGACGACTTCAAGAGAAAGACGACACGATCGCTCAAATGGCGAAAAGGATGGAAGAGATGGCCGTAGCTCCGGCCACTCTCCGAGTCAAGTACAACCACAAAGGGAAACACCCCGGCAGGTCATTCACATTGTAGACGGAGGAAAGGAGATTACGTCCGTCAATGGGGATGATCAGCTAAAAAAGGATACAACACAAAGATGATTCCTGAAAAGGATATCAAGAACTTGGTGGAACAGCAGGTGCGAGAAGCCTTAGCACAATCAAAGAGCGGGACATCCATTCGGACGGGTAGACCTTACCCCGAAGAATTCGACGCTGTCCAATACCCGAAAGGCTTCGTACCACCTCCGTTCAAGACCTTCGACGGAACCGGGAACCCCGACGGCATGTGGCACACTTTCGTGCCCGTTGTTGCAATGCCGGCGGGAGCGATGCATTACTCTTCCGACAGTTCGTCAGCAGTCTGTCAGGAATCGCCTTCGACTGGTATGCAGAATTACCAAACGGTTCGGTAAAGACATTCTCAGAGCTAGAGAACCTCTTCATCAAGCGATTCGCCGGAGCTCGGCACCACATCACTATAGGTGATTTAGTGGTAGAGAAGCAGAAGCCGAATGAAACTTTGGTGGATTACATACTCCGATGGAGGAACTTAAGTATGAAGTGTGAACCACAACCGCAAGAACAGCATGCGATCGGCATTTTGCTAAAAAGCATCCATGGCCCGATAGCACTTCTCCTCAAGGGATTTACTATTAAGACTTTCGAGAAGTTGTTAAGCAAGGCCGGAAGCTTGCAAGAGGAGGCAAAGCAATTAAATTTCACCGATAAAACGGATAAACAAAAGCACAGTAAAGACTTTTGAAAAGAAATCCGGGATCGTTGCAGCGGTTGACAAAGGCAAGCAACCGATTCAAATACCACCGAACGGCCGCGAAGCAACCACAACGGAATTACCGGCAACCCCGACCCGGCTATCGGTCATCTCCGCAAGTATGAACAACCGTCTCGTCCGCAACGTACATTAAGAGAGCTTTTGAGCGAGAGAATATCCGTTCAAGAATGAAGCGAGTGCCAAAAATGTTCCGTAGTCCGATGAAGACTCGGATTTCCAGCTGCCAGAGCCTAAAAGACCAGAAGAGGTCAACAAGAAAGGTGATCCCAACTTTTGCCCTTACCACCAGATGCTTGGGCACAAGATAGAAGATTGCATTACCTTCAAAAGTTGGCTTAATGACAACCTGCGAAAAGGGAATATAACGATCCCGAAGGAGTACATGAAGGAACCCCAGAAAGGAGGTTCCGTCAATGTTATCTCGACTGATCCCATCATTCCGATAGATCCCTATACGACTGACGATGGATGGACTACCGCTTGGACGAGGTCTTCGAAAAGATTTTAGACGACATCCGGACCGCTTCGGTACGAGCTTCAATTCGAGTTTGAAACCTGTTAAGCCGGTACTATCACTTGCGATAGAAGAACCACCTCAACAGGAGACGATTGAAGAGAAGAAGAAAATTGACGAAGAAGAGAAGATCGAGGCACCTAAGGCTAGACTAGGGGCTGCTTATCCTAGGATAGTTGTTTCCGATTCGGGGGAGAAATCCCTCGAACCCCTGACTCTGTATGATTATCTACTCACTTCGGTGGGATCATATAATGATAAGGGTGATGGCGTTGGCTACGTTTTGATTGTTTCTAACGATTACGTAACTAACGATAATCCGGATATCGATTTCGATACCAACGACAATTCTCAAATCATACACGATCTCGACAAGCAAAATAATGAAGAAGACATCCATCAAGGAGGCTACGAGAGTTCAACAAGCAACGAATCTATCTCGCGAGTTTCGAGGAGCTCCAGATCACGATAGAGTTAGAGCCTTCGGACTCGAAGCTAATCCGAAGAGCCTCGTCATTCCGATTCAAGAAGAGACGCCGGCGAGCTCAACAATAGATTTAGAAGAAATTACGAAGTCAACTTAAGAAGTGGAAAAGTTCTACCTCCGAGAATGGGTCCAAAGGACAAAGGAAAGCGGTGGTTGTTCGGGAAGAACCAACCCTGCAGAAGGAATACCCATTCGAGAAGAAGCGAGAGACACATGAAAACAAAGTGGACTACAACGTGCTAGCCCATCTTAGGAAACTACCGACTAGACCGAGCATCTACGACGCTCTCATCTTATCAAAGGAGATGAGAGAAGCCCCGATCAAAGCCTTACTTGATCCAGAAATTTGCTTAGCTCAAATGGCCGGAGAGTCCTTAGATGAGGTTTGCTCGTTAAAGGAACGACGAGGTGTTACCTTCACGGACGATGACCTACTACTTGGAACGATGCAGATCACAACCGACCGTTGTACATTTCAGTTACAATCGGAAAATTTACACTCTCCAGAGTATTGGTGGATCCGGGAGCATCAATCAATATAATGAATCTTCGAACGCTAGCATACTTGGAAATTGATGCCCGCGAGCTCGAGGCGGACAAAATGTTATTAAGAGGATTCAATCGGAAAGGAGAAAGAGCCCTCGGCTCAATAACGCTATCGATGAAGACCGGTGACTTAGCAAAGACAACCGCGAAATTTCACATAATTGATTCGAAACATCGTTCAACGCTCTCTTGGGCCGACCATGGATACATGAAAACGGGATGGTACCATCATCTCTACATCGAGTGCATCAAGTACTACGATGGAGGGGAACGAGTGCATCAAAGGTGACTTACAACCATTCTCCGTACATGAAATTGGAATCCACGAGGATGCGACTTATTATGCACCGCCGAAGAAAACGATCTTCTCCGGAGATACTATAACAAATGAAGCAAAGAAAGTTCGGGACAACGAAGAACCCGAAGTTCTAGTCCAACGAGTCACTCACCACTCCCTTACGGCGAGATGGTGAAGGTTTCTCCACAACTCGCATCCGAGGTCGAGGCCGGGGACGAGGTCGTGGTAGAGACATTAGGACAATCGGACAGAGGAAACCAACCATCAATGTCGATTGGGAAGATAGTTCTGAAGAAGAAAGAGAAATCAAACAAGAAGCAGCGACAATAAGTCGAAAGAAGCCGCAATTCAAAATCCCTATTGAAGATGAAAGAAACGAAGAATATAAATCAATGTACGAGAAGATTAACCACTATGTACATACTATGACCCTGACCCCGATCCATTCTAATAAGATCGAGGGTATGGAGGTCAAAGAGGTACGTAGCGGTGGTGCGAAACCAATCAAATTCTACCGTGGTGCTTCTTCCTCCAAAACTGAAAATAATGTACAATTTGAAGATGCTACTTCATCAGAATTAATGGAATTGCCTTTTGAGTGGTACTCTCCCTGTGTTCAAAATTTAATTCAACGTGGTTTCTTACCTCGAAAGTGGACAAAAGGTCAATCACAACGTTTTGAAAATTTATGGAATAACTCCGGTCGTCCACCCAACTCAAAGCATGGTCTCGGATTCGGCACAGTAGGATCAGTTGACGATACCGAATTTTGCTTGGTTGTCACCTGCGAATCTAATGAAAACCGCATGGAAACTACGGACGAACTCGAAGATTTACAAATTGGAGACGCTCCACCGGAATTCGAAGAAGAAATCAAATCTACAATAGATGAGTTAATAGAAGTTAACTTAGGTACTAGCGAAGAGCCTAGACCTACCTTTGTTAGCTCTTTACTCAATAAAGAAGACTCCAAAGAAATAATCAAGTTATTAATGGAATTCAAAGACTGTTTTGCTTGGAGCTACGATGAGATGCCAGGTTTAGCTCCAGAGGTCGCAGTCCATAAACTAGGAGTGGACCCTACTTCTGTTCCAATCGACAAGGTCCCGGAAGAATGCGTCTAGAAATCGAACAACAAGTCATAGCCGAAGTTAAAAAGCTAATAGACGCTAAATTTGTCCGTGAAGAACAATACCCGACTTGGTTAGCCAACGTGGTACCGGTCGGGAAGAAGAATGGTCGGATCGAATTTGTGTGGATTTCGGAGATTTAAACAAAGCATGTCCAAAAGATGAATTTCCTCTACCGATCCTGAATTAATGATCGACATCGCTTCAACACACGAAATATTCTCATTCATGGATGGATCTTCGAGATACAACCAAATAAAAATGGCTCCGGAAGATGAAAAGCTTACAGACATTCGAACGCCGATCGGAGTATTTTGCTACACAGTGATGCCATTCGGATTGAAGAACGCAGGAGCAACCTACCAAAGAGCAATGACAAGAATTTTTGATGATCTCATCCACAATCAAGTCGAATGCTACGTGGACGATGTGGTCATCAAAAGCAAAGTAAAGGACAACCATTTGTATGATTTGAGAATTGTTTTCGAACGATTAAGACAATTTAACCTTAAGATGAATCCCTTAAAATGCGCCTTCGGTGTCACCTCCGGAAATTCTTAGGATTCGTTGTCCGACATCGTGGAATCGAAATCGACCCGGAGAAGATTAAAGCTATCTTAGAAATGCCGCCTCCCAAAACCTTAAAACAACTACGATCTTTTCAAGGGAAGCCGGCATATCTTCGACGCTTTATCTCAAACTTGTCGAGTAGGTGTCGGCCTTTCTCGGCACTAGTTAAAAAGGACGCCAAATTTATTTGGGAAGAGAAATGCCGAGAGGGCCTTCGAGGACATTAAACAATATTTAATGACACCTCCTGTCTTAGCGACCCCTAGTCTCAGGTAGACCGCTAATACTTTATACCGCGGCTTTAGACGACTCCCTCGGAGCCCTGTTAGCCCAGGTCAATGATGAGGGTAAAGAAAATGCTCTTTATTACTTAAGTCGTCGTTTACTACCGACGGAAATAAGGTATCCCGCAATTGAAAAGCATTGTTTGGCCCTGATCTTCGCCGCTCAAAAGCTCAGGCATTACATGCTTTCTCATAAGGTCAACCTGATCTCGAAGTTTAATCCATTGCAATACTTGATGACTCGCCCAACGCTTTCCGGCAGACTTGCCGGATGGTCGATGATATTATTGCAATTTGATATAACTTTCGTGCCTCTTCGTGCCGTAAAGGGACAAGCCCTAGCGGACTTTCTCGCGAAGCACACCCTTCTGCGGCGGAATCTCCTCTCAATGACGATCCGCCGGATGAACAAATAATGAACCTAGAAGACCTTGATGATCGACGTTGGGAATTATATTTTGACGGAGCATCTTCATCGCACAAAGACGAAGAATCGCAAGTGATAGTGCCCGTAAGGCGAGAATCGGGCTAATCTTTATAACACCGGAGCGGGGGATGTTAAGATACTCCTACCACTTGACGGAGCCGTGTACAAACAACGAAGCGAATACGAAGCCCTCATAACAGGATCTGGAATTAACCATTCAAATGGGGATAACGGACATCAACATCTACGGGGATTCACAGTTAATCATCCAACAGATCGCCGGACAGTACAGAATTTTAAAACCAAGACTCGAGCAATACTTCCAGTATGCCATACAGCTGTTAGAACAAATTCCGAATGTGACAATTTACAAAATCCCCAGAAAAGAAAACGCTTTAGCGGATGCGCTAGCTCGTCTCGCAAAAGAATTTGCTTGTTTGCAAGATGAATCAGTAGAAGTGTCAGTTCACGGACGCCAGATCCTATCACAACTCGACATTGACACGATACACAAATCAGAAAAGGAAGAAGAATCAATTGCAGCGGTAACAGAAAACACGGAAGATTGGCGACAGCCATTGATGGATTACCCGCAAACAGGAAAACTACCAGAGGATAGGTCGTTAGCCCATCAGATCAAGAAAAGAACTCGTCCTACGCATTAATAAACAACACATTATACGAAGGTCTTTTGATCAAATGTGGCTAAGGTGCCTAAGCGGGTCCGAGGCCCGTGAAATTGTTAAAGAGGTGCATTCAGGACTCGTGGCGCTCACCACTCGGGTCCAAAGATGAAAATAAAAATTAAAAGACTAGGGTACTACCGGCCCTCGATGATGACCGACCGCATGAAAATCGCCAAGAGCTGTCACCAATGCCAAGTGCACGGAGTGGTTCTACACCAACCTCCAAATGTGCTACATCCGACAATTGCATCGTGGCCATTTGAATGTTGGGGCACGGATATAGTGGGTCCAATAGAACCGCCGTCGTCAAAAGGACATCGCTTCATTCTTGCAGCCTACCGATTACTTTTCCAAGTGAGCAGAGCAGGCTCCACTTAGAGAAGTGAAAGCACATCACGTACTACAATTTTTCAAGAACCAAGTTGTTTACCGTTTCGGGGTGCCGCGCGAGATCATCTCGGATAATGGGTCGGCATTCGAAGCACACAAATCAACAATTTTGTCGTGAGACACGGAATTGATCGGCGATATTCAACAATTTACTACCCAAGAGCAAACGGCCTCGTCGAGGCTTTTAATAAAACTCTCGTTCAAATTTTAAAGAAGACTTTAGACGACAATAAGAGAAATTGGCACGAGAAGTTGTTAGAAGCCTTATGGGCTTACCGGACAACCTTCGAACTCCTACGCAAGCTACACCTTACGCTCCGGTGTATGGGTCCGAGGCGAGTGTTACCTTTAGAGGTTCGGCTCCCTTCACTCGGAATTGCGGTTGCAAATAAAATCACAACAGAAGAGAACGCCAAATTACGACTCGAAGAATTAGAGAGCCTGGAAGGGAAAAGACTTGCAGCGCAACGGAATTTAGAATTATACCAAGCTAAGATGATTCAGGCTCATGACAAACTGGTCCGCCCAAGAACCTTCAAAGTTGGTGATTTAGTTCTCGTTCTCAAAAGACCTATCCTTGCACACCGCAAGATAGGAGGAAAATTTGAACCCACTTGGGAAGGACCTTTTGTAGTTGAGGCAGTCTACTCAGGAGGCTCCTATCAGCTAGTGAATTGCCAGGGAGAACGACATATGCTTCCGATCAATGGACGATACTTGAAAAAGTATTACGCTACCTGATGTTTCGAAGGAATGAACTTTCCATCCCTAGAAGCACGGGTGAAGTGATTACTTATGACTGGGTCCGAACCCAAAAATGACAAAAATGTGCTAAAATAAATAAAATCCTGATAATAAAGTTTTCCTTGTTTTCTTTTCCAAATCAAATCTCAATCAAATTTCAAATTCAATCTTTCCAAATTTCAAATCAAATCTCAATCAAATTTCAAATTCGATCTTCCAAATCTCAAATCAAATTCTCAATCAAATTTCGAATCCAATCTCGATCAAATTTCAAATGTGATCTTCCAAATTTCAAATCAAATCCTCAACCAAATTTCAACCGAGTTCAAACTCATCCTTCAAAATTCAAATTCAATCTTTCCAAATTTCAAATCTCAGTCAAATTTCAAATCTCAAATTCGATCTTTCCAGATCTCACATCAAACCTCAATCAAATTCAAACCTTTGGGTCGAGGATTTTACATCCAAGACTGCACTGCTTTAGGATTCTCTTCCTACTGCACTGAAATACATCAAATTCAAACCTTTGGGTCGAGGATTTTACATCCAAGACTGCACTGCTTTAGGATTCTCTTCCTATTGCACTGAAATACATCAAATTCAAACTCTTGGGTCGAGGATTTTACATCCAAGACTGCACTGCTTTAGGATTCTCTTCCTATTGCACCGAAATACATCAAATTCAAACTTTTGGGTCGAGGATTTTACATCCAAGACCGCACCGCTTTAGGATTCTCTTCCTATTGCACTCGAAATACATCAATTCAAACCTTTGGGTCGAGGATTTTACATCCAAGACCGCACTCGCTTTAGGATTCTCTTCCTACCGCACCGAAATACATCAATTCAAACCTTTGGGTCGAGGATTTTACATCCAAGACCGCACCGCTTTAGGATTCTCTTCCTACCGCACCGAAATACATCAATTCAAACTCTTGGGTCGAGGATTTTACATCCAAGACCGCACCGCTTTAGGATTCTCTTCCTATTGCACTCGAAATACATCAATTCAAACCTTTGGGTCGAGGATTTTACATCCAAGACCGCACTCGCTTTAGGATTCTCTTCCTACTCGCACCGAAATACATCAATTCAAACCTTTGGGTCAAGGATTTTACATCCAAGACCGCACTCGCTTTAGGATTCTCTTCCTACCGCACCGAAATACATCAATTCAAACTCTTGGGTCGAGGATTTTACATCCAAGACTGCACTGCTTTAGGATTCTCTTCCTATTGCACTGAAATACATCAAATTCAAACTCCTGAGGTCGAGGATTTTACATCCAAGACTGCACTGCTTTAGGATTCTTTTCCTATTGCACTGAAATACATCAAATCAAACTCTTGAGGTTACGGATTTTACATCCAATACCACATTACTCCGAGATCTTTTCTCATTGTAATGACCCAATCCAATCGATTCGATCTTCTTTTGGGGTTGAAGATGTTACATCTAAAACTTCAAAATTCCAATTTTCATTTCAAATCAAATCCCTTCAAAATTAATCTTAACAAAACTTCAATTTAAATGAAAACTCAAAATCTAAACTCACGCATCGTGACTTGAACATGAAATAAAATAAAATCTAAATCGAAATTCTCCCAGATCATGTGATTTGGGATTCACCTCCTTTTTCCTTTCCCCAGCAAGAGTTCAAGAATCTCCTGTCCCAGAGATATACTTGACACTCCCCAGCGGAAATTCTCCTACTTCGTCCTAAGTTTGTTACTTGGACGTCTGTGTTGGTTTTGTTGATCGCTTCGGTCAACACCAATACGTGCGGTGTGCTCCGTCAGCTCACCACACCTATTGGGGGTCCATTTGTTGACCTCATTTTTGATGAGGTCTTCTCTTCTTCTCTTTAGTGCTTAGGATCTAGCCTTAGGCTTTTCCTCGACTATCTTAGAGGATTAGAATCGGGACCCACCTTTTAGAAATCCAAACCACTTCTAGACTCCCTGCAAACTCCACAAACTTGACTCGTAGACCCCTAATCACCTAGAGGGTTGAAATCAAATGTGGAAGTTTAAAGGATGAGTTCCTATAGGACTCTTCGGCCTTAGGACCGCCTCGGCGGCCTCGGTCCGGTAAAGGGCTGACTTACACATACACTACACCTATGCACTACACTTTCACACACCTCCTAAAACACACCCTTACCCAACTTAACTTCCCGACTCATGTAGGTGATTCACATGGATGGTCCTTAACCCCTAAGCCCTCGCTAAGAGGGTTAGGAACAACACTGGTGAATGCCTCAAATGAGTCCCTTCATGGCTCATGTGGGCTTGATATGGCTTCATGGCTCAACAAAAATGATTTCATTTCACTTACATCCACCCAATCTTCAATTTTCCAAATTTTCAATTTTTGACCCCCGGGACCCTAGACCCGCCTAGCCTACCCAAAACCCTTGAAATTACCCAAAATTTTCAAAATTCTCCAAAATCACCCAAATTCCTCAAAATCAATCTCAAACATTCTCCCACCACTCAAATTGACCATTTTTACCCAAAATACACAAAATTCCAAAAATACCCCCAATACCCTCCAAATTACCAAAATGCCCCTCTTGACCCAAAAATCCAAAAATTCAGAAAATTCCCAGAAAATTCCAGAAAATCCCAAATATTCCCAATTTCATTTTGTTCAACTACACCATGGGCCAATTTTGTCAATTTACCCCACTTTTGTCAAAACCCCCAATTTGACCCATTTTAACCCAAAGTAAACCCAATGTCAAACCAAACCTACCCAATTGACCCAAATTCTGGTCCAATTCAATTCTAAACTTCAATTCAACATCCCCAACACCAATCTAGACCAAAGCCAAGCCCAATTTGATTGGCATTGGGATCCAATTTCACTTTTGGCCTTAAAGCCCAATTTAGACCTATGACCCAAACCTAACCCAAACTCACCCAATTCAACTCCAATTAACCCCAAATCTTTTCTAAACCTTCCTTGACATCCCCATAAACAAAACACTAACATGATTTGCCCAAAATTTAGACCCAAACCCCACTCAAATTTAACCCAAAGCTAAAAGGCCCATTTTTGACCTAAACCCAAATCTAGCCCAAATGAGCCCAAATCCCCAAAATCAAAACCTAACCAAAGCCAAAACCTCTTTGAAACACTCCCAAAAATATTTCCCAACATTAATTTCACATCAACTTCAACTCTAGCCCAACTTTGGCCCATGGTAGCCCATTTTGGCCCACTTTAGCCTCTTTACCAAAAGCCCATATCCAACCCAATTCAAACCCAAATCACCTCAAATTTGTTTCAAACCACTCATGAAGCATCCCTAAACCAAACTCAACAATTATTTGGCCCAAGCCTTTACCAAAATTTCATCCCAAAAATCCATTTTAAAATTCAAAAGCCCACTTTCTTAAACCATTTAAAAGCCCATCTAAAACCATTTCAATGAGCCCAAAATTGATTCTAAAGCCCATATGACATTTTCATTTGTCATCCATTTGATGAAAATCATTCCCTAAGTTTCAATTACATCATCAAATAAATCTAAATCAAGCCCCATACAAATTCACACCAAAATATCCAAAATTCTTAAAACCCATTTTTATGAAATTGACCCAACCTTTTCCCAAGCCAAATGGAGCCATGGAGCCATGCACAAGCCATATGCAAGCCATGAGAGCCTCTTTACATGTCACCATGCCATTTTGGGCAAAAGGAGGAGGCTCTTTCCTTAATTCCTAAAGGTGATTAACCACTCCCATGATTCCCCTTAACCATGCTTATGCCTAATCGTGCTTGGATGGTGACTTGACCCTACTCGATTATGCCGAGCCAAATCACTTTTCCCTCGACCAAAACCAAGCCTTGGGTGGTGCACCTAGCCCAAGTGGAGGGGTTGACCAATTTGAGCCAAAATAAGCTCTCTCCCATTCCATTCTAATCCAAGCCTTTTACACATGGCATTTGCCAATTGATTGCACCAAGTCCCGACCACGACCCACCTGACCTCGAGGGTGACCCATGCTCGGCCGGCCGGCCACCTGAGTCACGGAAAACACCATGCCCGAAACCTTGGGAGAAGCCAAGCTTCGAAATTCCATCCCGCTGAGCCGCCCCACTCCAAATGGATAGCATGGCCGTTCTTCCCTTGACCTAAGCAACTCGATCCCAACCATTAAACCCCCCGGGAGAGCCTCCGACCATGCCTATTTAAACACTACCCCTCACGGCCATGAGAAGAGAGTTGCAAAACCTTGCCAAAACTCGCCAAAATTGTTCCGGACCCCTCCTCATACACGAGCACTTGATCCCCAGGTGAGATTCCCCGCCATTTCTTCTCTCGCGAGCTCGATTTCGGAGTCGAAATCCAAGCCCAAAACCAGGACACTCCTCCACAGGTGAGCCAATCCCCAAATTGATTGTCTCTACACCTTCACTCGGACCAAGGGAAGGTGTCCACCGATAAAAGCCCCATCTCCGAGGCCACCCGGTTGCTCCGGACTCCAAGCTTTGTGATCGACTGTGGTCGAAGTCCAACCTAGACAATTCACTGGACCAGGAGACTTCATCCGGAGCTTGCCAGGATCCAGTCGAAGGTGCAACAACTCTCGGATCGAAGCTTCACTTCTGCGAGCAAAGGTATGAACTCATTCTTCTTCCCGAGCTTACGAGAGATTCTCCATTTCATTTCGAGTAAATTTCAATGCATGTTTACCGTATGGATGTGTTCGTCTCTTCAAGACGAATCCATGGAGCATAAGAACACGAAAATCCATCGAGAATCGAGTGAGAAATTAGGGTTAGAGGGTTGACGGTCACGGGTGCACACCGGTCGTAGACGATGACCGGGAGCCGTTGGATCGCGCGTGTATCGAGCGGACGGATCGGATCGCGCCGGACCGGAGAACGTTACGTGAACCGTGGGTCCCGGGACGGCCGACTCGGATGGCGGCGCCCAATCACGGCGCGACACGTACCGCTTCGGAGAGGCTAAGGATGCGCTGGCGCCGCGTGGATAAGTAGAAAATTAGGGGTATTTTCTATTTATTTAATTCCCTAAACTTGAAAAATTCATAACTTTGTGTAGAAAAATCAGAAAAATAAAAGAAAAATACCCTCTTGCTCAGTGAACAGAGGAGAATAATGTGGAAAAGAAATCATTCAATTTTGTCCAGTATTTTATTTTTAGTAATTTATTTACTCTCTGCATACATTTAATTCTCCATGCATTTATACAATTCACCATGGCATGAAACCATAGGGCTTTTGAAGCCTCTGAATTTGGGAACATTCCCTGAATTTTCCAAAGTCAGAGGCCATCCCTATGAAAAGTTATTGATTTTTCAAATGCATGTTGCTATTTTAAGTATTTTAATTCCAATAAATAGCATGTTGTGTAATAAATTCTAGGAAAATTTGGTGATGTTCCTTATGACCAGAGAACCCTAGGAAAAATAGGATTTGAGTTAATTCACTTAGATCAACCCTAATCTGGCTTAAACACCCAAAATAGGTTTCTAATTAATTAGAGTTAACCATAGATCAAATTGACTTGAAATCAATTCTCCACTGACCTTTAGGGTCAGAGGAACCCATCATAAAAATTTGAGGTCAATTGGACTTGGTTAGCCCCACTAATTGGGTTGATTAAGCCACTTAGTCATTTTAAACTTTAAAAATTCATAACTTTCAAAATATCTTCCAAAAATTCACCAAATTGGTTTTGGAGTCTCTCTGATATCAGGGGAGTTTAAGAAAATTAAAATTTCAATTTTCTAAAAAAGTTGATTTTTAATATTATTTTAATATTTTTAATAATTAAAAAATAATAAAAATCACAAAAATAATAAAATTCACCAAAATGTTATATTTTGAATTTTAATCATTTGGGAACAAGTCCCATATTTTTCCTAGGTCTATTTAGTGAGATATTAATTTTTAAAGCTCTAGGGTAATTTTAAATTAAAAAAATATATTTTCTAGCATTTTCACCATAATAATTATAATAAATCAAAGAAAAATCAGAAAATTGCAAAGTTTGGTTCTCTGGAATCCTTGATATCAGAGAGAATTTTAAAAATTATAAAATTTATTTTTCAACATTTATTTTATTTTTAAATTAATTAATACTCCAGAACTTAAAATAATTCTAATAAATAAAATATAATTCAAAAATTACAAAATTTGGTCCAAGTGGTCCTCTGGTCATTAGGAATGTCCCCTAATTTTCTTAAGGACAGAAACTTTCCCTTGGTCATGTTATTGAATTTTCCTTGGAAATTTCTCTTTTCTACAAAAAAAAATAATTATATAAATAAATTAAATACAGAAAAATCACATTTTCTCCTCTCATGTCTTCATTGACACATCAGTGAAGTCACATAAAAATTTCAAGTTCATTTGAGTTCAATTTAGTGAGTTATGAAATTATTAGGCTTAAAGGGCAAAATGGTAATTAAAATTTTAATCCTTAATTAAGACTTTAGGTTTAATAAAAAAAATTAACAAGTAAAATATTTGATCCTAATCGATTTGGATGATTGAAACTAAATAATCAAAGGGTAGAAACCCATTAAGTAATTTAAAATGATTAAACTTTAATTAAATAATTAATTGAATTTGGAAGAATAATAAATTTGGAATTATTAAAATAGGGATATTATTAGGAAGAGATTTATTCTTTAATTTAAAAATCCCTAAATTAATCATCTCATTAATACTCAACTCTTAATTAAAATGATAACTCAAATTTAAAATATTAAAAGACTTAATCATTAAACTAAAATTAAATCATTAAACTCTTTCAAAAATTTTCAATTAAATTAAATTAAATTAAGATTAAAAGTTGAATTAAATTAAATTAAATTAAATTAAATTAAATAAACAAATTAAATTAAATTAAATGAATTAAATAAATTAAATTAAATAAAATTAAATAAAATTAAATTAAATTAAATTAAATAAATAAATTAAATTAAATTAAATTAAATTAAATTAAATTAAAACTAAATTAAATTAAATTAAGAAATTAAATCAAATAAATTGAATTGAATTAAATTAAATCGAAATCAAACTAAATTAAATTAAATTAAATTAAAATAAATTAAATTAAATTAAGTTAAATTAAATAACCTTACTTAAGACATGAAGAGATAAATCTAAAATAACTTGAACACTATTCCAAACTTAAATCATTAATTTGAACTTAAATTTGAATCACAAATCATTAAGTATCATTTTGCCCTAGGAGCTTTAGTTATCATAACTCCTAAACAGAATATTAAATGAAATGTTACTTCACTTATAGGACATTCGAATGTCCTAGTTCATCGAGCAAGTTAACAAAACTTGAAAACCTCGGACGATCGATTCATTTACACAATTAAATTCATTTGGGCTTAAAATAATCCTAGAAATATTGAAAAGATGTTTAGGATCCTTCCTAAGCACTTCCTCGATATGATAGGATATTTATAAGAACAATTGAACTTAGTTGTTCTTTGATGAAGAAAATCGTCTTCAAACAAAAAACACAAAGAACCTAGACGTCATAGGAAATGACTAGCTATAAGATTAGGAATTTGGTAGAAAACCATAAACCTTTCCCTTAGCTTTACCTAGGAACTTGCTTAAATATTCTAACCGTGTTTTAAGTGCGGCTTGGGATGACGGGAAGACCCTCCGAGTACGCTTTTATTTTGTTGCAATTTACTTTCTTGCAACTTATTTAATCGCATCGCATTTACTTTTCTTGCATGATAAACAACGAGTTGCATGAAAACCTACACCTCTAGGACGTAAACCAAAGCTGAAACCCATAACTAAATTAAAAGACACTACAAGATAAAATTCACCTCCACAACATTTCAAAATATAAGACAACTCAAAATTTAATCACAAACGGAACACAAAACTACAATTACAACTAAATTAAAACGTCCTGTTGGATGATCGGGAATACCTCGGATGATGTAACCTACGTGTTGCTAACGGGATTTCCACGGTCTAAATGAAAGTGTGGAACTCATTCGATTGAGTTTAGCAAATTCATACGGACTAAGTGAATCCGATAAAAATAATGATGCCGGAAGGATGGAACCGTGGGATCTTAACCGGTGTCGTTATAATCAACTTTAAGATTTGTTTTAATTAAAACACAAAAAAAAACACTTGGAAATTAAGACTTCTCTAAACCGAATACTTCTCTCATCTCTTGATTTATGATTTCTAAAACTAAACCTCTGCAACAACAAGGAGCTCGGAGCATGATGGGCGGCACGGCCATCGTCGTCGGCAAAACTTGAACCTACATCAACAAAACTTTCTTAGAATTAAATAACAAAGCCATAGGACTTCGAGGTAGTTTGCACTAGTGCAACATAAATCCTCAACTCTTCGTTAGGCATTTGCATTGCAAATTAAGCCCTAACCGGTCTTAGGATTCCGAGGTAGTCGTCCGATACGACATAAACCCTCACATCTTCCGGGCAATTTGTATGATTCTATCATATAAATATAAGCCCTAATTAATTAAAATTGGCAAGATTAAAACATTAAATAAACATTAGGACTTTCCTAAATCCAAGCCAAACAATAGGATAGTCGGGAGATTACCGAAGTCCGCTTCGAATCCGTGATCTCTCCTACTTTTCTTCCTTTGAATTCCCAAAATAAAAATGTTCTAAATTTGATCCATTCCCTATTGAAATTTCCAAAATTCAATCCTTTGAAAACTTAAACTTTGAAATTCTTGAGAGCGAGAATTATTGATTATTATCGAGAGTTTTCTTAGGTGATTCCCGTCACTTAAGATGTAATTAACTATAGGGGCTTGCCCTTATAGGGAACTTTAAGAACCCGAGTAATATAAACCCTGTTTAATAGTTTCATATTAAGCGAGGGAATTTGTCGGCTTATAAAATTGGTTCGCAGACCAAACGGATGTCACAAACCTTTCTAGTTTATTTAATCGAGCCCCATTATCAAGCAGTGTGTCTATTCTTCGGGATAGATACACGGTTTGTGGTGCGGCGCTCGTTTATATAAACTATTCGGGATGTGAGATCGGTTTGATTTCATATCTTAAAATTTTCAAATTTAAAATTATTTTCAAAATCAAATACTACTTTTCAAATTATTTATTTAAATTAAATTAAAATTCGCCGACAACTTCTGTTAGGCGACCCCTTTTTAAAATATCACACAACCTAAAAATATGCCGACATCTCCGTCGGGACATTCTCCGGGGTTGCTTCTGCAACAAGGTTATGCATTACTGGTGGCTTTATCTGGTGGCGTGGTAGCCTTCCTTCTTCTGATCTTTTTGAGATTTCCCTGGTCTCTTCTGTTATCCTCGGAGCTGGCCTCCTTCCTTCAGGTTCCTGGCGAACCGGTATCCTTGAAGCATATGCACTGGCAGTAGCAACTCCCTCGTCGCGTTGGTCCGCTGCTAATTTAGTTAACATCTTGCGGATACAGCAATTTTTATTTCTTCGCTGAGTTGCTGTGAGAGTAGCTCTTCGTACTTCCTGAATTTCTCTGGGCGCGGCGCTGACAAGCCTTCCCTCTACCGTAGCAACTACAGACTTGATTTTCTTGTCTTCTTCAGTGTCTGTTTTCCTTTTCTTGCTGCTGGATTGGTGGCTTGGGCCACCTACTTTCATTACTGTCTGACTGGGTAGTTCCTCCCGGTCAATTGGGACCCAGTCACCTTCCTCGTATTGCAGGCCTGCTGGTGCGAAGTCTGAGTCAATCTCTATTATTGCTCCATCTTTCACCCTCTTTTCATCGAGTGCAAGGCTTACGCCATTTCTAAAGTTCAGGACCAACCGCCCGTTCGACATTTCCCTGCGAAAAGACAAGGAAAAGGATCAGGGGTTGTACTAAGAACAAGAACATTAAGAAAATGTTTATTAAAGACAGAGTTTTCTTCTTTTTTTTATTATTACTTTTGTACCTTTTTTTTTCGAATTCAACAGGGATGAAGTGGGAAAATATCAGGAAAGAGATTTTGATTTGGAAGAGAAAACAAGAAAAACTTTATTATCATGATTTTATTTATTTTAGCACATTTTTTATTATTTTTGGGTTCAGACCCAGTCATAAGTAATTACTTCACCCGTGCTTCTTGGGATGAAAAATTCATTCCTTCGAAACATCAGGTAGTGTAATACTTCTTCAAGTATCGTCCGTTGATCGGAAGCATATGTCGTTCTCCTTGGCAATTTACTAGCTGGTAGGAGCCTCCAGAGTAGGCTGCCTCAACCACAAACGGCCCTTCCCAAGTGGGTTCAAATTTTCCTCCTATCTTGCGGTGTGCAAGGATATGTCTCTTGAGAATGAGAACTAAGTCACCAACTTTGAAGGTTCTTGGGCGGACCAATCTGTCATGGGCTTGAACCATCTTAGCTTGGTATAGTTCTAAATTCTACTTGCGCTGCAAGTCTTTTGCCTTCCGGGCTTTCCAATTCTTCTAGTCGTAATTTGGCATTCTCTTCTCGTCGTGATTTTGTTTGCAACTGCACATTCGAGTGAAGGAAGTCGGACCTCTAAGGGTAACACTACCTCGGACCCATACACCAGAGCGTAAGGTTTAGCTTGAGTAGGAGTTCTGAAGGTTGTCCGGTAGGCCCATAAGGCTTCTAATAACTTCTCATTCCAATTTCTCTTATTATCATCCAAGGTTTTCTTTAAGATTTGAACGAGAGTTTTATTAAAAGCCTCGACGAGCCGTTTGCTGCGGGGTAGTAAATTATTGAATAGCGCCGGTCGATTCCGTGTCTCCCGACAAAATTGTTAATTTGTGTGCTTCGAATGCTGACCCATTATACGAGATGATCTTGCGCGGCACTCCGAAACGGTAGACAACTTGGTTCTTGAAAAGCGTAGCACGTGGTGTGCTTTCACTTCTCTAAGTGGAACTACCTCTGCCCACTTGGAAAAGTAATCTGTAGCCGCAAGAATGAAGCGATGTCCTTTTGAAGATAGTGGTTCTATTGGACCCACTATATCTGTGCCCCAACCTTCAAATGGCCATGACGCAATTGTCGGATGTAGCACATTTGTAGGTTGGTGTAGAACCACTTCGTGCACTTGGCACCGGTGACAGCTCTTGGCGATTTTCATGCAGTCGGTCATCATCGAGGGCCAGTAGTACCCTATTCTTTTAATTTTCATTTTCATCTTTAGAACCGATTGGTGAGTGCCACAGAGTCCTGAATGCACCTCTTTAACAATTTCACGGGCCTCGGACCCGCTTAGGCATCTTAGCCACATTTGATCGAAAGACCTTCTGTATAACGTGTTATTTATTAATGCGTAGGACAGAGTTCTTTTCTTGATCTGATGGGCTAACGACCTATCGTCTGGTAGTTTTCCTGTTTGCAGGTAGTCTATGTAATGGTCGTCGCCAATCTTACGTGTTTTCTCGTCACGTCTACAATCGATTCTTCTTCTTTTTCTGATTTGTGTATTGTGTCTATATCGAGCTGTGATAGGACCTGACGTCCGTGAACTGACACTTCCACTGATTCATTTTGCAAGCAGACAAATTCTTTTGCGAGGTGGGCTAACGCATCTGCTAAAGCGTTTTCTTTTATGGGAATTTTGTAGATCGTCACATTCGGAATTTGTTTCAACAGTTTCATGGCATACTGGAAGTATTGCTCGAGTCTTGTCTTTAAAATTCTGTATTGTCCGGCGATCTGTTGAATGATTAACTGCGAATCCCCGTAGATGTTGATGTTCGTTATCCCCATTTGAATAGTTAATTCCAGTCCTGTTATGAGAGCTTTGTATTCTGCTTCGTTGTTCGTACATGGCTCTGTTAAGTGGTAGGAATATCTTAACATCCCCCGCTCCGGTGTTATAAATATTAGTCCGATTCCTGCCTTACCGGGCACTATCACTTGCAATTCTTCGTCTTTGTGTGTTGAAGATGCTTCGTCGAAATATAGTTCCCAAAGTCGATCATCAGGGTCTTCTAAGCTCATATTTTGTTCATCTGGGAAGTCATCATTGAGAGGAGATTCTGCCGGCAAAGGGTGTGCTGCGAGGAAGTCTGCTAGGGCTTGTCCCTTTACGGCACGAAGAGGCACGAAAGTTATATCGAATTGCAATAATATCATTGACCACCTGGCATGTACGCCGAGAAGCGTCGGACGGGTCATCAAGTATTGCAATGGATTAAATTTCGAGATCAGGTTGACCTTATGAGAAAGCATGAAGTGCCTGAGCTTTTGAGCGGCGAAGATCAGGGCCAAACAATGCTTTTCAATTGTGGGATACTTTATTTCCGTTGGAAGTAAACGACGGCTTAGGTAGTAAAGAGCATTTTCATTACCCTCATCATTGACCTGGGCTAACAGGGCTCCGAGAGAGTCGTCTAAGGCCGCGGTATAAAGTATCAATGGTCTACCTGAGACTGGGGCTGCTAAGATAGGAGGTGTCATTAAATATTGTTTAATGTCCTCAAAGGCCCTCTGGCATTTCTCTTCCCAAATAAATTTGGCATCCTTTTTAACTAATGCCGAGAAAGGCGGAAACCTACCTGACAAGTTCGAGATAAAGCGTCGAAGATATGCCAACTTCCCTTAAAAAGATCGTAGTTGTTTTAAGGTTCTGGGAGGTGGCATTTCTAAGATAGCTTTAATATTTTCCGGGTCGATTTCAATTCCATGATGTCGGACAATGAATCCTAAGAACTTACCGGACGTGACGCCGAAGGCGCATTTTAAGGGATTCATCTTAAGGTTAAATTGTCTTAATTGTTCGAAAACAATTCTCAAATCATACAGGTGGTTTTCCTTTACTTTGCTTTTGATGACCACATCATCCACGTAGCATTCGACTTGATTGTGGATGAGATCATCAAAAATTCTTGTCATCGCTCTGCGGTAGGTTGCTCCTGCGTTCTTCGATCCGAATGACATCAACGTATAGCAATATACTCCGATCGGCGTTACGAATACTTGTAAGTTTTTCATCTTACGGAGCCATTTTTATCCGGTTGTATCACGAAGATCCATCCATGAATGAGAATATTTCATGTGTTGAAGCGATGTCGATCATTAATTCTGGGATCGGTAGAGGAAATTCATCCTTTGGACATGCCTTGTTTAAATCTCTGAAATCTACACAAATTCTGATCTGACCATTCTTCTTCCTGACTGGTACCACATTGGCTAACCAAGTCGGGTATTGTTCTTCACGGACAAATTTAGCATCTATTAGCTTTTTAACTTCAGCTATGACTTGCTGTTCGATTTCTAGACGCATTCTTCTGGAACCTTGTCCGGTCGGAACGAAGCGGGATCCACTCCTAGCTTATGGATCGCGACCTCCGGAGCTAAACACGGCATCTCATCGTAGCTCCAAGCAAAACAGTCTTTAAATTCCATTAATAACTTGATTATTTCTTTGAAGTCTTCTTTATTGAGTAAGGAGCTAACAAAGGTAGGTCTAGGTTCTTCGCTAGTACCTAAGTTAACTTCCGTTAACTCGTCTATTGTAGATTTGATCTCTTCTTCGAACTCTGGTGGAGCATTTCCAATTTGTAAATCTTCAAGTTCTTCGTAGCTTCCATGCGGTTTTCATTAGACTCGCAAGTGACAACCATGCAAAATTCAGTATCGTCGACCGATCTCTATCGTGCCGAATCCAAGACCATGCTTTGAATTGGGTGGACGACCGGAGTTATTCTATAAATTTTCAAAATGTTGTGATTGACCTTTTGTCCATTGTCGAGGTAAGAAACCACGCTGAATTAAATTTTGAACACAGGGAGAGTACCACTCAAAAGGTAATTCCATTAATTCTGATGAAGTAGCATCTTCAAATTGTACATTGTTTTCAGTTTTGGAGGAAGGAGCACCACGGTAGAATTTGATGGGCTTTGCACCGCCGCTACGTACCTCTTTGACCACCATACCCTCGATCTTATTAGAATGGATTGGGATCAGGGTCATAGTATGTACATATTGGTTAATCTTCTCGTACATCAATTTATATTCCTCGTTCTTTTCATCGTCGAGAGAGATCCTGAATTGCGGCTTCTTCCGACTTATTGTCGCTGCTTCTTGCTTGATTTCTTTTTCTTCTTCAGAACTATCTTCCCATTCAACATTGATGGCTGGTTTTCTCGTCCAATCTGTCCTAACGTCTGCGCCACGACCTCGTCCTCGGCCTCGACCTCGGATGCGAGTTGTGGAGAAACCTTCACCATCTCGCCGTAAGGGAGTGGTGAGTGGTCGTTGGACTAGAACTTCGGGTTCTTCGTCGTCCCAAATTTCCTTTGCTTCATTTGTTATGGTATCTCTGGAGAAGATTGTTTTCTTCGGGGGTGTGTAATAAGCTGCATCTTCATGGAT
Organism: Papilionanthe hookeriana x Papilionanthe teres; assembly: GCA_022702705.1. Classification (NCBI taxonomy): domain Eukaryota; kingdom Viridiplantae; phylum Streptophyta; class Magnoliopsida; order Asparagales; family Orchidaceae; genus Papilionanthe; species Papilionanthe hookeriana x Papilionanthe teres. The sequence goes on from CM040426.1 coordinate 25,347,471, forward strand.
TCCAATTTCATGTACGGAGAATGGTTGTAAGTCACCTTTGATGCACTGTTCCCCTTCATCGTAGTATTTGATGCACTGATGTAGAGATGATGGTACCATCCTATTTTCGTGTATCCATGGTCGGCCCAGTAGAGCGTTGAATGACGTTTCTGAATCAATTATGTGAAATTTCGCGGTTGTCTTTGCCAAGTCACCGGTCTTCATTAGCAGTGTTATCGATCCGAGGGCTCTTTCTCCTTTTTGGTGGAATCCTCTTAATAACATTTTGTCTGCTTCGAGCTCGCGAGCATCAATTTCCAAGTATGCTAGCGTTCGGAGATTCATTATATTAATTGATGCTCCTGGATCCACCAATACTCTGGAGAGTGTAAACTTCCCAATTGTAACTGAAATGTACAACGGTCGGTTGTGGTCTGCTGTCCCAAGTAGTAGATCATTGTCCGTGAAGGTGACACCTCGCTGTTCCTTTAACGAACAAACCTCATCTAAGGAATCTCCGGTCATTTGAGCTAAGAAAAATTTCTGGATCAAGTAAGGCCTTGATCAGAGCTTCTCTCATCTCCTTTGATAAGATGAGAGCGTCGTAGATGCTCAATTTGGTTGGTAGTTTCCTAAGATGGGCTAGCACGTTGTAGTCCACTTTATTTTCATGTGTCTCGTTTTCTTCTCGAATGGTTATTTCCTCTGCCGGGGTTGATTCTTCCTGAACAACCACCTGCTTTCCTTTGTCCTTTGGACCCATTCTCGGAGGTAGAACTCTTCCACTTCTTAGGTTGACTTCTGTGATTTCTTCTGAATCTAGTATTGAGTTTGCTGATGTCTCTTTCTGAATTGGAATGACAGGTTCTTCTGGATTAGCTTCGGAGTCTGAAGGCTCTAACTCTATTGTGACTGGAGCTCCCCGAAACTCGCAAATAGATTCGTTGCTTGTTGAACTCTCGTAGCCTCCTTGGTGGATGTCTTCTTTGTCATTCTGATCGTCGAGATTGTGTATGATTTGAGAATTGTTATTTGTATCGGAATCGACGTCCGGATTAGGTTGATTGTCGCTAGTTACGTAATAGTTAGAAACGATCAAAACGTAGCCAACGCCATAACCCTCATCATTATAAGATCCCACCGGAGTGAGCAAATAATCATACGAGTCGGAGGTTCGAGGGATTTCTCCCCGAATCGGAAATAACTATCCTAGGATAAGCGGCCCCTAGTCTAGCCTTAAGAGCCTCGGTCTTCTCTTCTTCGTCGATTTTCTTCTTTTCTTCCGTCGTCTCTTGTTGAGGTGGTTCTTCTATCGCAAGTGATAGTGTCGACTTGACAGGTTTCGAACTCTGAATTGAGGCTTGCACTGAAGCGGTTTGGATGTGATCCAAAATCTTCTTCGAAGACTTTGTCCAAGCGGTAGTCCATCCATTATCAGTCGTATAGGGATCTATTGGAACAATGAGATCTGTCGAGATGACATTGACGGAACCTCCTTTCTGGGGTTCCTTCATATACTCCTTCGGGATCGTTATATTCCCTTTCCGAAGATTGTCGCTGAGCCAACTTTTGAAGGTAATACAATCTTCTATCTTGTGTCCAAGCATCCGGTGGTAAGGGCAAAAGTTGGGATCACCTTTCTTGTCGACTTCTTCCGGTCTTTTAGGCTCGGCGGTTGGAAATCTGGAGTCTTCATCGGATCGCGGAACATTTTCGGCCTTTGCCTCATTGCGGAACGGATACTCCCTGCTCGGAAGTTCCCTTAACGTACGTTGCGGACGAGGCGGTTGTTCATCTCGTTGAGATGAGTCGATAGCTGGGTCGGGTTGCTTGGTAATTACGTTGAGGTTGCTTGCGGCCGTTCGACGATATTTGTATTGGTTGCTTGCCTTTGTCGGCTCACTGCAACGATCCCGGACTTCTTTTCAAAAGTTTTCACGGAGCTTCGTTTGTCCGTTTTGTCGGTGAAACTTAATTGCTTCGCCTCCTCTTGCGAGGCTTCCGGCCTTGCTTAACAACTTCTCGAAAGTCTTAATAGTAAATCCCTTGAGGAGAAGTGCTATCGGGCCATGGATGCTTTTTAGTAAAATGCCGACTGCATGTTGTTCTTGTAGCTGCGGCTCACACTTCATACTTAGGTTCCTCCATCGAAGTATGTAGTCCACCAATGTTTCGTTCGGTTTACGCTTCTCTACCACTAAATCACCTATAGTTATGTGGTGCTTGAGCTCCGACAAATCGCTTGATGAAGAGGTTCTCTAGTTCGAAAATATCTTCACCGAACCGTTCGGTAATTCCGCATACCAATCAAAGGCGATCCACGACATGCTCTGCGACAAATTGTACGAAGAGTAAGGCATCACTTCCTCCGGCATTGCAACAAGCGGCACGAAAATGTGCAACATGCTGCCGAGGGTTTCCGGTTCCATCAAAGGTCTTGAACAAAGGTGGTACAAGCCTTTCGGATATTGGACAGCGTCGAATTCTTCAGGGTAAGGTCTACCCGTCCGAATGGATGTCCCGTTCTTTGATTGTGCCAAGGCTTCTCGCACCTACTGTTCCACTAAGCTCTTGATATCCTTTTCCGGAATCATGCTTTGTGTTGCATCCTTCTTTAATTGATCATCCCCGTTGATGGATGTAATCTCCTTTCCTCCGTCTACGATGTGAATGACCTCTGGGGGTGTCTCTCTTTGGGGTTGAACTTGACTGCGGAGAGTGGCTAGGGCTACAACCATCTCTTCCATCCTTTTTGCCATTTGGGCGATCGTATCATCTTTCTCTTGAAGTTGTCTCCTCATTACTTCCGGCTCCTCTCTTCTCGCGGTCTGCGGGAGCACCTTGTGAAGCCGACGAAGCTCGTGTTTCAACCATGTTAATTTCTGCATACTCATCATCCATGAACTCTGACGAGTCAATCTTGTCTCCAAATTTCTCTTCTCTCTCCCTTGCTAATCGTCAAATATCAGTCCTTAACTTTTCCATAGCATCTTCTAGTGGTCTTTTCTGTATATCTTTGCAGTTGTCATGTGATAACTGTCGGGTTTCCTTCTCATGAGTCTCCTTTACTGCAGTAGCACTTTCTTCGGATTCAAGTCTCCTGACGAGACTTTCCTTCTCAGGCTGTTGTTTCAATCTTAATTGTCCAGTAGTGGGACGCCATACCATCCTTCTAGCAGCAGAAGGTCTACGACCGGATGGTCTGTCAGCCAAATGCTGGAAGGTGGTATCCTCCCTAATCTGTAGTCCTGAAACAACGACAGGTGGACTAGCTTTCATCTTCTTATTCGACTCTTCTGTAGCGATAGCATGTTCTACTCGTAGCCCAAGACGGGATTTGGCCGGTACCCGCCCTATCCTCCTTAAAATTTCCTATACCGGGCATTTTTCTTTCTTTGCTAACTTCTCAATCACAGTCTGTAGTCGGGCAAATGGTGTAATCCTTGCCCTTTTCTTTCTGTTGTCGCTATAGTATGCAGGTCGAGGTAATGTGGAGGCAATCCTGCGGACATTTTCCTCGTCAGCTGCGGCGGAAAGGGGATGGAATCTACTTCCTTCCAAAAGGGGTGTATATTCAGGCAATGGTATGTATTCAGGTAATGGTGTGTACTCAGGGATTTCTTCTAAGAAAGCGACTTCAGCAGCTCTGGCCTTCCTAGCAATCTTCCTGCCTCTGTTTCTCCTCTGAGTCCGTGTTAGGGGTGGAACCCTTGAGCTGGACCCAATTTCAAAAATAGAAGGTCTCGCACGGAAATCTGTACCCTCCACGGTAACATGCTCGTTACAAATTTGAACTTCCTTCCCCTTCAGTTTGGCGGGAGCCGGGGTAGGTGCAGGAGACGACTAGACCGGTGGGGGTAGAGATAACGGTCCTTCATGGACATCGGTACTCCTTTCAGTCGGAACCCTTTGCGGGGAGGAAACTCTTGAGTTGACTTAAGGTTGAACTCGATCGAGGGTCTTTCGGTTTCGGATACTTTGTTTGTCGGCGCGAAGAGGGTAACGTCGGCGATCTTGACATTTGTGTTCTCGAATCCTTGTCCAAACCGGATGATCCCATTGTCGGGCGGCTCATCCTTGTAAACGGCGAAGTCTAGTCCATTGGTGAAGGAGAAAATCAGCTTTGGGGCTTCCATTTCTGCGGGGTAGATTCGATTGTCGGTCTCAAGTTATGCTTCTTCTAATCAGGACGAAAAGAAAGGAATCGAAAAGAGTCCGAACACATTCTTGTTCATGTATATTTGTTAAAAGAATAATTCATTATAGGGTTTGTTTATTTAGAACGGAATGTTCAAAGGTGTAGAGAAGGTAAGGAATTCGATTCAGAGTTGGAAAGGAAAAGAAAGTCTTATGCAAGACTTCTCGACTCGAATGACCACTCCTAAACTAACACCTATTGGGGGTCCACCCCACCTCAGAAATGAGGTAAAAGGAACTCGGAACCTCTCTGTTTAGGGGTGTCTAAACAGTGGCTCCTAAATCCGAGAGAATGTTGGCTATACTCGTTCAAGGTAGAAATGAACATAGTATTTCAACGGAAAGAAGGGTAGTTTGATCCATTAGGGACATGGATACACTATCGATTTTTGAAAGCAGAACTATCTGATTAAAAAAAATGGAGAGAGGAATTATCCCCAGCGGAGTCGCCAGAAATTGTCGGCATATTTTTAGGTTATGTGTTTTATTTTGAAAAGGGGTCGCCTACAGAATTTGTCGGCGAATTTTTAATTTAATTTAAATAAATAATTTGAAAAGTAGTATTTGATTTTGAAAATAATTTTAAATTTGAAAATTTTAAGATATAAAATCAAACCGATCTCACATCCCGAATAGTTTATATAAACGAGCACCGCACCATAAACCGTGTATCTATCCCGAAGAATAGACACATTGCTTGATAATGGGGCTCGAATAAATAAACTAAAAAGGTTTGTGACATTCGTTTGGTCTGCGAACCAATTTTATAAACCGACAAGTTCCCCTGCTTAATATGAAAACATTAAATAGGGTTTATATTACCTGGGTTCTTAAAATTCCCTATAAGGGCAAGCCCCTATAGTTAATTACATCATAAGTGACGGGAATCACCTAAGAAAACTCTCGATAATAATCGGTAGTTCTGCTCTCAAGAATTTCAAAGTTTAAGTTTTCGAGGGATTGAATTTTGGAATTTCGATAGGGAATGGATCAAATTTGGAACATTTTATTTTGGGGATTCAAAGGAAGAAAGGTAGGAGAAATCACGGATTCGAAGCGAACTTCGGTAATTTCCCGACTATCCTACTGTTTGGCTTGAACTTAGGAAAGTCCTAATATTTATTTAATGTTTTGATCTTGTCAATTTTAATTAATTAGGACTTATATTCATATGATAAATTCATACAAATAGCCTCGAAGATGTGAGGGTTTATGTCGTACCAAACAACTACCTCGGAATCCTAAAACCAGTTAGGGCTTAATTTGCATAACATGATTATGCAAATGCCTAACGAAAAGTTGAGGATTTATGTTGCACTAGGCAAACTACCTCGGAATCCTATGGCTTGGTTATTTAATTCTAAGAATGGTTTTGCTGATGTAGATTTCAATTTTGCGGACGACGATGGCCGTGCTGCCCACCATGTTTCGAGCTCCTTGTTGTTGCAGAGGTTTAGTTTTAGAAATCATAAATCAGGAGATGAGAGAAGTGTTCTGGTTTAGAGAAAGTCTTAATTTCCAAGTGTTTTTTTTATGTTTTAATTAAAACAAATCTTAAAGTTGATTATAATGACACCGGTTAAGATCCCACGGTTCTATCCTTCCGGCATCGTTATTTTTATCGGATTCACTTAGTCCAGATGAATTTGCTAAACTCAGCCGAATGAGTTCCACACTTTCATTTAGACCATGGGAAATCCCGTTAGCAACACGTAGGTTACATCATCCGAGGTATTCCCGATCATCCAACAAGACGTTTTAATTTAGTTGTAGTTGTAGTTTTGTGTTCCGTTTGTGATTAAATTTTGAGTTGTTTTATATTTTGAAATGTTGTGGCGGTGAATTTTATCTTGCAATGACTTTTACTTTAGTTTTGGTTTCAGTTTTAGGGACTATCCTAAAGGTGTGGGTTTTCATGCAACAGTTGTTTATCATGCAAGAAAAGTAAGTGCGATGTGATTAAATAAATTGCAATAAGGTAAATTGCAATAAAATAAAAGCGTACCTGGAGGGTCTTCCCGTCATCCCAAGCTGCACTTAAAGCGCAATTAGAATATTTAAGCATTTAAAACAGATTCCTAGGTAAAGCTAAGGGAAGGGTTATGGTTTTCTAACAAGTTCCTAATCCTATAGCTAGTCATCTCCTATGACGTCTAGGTTCTTGTATTTTGGTTCGAGGACGATTTTCTTCATCAAAGAACAATTAAGTTCAATTGTTCTTATAAACATCCTATCATATCGAGGAAGTGCTTAAGACAAATCTTAAACATCTTTTCAATATTTCTAGGATTATTTTAAGTCCAAGAGAATTTAATTATACAAATGAATTAATCGTCCGGGAGTTCAAGTTTTGTTATCTTGCTCAGTGAACTAGGATATTTGAATATCCCTTAAGTGAAGTAACACTTCACTTAACGTTCCGTTTAGGAGTTATGACGACAAAAGCTTTCGAGGGCAAATTGATGTCCAAGTGACTTATGATTTGATTTAATTTCAGTTAATGGATTTAAGTTTGGAATAGTGTTCAAGTTGTTTTAGATTTATTCTTGAATTTTTTATGTCTTAGGTGATGTTATATTTAATTTAATTTAATTTGATGTAATTTAATTTAATGTGGTTTAATTTAATTTAATTTTAATTTAATGTGGTTTAATTTAATTTAATTTAAGTTAATTTAATATAATATGATTTAATTTAATTTAATTTAATTTGATTTAATTTAATTTAATTTAATTTAATTTAATTTAATTTAATTTAATTTAATTTAATTTAATTTAATTTAATTTAAATTTAAATTTGATTTAATTTAATTTAATTTAAATTTTAATTTGATTTAATTTAATTTAATTTAATGTGTTTTAATTTAATTTAATTTAATATGTTTTAATTTAATTTAATTTAATTTAATTTAATTTAATTTAATTTAATTTTAATTTTAATTTGATTTTATTTTTAATTTTAATTTAATATTTTATTTTAAAAGGGTTTAATTTACATAATTTAATTTAATTCAATTTAATGATTAAGTCTTTTAGCATTTTAAATCTTAAATTTGAATTATCATTTTAATTAGGAATTAAATATTATTGAGATGATTAATTTAGGGATTCTTAAATTAAAGAACAAATCTCTTCCTAATAATATCCACTATTTTAATAATTCCAATTTTATTATTCTTCCAAATTTAATTAATTATTTTATGAAGGTTTATTTTAATTATTTTTAAATTGTTTAATAGGTTTCTACCCTTTAATTATTAAATTTCAATCATCCAAGTCAGATTAGGATCAAATATTTTACTCTTTAATTTTATTAAACCTAAAGTTTTAATTAAGGGTTAAAATTTTAATTACCATTTTTCCCTTCAAGCTTAATAATTTCATAACTCACTAAATTGAGCTTAAATGAACTTGAAATTTTTATGTGACTTCACTCATATGTCAATAAAGACATGAGAGGAGAAAATGTGATTTTTCTGTATTTAATTTATTTATGTAATTATTTTTGGTGGAAAATAGGGATTTCCAAGGAAAATTCAATAACATGACCAAGGGAAAGTTTCTGTCCTTAAGAAAATTATGGGACATTCCTAATGACCAGTGGACCCCTTGGGCCAATTTTTGGTGATTTTTCGAATTATATTATTTTTATTATAATTATTTTGAGTTTTGGAGTATTAATTAATTTAAAAATAAAATAAAGTTTGAAAAATGAATTTTACATTTTTCAAAAATCTCTCTAATATCAAGGAAATCCGAGAATCAATTTTTATAATTTTCTGATTTTTATTTGATTTATTAGAATTATTTTAGTGGAAATGCTAGAAAATACATTTTTTAATTTTAAAATTACCCTAGGGCTTTAAAATTTAATATCTCATCATAGAGACTTAAGAAAAATATGGGGTTTGTTCCTAAGTGACTAAAATTCAAAATGTGACATTTTGGTGAATTTTATTATTTTTGTGATTTTTATTATTTTATTAATTATTAAAATATTAAAATAATACAAAAAATCAACTTTTTAGAAAATTGAAATTTTAATTTTCTTAAATTCCCCTAATATCAGAGAGGCTCCAAAACCAATTTGGTGAATTTTTGAAAAGTATTTTGAAAGTTATGAATTTTTAAAGTTTAAATTGGCTAAATGGCTTAATCAACCCATTTAGTAGGGCTAACCAAGTCCAATTGACTTCAAACTTTTATAGTGTGTTCCTCTGATCCTAAAGGTCAGTGGAGAATTGATTTCAAGTCAATTTGATATATGGTTAGCTGTAATTAATTAAAGACCTATTTTGGGTGTTTAAGCCAATTAGGGTTATTTCAAGTGGATTAATTAAAAACCTATTTTTCCTAAGGTCCTCTGGTCATAAGAAACATCACCAAATTTTCCTAGAATTTATTTCACAACATGCTAATTATTGGATTTAAAATACTCAAAACAGTAACATGAATTTGAAAAATCAATAACTTCTCATAGGGATGGCCTCTGACTTCGGAAAATTCAGGAAATGTTCCCAAATTCAGAGGCTTCAAAAGCCCTATGGTCTCATGCCATGGTGAATTTCCTATATGCATGGAGAATTAAAACAATGCAGAGGGTAAATAAATCAATAAAAATAAAATACTTGATGAAATTAAATGATTTCTTTTCCACATTATTCTCCTCTGTTCACTGAGCAAGATGGTATTTTTATTTTATTTTTTCTGATTTTTCTACACAAAGTTATGCATTTTTGAAGTTTAGGGAATTAAATAAATAAGAAAATACCCTAATTTTCTACTTATCCACGCGGCGCTGCGTCAACCTAGGCATCTCCGAAGCTCCACGCGGCGTCTCCTGATTCGGCGCCGCCATCCGACTCAGTGATCCAGGGCCCCGCGGGTCACGTACCAACGCGCTGTCCGACTCAATCCAGACCGTCCACTCGATACACGCTTGATCCGACGGCTTATGGTCATCGTCTACGACTGGTGTGCACCCGTGACCGTCAACCTTCTAACCCTAAATTCTCACTCAATTCTCAATGGATTTTAGTGTTCTTATGCTCTATGGATTCGTCTTGAGGAGACGAACACATCCATACGGTAAACATGTATTTAAATTGACTCAAATTAAATGGAGAATCTCTGTAAGCTCGGGAAGAAGAGTGAGTTTATACCTTTGCTCAGAGAAGTGAAGCTTCGATCTGAGAGTTGTGTCACCTTCGATTGGGTCCAAGCAAGCTCCAGATGAAGTCCCTTGGCCTGGTGAATTGCCTAGCTATGAAAGTGATCACAGCTGATTACAAAGCTTGGAGGCTGGGACAATTGGGTGGCCTGGAGATGGGGCTTTCAGTGGGAAACTTCTCCTCTTGGTCTGGTAAAGGTGTAGGACCAGTCAATTTGGGGATTGATCCACTGTGGAGAAGTGTCCTGGTTTTTGTGCTGAATTTTGAACTCAAAATTGAGCTCAGCTAGAGGGAATTGGGGCTGGAATTCAGTGGGAATCAAGTGCTCTATGTGTGGAGAGTGATCTGGAATGCTTTTGGCAGAGTTTCCTTAAGGTTTGGTTTAGCACCTCTCATGGCCGAGAGGAGGTGAGGTTTAAATAGGAGAGGGTGGAGGTTCTCCCAGGGGGAGTTAGGGCTTGGGATCAGCTGCTTAGGTCAAGGGAAGAACAGCCATGGTGGCCATTGGGCATGGGGCAACTTAGCCAGGTGGAATTCCAAAGTTTGGCTCCTCCCAAGGTCTCGGCCATGGTGTTTTCCGGCGACCCAGGCGGCTGGCCGGCAGGCATGGGTCACCCTCAGGTCCAGGTGGGTCAGGGTTGGAGGTTTGTGCAATCAATTGGCCATGGACATGTGTAAAGGGTTTGGATTGAAGTGGTATGGGGAGAGGCTCATTTTGGGTCCAAATGGGTCAACCCACCATTTTGGGTTTGGTGCACCCTCCCATGGCTGATTTGGGCTGAGGGAGGATCAGGTGAATCAGCTAGAAAAGGGTAGAGAGGTCACCATCCATGAATACTATGATTAATCATGGATTAAGGTGAAGCATTAAAAGGGTTAAAACCTTTTTAAGGGGGCTTAAAAGAGGCTCCTCCTTTTGCCATTAATGGCTTGATCACATGTCAAACCTCCCATGATTTCATGTGACTTGTCCATGGCTTTCATGTGGCTTCATGGCTTGTCTTTGGCTTGGGGAAAAGCTAAGTCAATTTCATGGAAATTGGTTTAGGAAAATTTTGTCATTTTGTTGGGAATTTGTATGGGGCTTAATTTGGAATGGCTTCATGATGAGTTTTGAAGCTTAGGGATTGATTTAATTGAAAATATGGTGTAGGGCAATTGTCATATGGGTTTTGGATTGATTTTGGTCCTTTGGATTTTGGTGGAGATGGGCTTTAGGAAGGTTTCATGTAAGTGGGCTTTTAAGTTTAAAAATGGGCTTTTGGGTGGAGATTTTTGCAAAGGGCCAAGCCAAATAAATGTTGGGTTTGATTTAAGAGTGTATCATGAGTGATTTAAAGCAAATTTGTGGTGGTTTGGGTTTGAATTGGGTTGGATTTGGGTTTCTTTGGTGAATGGGCTAAGGTGGGTCAAAATGGGCTACCATGAGCTAAGGTTGGGCTAAAGTTGAAATTGAAGTAAAATTAATGTTGAAAATGGCTTATGGGGCTGTTTTAAAGAGTTTTCAACTTTGATTGGGTCTTGATTTTGGGTTTGGGCCTATTTGGGCTAGGTTTAGGTGTAGGCCCATTTAAGGGATTTTTGCTTTGAGTTGAATTTGAGTGAGGTTTGAGTCCAAATCTTGGGCAAATCATGTTAGCATTTTGTTTTTGGAGATGTTAGGGAAGGTTTAGAAAAGGTTTGGGGTCAATTGGAGTTGAATTGGGTTAGTTTGGGCTAAGTTTGGGTCATGGGTCCAAATTGGGCTTTAAGGCCAAAAGTGAAATTGGATCCAAATGTCAATCAAATTGGACTTGGATTTAGTCTAGATTGGTGTTGGAAATGATAAATTGAAGTTTAGAATTGAATTAGACCAGAATTTGGGTCAATTGGATAGGTTTGGCTTGACATTAGGTTCATTTTGGGTTAAAATGGGTCAAATTGGGGATTTTGATAAAAGTGGGGTAAATTGACAAAATTAGCCCATGGTGTAGTTAGACAAAATGAAATTGGGAATATTTGGGATTTTTTGCAATTTTCTGGGAATTTTCTGAATTTTTGGATTTTTTGGCTAAGAGGGGCATTTTGGGTTTGGAGGGTATTGGGAGGTATCTTTGGAATTTTTTGGTATTTTTGGCTATGGATGATCAATTTGAGTAATGTGGGGATGTTTGGGATTGGGTTTGAGGAATTTTGGGTGATTTTGAGAAATTTGGGTAATTTCAAGGGTTTTGGGTAGGCTAGGCGGGTGCAGGGTCCCGGGGGTCAAAAATTGAAGATTTGGAAAATTGAAGCTTGGGTGAATGTAAGTGGAATGAAATCATTTTGGTGGAGCCATGAAACCATATCAAGCCCATATGAGCCATGAAGGGACTCAATTGGGGCACCCACTATGTTGTTCCTAACCCTCTTAGCCAAGGGCTTAGGGGTTAAAGACCATCCATGTGAATCACCTTCATGAGTCAGGAGGTCAAGTTGGATATGGGTGTAGTTTTAGGAGGTGTGTGAAGGTGTAGTGTATAAGTGTAGTGTGTGTGTAAGTTAGCCCTCACCAGACCAGGCCACCCAGGGCTGTCCTAAGGCCAAAAAGTCCTATAGGAACTCATCCTTTAAACTTCCACATTTGATTTCAACCCTCTAGGTGATTAGGGGTCTACAGTCAAGTTTGTGGAGTTTGCAGGGAGTTAAGAAGTGGTTTGAAATTTATAAAGGGTGGGTTCCACTTCTAGTCCTCTAGGATAGTCAAAGGAAAAGCCTAAGGCTAGATCCTAAGTACTAAAGAGAAGAAGAGAAGACCTCATCAAAAATGAGGTCAACAGGGGGTTTCGGTTTTGGGTTAGGTTTGGGTGGATTTTAGGTTCAAATTTGGGGTAAATCCAGTTAGTATTTTGTTTGTAGGGATATTGGGAAGGTTTTAGAAAATATTTGGGGCCAATTGGAGTTGAATTGGGTTGGTTTGGGCTAAGTTTAGGTCATGGGCCAAAATTGGGCTTTAAGCTTCAAAATGGAATTGGATCCAAATGTTAATCAAATTGGGCTTAGATTTGAACTAAATTGATATTAGGGATATTGAATTGAAGTTTAGAATTGAATTGGATCAAAATTGAGGTCAATTGGGTTGATTTGGTTTGACATTGGGTCCACTTGGGTTAAGAATGGGTCAAATTGGGGGTTTTGGTAAAAGTGGGTTAAATTGACAAAATTGGCCTATGGTGTAGTTGAACAAAATGAAATTGGGAATATTTAAGATTTTTGGAAATTTTTGGGATGTTTTGGAATTTATGGATTTTTTGGTTAAGAAGGGCATTTTGGGTATTTGGAGGGTATTGGGGGGGTATTTTTGGAAATTTTTTTATATTTGGCTAAGGATGATCAATTTGAGTGGAGAGAAATGTTTAGGACTGATTATGATGAATTTTGGGTAATTTTTGCAAATTTTGGGTAATTTTTGCAAATTTTGGGTAGCTTCAAAGACATTTGGTAGGTTTGGTGGGTGTAGGGCCCTGGGGGTGAAAAATTGAAATTTTGAAAAGAAAAAAGATTGATCAAGTTTGAGTAGAATAGAATCACTTTGGTTAAGCCATGAAGCCATATCAAGCCCATAAGAGCCATGAGAGGACTCATTTGAGGCATTCACTATGTTGTTCCTAACCCTCTTAGCCAAGGGCCTAGGGGTTAAGGTCTATCCATATGAATTACCTACATGAGTCAGGAAGTCAAGCTAGGCATGAATGGTTTTAGGATTTGGAATGTGTGTGAAAGTGTAATGTGTGCATGTCAACCCTCACCAGACCAGGCCACCCAGAATAGTCCTAAGGCCAAAGAGTCCTATAGGGAACTCATCCTTTAAACCTCCACATTTGATCTTAACCCTCCAAGTGACTTGGGGGTTTACAATCAAACTTATGGGGTTTGCAGGGAGTTAAGAGGTGTTTAAATTTCTAAGTGATGGGTCCATTTCTAGTCCTCTAAGATAGTCAATGGGAAAGCCTAAGGCTAGATCCTAAGTACTAAGGAGAGTGAAGAGAAAAGACCTCATCAAAAATAAGGTTAACAAATGGACCCCCAATAGGTGTGGTGTGCTAACCAAGCAGACCGCGCGTATTGGCGTTGACCGAAGAGATCAACAAAACCAACACAGACGTCTAAGTGACACACTTAGAACAGAGTAGAAATAAATTTCCGCTGGGGAGTATCGAGTATATCTCCAAGACTGGAGATCCCTGAACTCTCGCTGGGGAAAAGAGAAGGAGGTGAATTCCAGATCATAAGATCTAGGGAAATTTGATTTAGATTTCATTTCATTTTCTGTTCTGAGTTTTTTTAAATGTGTGAGTTTAGATTTCAATTTGTTTTGAGTTTCAATTTCGATTGAGGTTTAATTTAAAATCGATTCAAGGAAATCTGGATTTGAAATGAGAATAAGAACCTAAGTTCCAATCTCAGGATTGCGAAGAGAACTGGAATTTAGGTACCAGCCACGGAGTAAGAATCAGAGTTTAAGTATCGATTGAAAAGGATGAGAATCAGAATTTTGGTACTGATCTCCAAAGTTTAAAGAGAATTGGAATCGGGTTCCAGTCTCGAAGGTTTAAAGAGAACTGGAAACTGGTTCTAGCCTCGAAGGTTTAAAGAGAACTGGAATCTGGTTCCAGTCTCGAAAGTTTAAAGAGAGCCGGAATGCGGTTCCGGTCTCGAAGGTTAAAAGAGAACCGGAATCCGGTTCCGATCTCGAAGGTTTAAAGGGCTGAAATTTGCCGTGGAGATTTGAGTTTAGCGGAAGATTTGGAATGAGATGTGAAAGTGTTTCACGTCCCATGAGGATCGATCAGAGTCTGATTATTTGGCAAAGGATATGAATCCATGCCATCAGAACCAAATCAAAAATTTTCGTGGTTCTGTGTCAGTAGATTCAGTCGACCTTCTCAAAAGAGGGAAGGAAATATGGAGAGTCAAAAAGAGATTTGAGAATAGTCGAAGGCTGGGGATTTCAGCTTCAGGAATTTGTCTTAGTCGCTTGTTGTAATTTGATTTTAGCTTGATTTTCAATTTAGAGTTTGTTTTTATTTAGAATTCGTGTTTATTTATAGTTTGTTTTGACATTCAGATTTTTTTTAAAAGAGTTATCATTTATTTTTATTTTCCCTTTATTCTCTGTTCGAAGTTCATTTTAATTTAATGGCGTTTCCCAGTCAATTTGCATAAAAAGAGGTGAAGGCAAAAAATAACATGGTCACTTTCATTCCAATCTCGTCGAAAATACATCATACATCTTGATCCAAAACATGATTATATTTTCTTTGAGAGTTTAATATCTCATACAATCCATATAAATCCAAAACGGATTGTGTAAGATTCTCCAAGTTTCTTCTAAAAGCATCTGCGAAAATCCATGTCTGAATAGCGAGATACATGGAAAATAACATCACCTTCCAAGTCATCCTTGGTTGGAATGTCGTATGGATGTGCATTGGAGGTGTGCTATCTCCCATGTAACTCACAGCTCGTAAGGCCGGAGGTTCTCTAACTCTGGATCTAGCTGAAAGTGGAAAGGCATTTTTCTGTCATCCATCCTCCTGAAAGTGATGGAGATCCGCTCAATAGGCACTCCTGGAATGCAATGCTTTGCGATGTCCGCTCCATTCCCTTTTAACACCATGACGGAACCTATCGGTAGTGGTATCTCTACTGGCCCTCGAAATTCACCGGGGCCTGCTATCTGGAGGTCAGATCCGAACATGATATTGCACTGGTTGACAAAAGATACTATGCAGAAAGGTCTAACGAAATCATGATGGTCTATGTGTAGAGGTATGCAGTCACCCTCCTTGTAGATGTTAATGATGCGGTACATTGGGTATGCAATCTGCAGGCAATATCCTCCATGTTATCATCCTCATTACCATTCTTTTAATAATATTTTGCATCGGATCCACCTCACTGTGACGGAGTATCCCTGGTGGATTTCCTTTTCTGTTTACCGCGAAGTTGTAGCAACATCCGCATTGGATCGTAACTCTTCTTTTTCCTGGCATCCACCTTCGGGGTTCTGAATAAGTTTTCTCCCTCAGACGACCAGCTCGGCCCATTTTCGAAGTTCAATGATGCGATCTACAATTTCCGTTGTTCGTAATGCGAGAATACATCTATATGCGGCTCGAGGCCTTCTAAGATATTGATCCTCTTGCCTCCAATTCTCTCAAAGTATTCAAAAGTTTTCTTTTCAACATGTTGCATTCTTTCCAACTCGTATTCTGGAATTATCTGCAATTGGCAAGGTCTAGTAACGTACTGGGGAATGTATGGTTCAACCCCGGTACTCTCTCCTGCATGTCTTGGCTCCTCAGGGATAGTCTCTGTCGGGACATCCTCCAGGGTTGCTTCCGCAACAAGACTCTTTAAAACTGGTGCATTATGTGGCGTCGAGGTGCTGATTCTATTTCTGCTCTTCTTAGGATTTCCTTTATCTGCTCTGCTTTCCTTGGAGTTGGTCTCCTCCTTTCAAGTTCCTGACGAACCAATTTCTTCGGAGTATTTGTATTGATGGTAGCAACTGTCTCTTCATGTTGATCTACTACTAACTTGGTTAACATCTTGCGAATGCGGCGATTCTTGTTCCTCCGCTGGGTGGCAGTGAGAGTAGCTCTCCTTACCCCTTGGATTTCTATGGGCATGGCGCTGACAAGCCTGCCCTCTGCTGTAGCAACAATGGACTTAACTTTCTTATCTTCTCCTTTTGCATGTGCGGTATTTACTTTTATCTTCTTGCTGGTAGATGGTTGATTTGAGCCATCCAATTTCATCACTGTATGGCTGTGGAGTTCTTCCCGATCAATCAGGGTCCAATCATTTTCTTCATATTGTAACCCGAGTCGGTGTGAAGTCGAGTCAATCTCGATCGCGGCTCCATCCCTCACCCTCTTTTCATCGAGTGCTAGACTCACGCCATTCTTAAAGTTCAGAACCAACCACCCGTTCGACATTTCCTTGCGAAAAACAAGGAAAGGATCAGAGGCTGTACCAAGAAAGAGACAATAGAAGGAAAATAAAAACAAATTTGTTTATTATAGAAGGGCTTTTTATTTGTTTATTTTAAATTTAAATAGGAGTAGGAAAAGATGAAGAAAGATCAAGAGTGAGACTCGATTTGAAAGGAAGGATAAAGACTTTATTATCATGATTTCACATGTTTTCTTTTAACCTTTTTTTTGACGATTTTCTTTATCATCCACTTTTTTTTATTTATATTTTTGGTTTCGGACCCAATCATAAGTAATTACTGTGCCCGTGCTTCTAGGAATGAGGATTCATCCTTCGAAACATCAGGTTGCGTAATACTTCTTTAGATATCGTCCATTGATTGGAAGCATAGGTCGCTCTCCACGACAATTTACAAGCTGGTAGGAACCTCCTGAGTAGACTGTCTCGACCACAAATGACCCTTTCCATGTTGGTTCAAATTTACCTCCTATCTTGCGGTTTGCAATAATAGGTCTTCTGAGTACTAGAACCAAATCACCGACCTTGAATGTCCTTGGACGGACTAATTTATCATAGGCCTGGATCATCTTGGCTTGATACAGTTCCAAATTCTGCTGTGCTGAAAGTCTTTCCCTTCCAAGCTTTCCAATTCTTCTAGTCGTAATCTGGCATTTTCTTCTGTAGTGATCTCGTTTACAACTGCAATTCTGAGAGACAGAAGCTAAACCTCTAAGGGTAGAACGGCCTCGAACCCGTACACTAAGGCGTAAGGCGTAGACTGGGTGGGAGTTCTGAAAGTCGTCATGTAGGCCCATAAGGCTTCTAACAACTTCTCGTGTGAATTGCTCTTATTGTCGTCCAAAGTTTTCTTTAGGATTTGGACGAGAGTTTTATTAAAAACCTCAGCCAAGCCGTTCGCTGTGGGTAGTAGATTTTTGAATAGCGCCAGTCGATCCCGTATCTTCTAACAGAATTTTGGATCTTCGTACTTCTGAATTCGGACCCGTTATCTCAGATAATTCTGTGCGGTACCCAAAACGGTAGACGACTTGATTCTTGAGGAACTGTAGCACGTGATGTGCTTTCACTTCTCTGAGCGGTACTGCTTCTGCCCACTTAGAAAAGTAATCTGTAGCTGCAAGAATGAAGCGATCTCCTCTTGAAGAAGGTAGTTCTATCAGACCCACAATATATGTGCCCCAACACTCAAATGGCCATGACGTGACTGTTGGAAGTAGCACATTTGGAGGTTGATGTAGAACCACTCCATGCACTTGGCAATGCTAACAACTTTTGGCAATCTTCATGCAATCGTTCATCATTGAGGGCCAGTAGTACCCTAGTCTTTTAATCTTCATTTTCATTTTCGGACCCAACTGATGAGCGCCACAAAGTCCTGAGTGTACCTCTTTAGCAATTTCACGAGCCTCAAACCCGCTCAGGCAACTTAGCCACATCTGATCAAAAGACCTTCTGTATAATGTATTGTTTATTAATGCGTAAGTCAGAGTTCTTTTCTTAATTTGATGGGCTATCGACTTATCGTCTGGTAGGTTTCCTGTTTGCAAGTAGTCTATTAGTGGTTGCCACCAATCTTCTGTATTTTCTATCACTGCTGCAATTGTTTCTTTTCCTTTTTCTGATTTGTGTATTGTATCCATGTCGAGCTGTAATAGGATCTGCCGTCCCTGAACTGATATTTCAACTGACTCATCCTGCAAGTAGGCAAATTCTTTTGCAAGTCGGGATAACGCAACTGCGAGAGCGTTTTCTCTTCTGGGAATCTTGTAGATTGTTACATTTGGAATCTGCTTCAATAATTTCATGGCATACTGAAAGTATTGTTCGAGTCTTGTCTTTAGAATTCTGTATTGTCCGGTGACCTGTTGAATGATCAACTATGAATCTCCGTAGATATTGATGTCTGTTATCCCCATCTGAATGGTTCATTCTAATCCTGTTATGAGGGCTTCGTATTCTGCCTCGTTGTTTGTACACGGTTCTGTTAGATGGTAGGAATACCTTAACATCCCCCGCTCCGGTGTTATAAAGATTAGTCTGATTCCTGCCTTACCGGGCATTATCGTTTGTGATTCTTTATCTTTCTGTGCTGAAGATGCTCCGTCAAAGTACAGTTCCCAACGCTGATCATCGAGGTCTTCTAGGCTCGTTATCTGCTCGTCTGGCAAGTCGTCGTTGAGAGGCGATTCTGCCGGTAAAGGGTGTGTTGCAAGGAAGTCTGCCAGGACTTGTCCCTTTACGGCACGAAGAGGAACAAAAGTTATATCTAATTGCAATAGTATCATTGACCACCTAGCAAGTCTACCGGAAAGTGTCGGACGGGTCATCAAATATTGCAACGGATTAAACTTCGAAATAAGGTTGACCTTATGAGAAAGCATGTAGTGCCTGAGCTTTTGTGCGGCGAAGATCAGGGCCAAGCAGTGCTTCTCAATAGGAGGATACTTTACTTCCGTCGGAATGAGACGACGACTTAAGTAGTAGAGAGCATTTCCTTTTCCCTCGTCATTAACTTTGGCTAGCAGGGCTCCGAGAGAGTCGTCTAGAGCTGCGGTATAAAGTATCAACGATCAACCCGAGACTGGGGCTACTAAATCAGGAGGTGTCATTAAATACTGTTTGATGTCATCGAAGGCATGTTGACATTTGGAGTCCCAAGTAAACTTGGCATCCTTCTTCACCAAAGCAGAAAAAGGCTGACACCTTCCTGACAAATTTGAGATAAAGCGTCGAAGATATGCCAGTTTCCCTTGAAAGGACCGTAGTTGTTTCAAGGTTTTGGGAGGCGGCATTCCTAAGATAGCTTTAATCTTTTCCGGATCGATTTCAATTCCACGATGTCAAACAACAAATCCGAAGAATTTCCTAGAGGTGACGCCGAAGGCACATTTCATGGGATTCATTTTAAGGTTATATTGTCTTAACCGCTCGAAAACAATTCTCAAATCATACAAATGATCGTCCTTTAGTTTTCTCTTAATGACCACATCATCCACTTAACACTCGACTTGGTTGTGAATGAGATCATCAAAAATCCTTGTCATTGCTCTTTGATAAGTTGCTCCTGTGTTCTTCAATCCAAATGGCATCACTGTGTAGCAGTACACTCCAATTGGCGTTCTGAAGGCTGTGAGCTTTTCATCTTCCGGTGCCATCTTTATCTAGTTGTATCCCGAAGATCCATCCATGAAAGAAAATATTTCATGTGTTGAAGCAATGTCGATCATCAATTCTGGAATTGGCAGCGGGAATTTAACCTTTGGACATGCTTTATTCAAATCTCTGAAATCCACGCACATTCTAATCTGACCATTCTTCTTTCTGACTGGTATCACATTAGCTAACCAAGTCGGGTATTGCTCTTCACGGACAAATATAGCGTCTATTAGCTTCTTAACTTAGTTATTACTTGTTGTTCAATCTCTAGAAGCATTCTTCTCGGAGCTTGGCTGACTGGAACAACAGTGTGATCCACTCCTAGCCTGTGAACTGCAACTTCTGGAGCTAATTTTGGCTTTTCATCATAACTCTAAGCAAAACAATCCTTAAATTCCATCAGTAGTCTGATTATCTCTTCGGATTCTTCTTTATCGAGTAAGGAGCTAACAAAGGTCGACCTAGGCTCATCACTAGTTCTTAAGTTAACTTCCATTAACTTGTCTATTGTAGATTTAATTTCTTCTTCGAATTCTAGCGGAGCATTTCTAATTTGCAGATCTTCGAGATCTTCTGAGGCTTCCAAGCAGTCTTCATTAGACTGGCAAGTGATAACCAAGCAAAATCCCGTATCATCAACTGATCCTACTGTGCTGAGTCTGAGACCATGCTTTAAATTAGGAGGCCGACTGACATTGTTCCATAATTTTTCAAAATGTTTTGATCGGCCTTTTGTCCATCGTCGAGGTAAGACACCACGTTAAATTAAATTTTGAACACATGGAGAATACCACTCAAAAGGCAATTACATTAATTCAGATGAAGTAACATCTTCGAATTGTACATGTTTTTCAGTATTGGAAGAGGAAGCACCACGATAAAACTTGATTGGTTTAGTACCACCACCATGCACATCCTTGACCACCATACACTCGATCTTATTAGAATGGATCGGGGTCATGGTCATAGTATGTACATAATGGTTAATCTTCTCGTAAATTGATTTGTATTCTTCTTTCTTTTCATCTTTGAGAGAGATCTTGAACTGGGGATTCTTTTGATTCTTGTTGCTACTTCTTTCTTGATTTCTTCTTCTTCGGAACTGGTCTCCCAATCAACGTCGATGATTGGTTTCTTTTGTCCAACTGTTCTAACGTCTCTTCCACGACCCGTCCCCGGCCTCGACCTCGGGTGCGAGTTCTAGAGAAACCTTCACCATCTCGCCGTAAGGGAAATGTGAGTAACTGTTGGACTAGAATTTCAGGTTCTTCGTCAGCCCAAACTTTTTTTGGTTCATTTGGTACGATATTTCTGGAGAAGATTGTTTTCTTTGGAGGTGCGTAATAGGCTGCATCTTCATTAATTTCAATCTCGTATACAGAGAATGGTTGCAAGTCACTTTTGATACACTGTTCTCCTCCTTTGTAATACTTTATGCACTGGTACAGAGATGACGGTACCATCTGGTTTTCATGGATCCATGGCCGACCCAGTAGAGCGTTGAATGATGTTTCAGAATCAATTATGTGGAATTTTGCGGTTGTCTTTGCTAAATCACCGGTCTTCATCAGTAATGTTATCTATCCAAGAGCACTTTCTCCTTTCTGATTGAACCCTCTTAATAACATCTTGTCTGCTTCGAGGTCGCGATCATCAATTTCCAAATATGCTAACGTTCGAAGGCTCATTATGTTGATTGATGCTCCAAGATCAACCAACACCCTGGAAAGCGTAAACTTTCCAATAGTGACTGAAATGTACAATGATCGATTGCGATCAGCTGTTCCCAATAATAGATCATTGTCCGTGAAGGTAACACCTCGCTGTTCTTTTAATGAGCAAACCTCGTCGAAGGAATTACCGGCCATTTGAGCTAAGCAAATTTCTGGATCAAGTAGAGCCTTGATCAGAGCTTCCCTCATCTCCTTTGACAGGATCAGAGCGTCGTATATGCTCAGTTTGGCTGGTAGCTTCCTAAGATGGGCTAGCATGTTATAATCCACTTTATTACCATGTTCCTCGGTTTCTTCCCGAATGGGTAATTCCTCTGCTGGGGTTGGCTCCTCCTGAGCAACCACCTACTTTCCTTTATCCTTTGGACCCATTCTCGGAGGTAGAACTTTTCCGCTTCTTAGGTTGACTTCAGTTACTTGTTTTGATTCTGGTGTTGGATCTGCCGATGTTTCCCCTTGAATTGGAACGACTGGCTCTTCTGGAGTTGCTTCAGAATCTGATAACTCTAATTCTATCACGATTGGAGCTTCTTGAAATTCACAAATGGACTCGTTGCTTATTGAGCTTTCGTAGCCTCCTTTGTGAACATCTTCTTCGTTGTGGTCATCGAGGTTGTGTATGATTTGAGAATTCTTATTTACATTGGAATCGAGATTTGGGTTAAGTCGGTTGTCGCTAGTTACGTAATCGTTAGAAACAGTCAAAATGTAGCCAACGCCATAACTCTTATCATTATAAGATCTCACTGGGGCGAGCAAATAATCAAACAGAGTCAGAAGTTTGAGGGATTTCTCCCCCGAATCGGAAACAACCATCCTAGGATAAGCAGCCCCTAGTTTACCCTTTGGAGCCTCAGTTTTCTTCTCTTCTATGATCTTCTCCTCCTTCTGGGGCGGTTCTTCGATCGCAAGTGATAGTGCCAGCTCGGCAGGTTTCAAACTCTGAGTTGAAGCGCGCGCCGAAGTGATCTGGATATGATCCAAAATTTTCTTTGAAGACTTTGTCCAGATGGTATTCCATCCATCATCGGTCGTGTACGGGTTTATCGAAACAATAAGATTCGTCGGGATAACATTGATAGAACCTCCTTTTTGGGGTTCCTTCATGTATTCATTCAGGATCGTTATGTTCCCTTTCCGGAGATTGTCATCAAGCCATCTCTTGAAAGTGATGCAATCCTCTATCTTGTGCCCGAGCATCCGGTGGTAAGGGCAATAGTTCGGATGATCTTTCTTGTTGACTTCTTCCGGCCTCTTGGGCTCTGGTAGCTGAAAATCTGGTGTTTTCATTAAACTGCGGAACATCTTTGCTACTGCTTCAATCTTGAATGGATATTCCTTACTCAGAAAATCTTTCAGAGTACGCTGTGGATGAGGCGGTTGTTCATAATGCTGAGGTGACTGATTGCCCGGTCGAGGCTCTTGATAACCCTGCTGAGGTTGTTGATAGATCTATTGTAGTTGTTGGTATGTCCGTTGCGGTGGTTGATAACTAGGCTGTGGCCGCTCTGGCTGTATCTGAACCAGCAGTTTGCCTTTATCTACTACTGCGATGATTCCAGATTTCTTTTTAAATGCTTTTACAGGCTTCTGCTTATCGTTCTTGTCCAAGAAACTTAACTGCTTTGCCTCTTCTTGCAAGCTCCCGACCTTGCTAAGGAACTTCTCGAAAGTCTTGATTGTAAATCCTTTAAGAAGAAGTGCTATCGGGCCATGGATACTCTTAAGCAAGATGCCGATTGCATGCTGTTCTTGAAGCTGTGGTTCACATTTCATGCTTAAGTTCCTCCATCGAAGTATGTAATCCACTAAAGTCTCGTTCGGTTTCTGGTGCTCCACCACTAGATCACCGATGGTGATGTGGTGTCGAGCCCCGACAAACCGCTTAACGAAGAGGTTTTCCAATTCTGCAAAGGTCTTTACTGAACCATTTGGCATTTCTGCGTACCGGTCGAAGGCGATCCTTAACAAACTGCTGACAAACTGACGGAAGAGTAAAGCGTCACTCCCACCGACATTACAGTAACTAGCACGAAAATGTGCGACATGCTACCGGGGGTTTCTCGTTCCATCAAAAGTCTTGAACAGAGGTGGTACGAAGCCTTTTGGGTATTAGACCGCATCAAATTCTTCAAGGTAAGGTCTACCCGTATGAATAGATGCTCCGCTCTTAGACTGTGCTAAGGCTTCTCGCACCTGCTGTTCTACCATGTTTTTGATGTCTTTTTCGGGAATCATACTCTGTGTAGAATCCTTCTTTGGTGGCTCATCTCCGTTGACGGATGTGATCTATTTTCCTCCGTCTGCAATATGGATGATCTCTGGGGGTGTTTCTTTCTGAGGTTGAACCTGACTTTAGAGAGTGGATAAAGCAGCAACCATCTCTTACATCCTCTTCGCCATCTGGGAAATTGTGTCATCTCTTTCCCGAAGCTGTGCTATCATCATTTCTGGTTCATCTATTTCCGCAGCTGTCGGAGCACCTTGTGAAGCTGATGATGCTCGTGTCTCAACCATATTGATCTCAGCATAATCCTCATAATCCTCATCCATGAACTCTAATGAATCTACTTCAGTTTCCAATTTTTCTCCTCTTTCTTTCGCCAACCGTCGGATATCTGTCCTTAGTTTTCCTATAGCATCCTCGAGGGGTCTCTTCCAGACGGTCTCACAATTGTCGTGTGATGGTTGTTGAACTTCTTTTTCGGGAGTTTCTTTTATTGCAGTAGCACTTTCTTCTAATTCATGCTCTTTGGTGAGGCTTTTCTTCTCAGGACGTTGTGTTGGTCTCGGCTCGGTAATAATAGGTCGCCACACCATCCTTCTTGCAGCAGAAGGCCTAGGACCGGACGGTCTGTCGGCTATATGCTGGTAGGTGGTGTCATCCCTAATATGATGGCCCGATACAACAACAGGTGAACTAGCATTCGTTTTTTTCCTTGGATTCTCTACGGCAGTGACAGGCTCTACTCGCGGTCCGAGGCGGGATCTAGTTGGGACTCGTCCCATTCTTCTTAGGATTTCTGACATGGGGCGTCTTTCTTTCTCTGCCAGTTTTTCTATCACAGCTTGTAGCCGAGCAAATGTCATTGTCTTAACCCTTTTTCTTTTGTAGTTACTATAGTATGCAGGTCGAGGTAATGTAGCGGCAATCCTTCGGATGTCTTCTTCATCTGATGCAACAGAGAGGGGGTGAAACCTACTTCATTCCAACAGAGGTGTTTACTCAGGCAGTTTAAGGATTTCTTCCAGGAAAGCAACTTCAGCGGCCTTGGCTTTCTCAATCCTGGCTATCTTTCTGCTTCTATTTCTCCTTTGAGTTCGAGTTAGGGGTGCAACTCTTGAACTGGACCCAATCTCAAAAATAGATGGTATTGTAGCAAAATCTGTACCTTCTACGGTGACAGGCTCATCACAGACTTGGATTTCCTTCCCCTTCAGTTTGGCGGAAGCCGGGGTAGGTGCAGAGATGACTAGACCGGTGGGGGTAGAGACAACAGTCCTCCTACGAATGTAGTACTTCTTTCAGCTGGAACCCTTTGCAGGGGACGGAATTCTTGAGTTGACTTCAGGTTGAACTCAATCAGGGGCTCCTCAGTTTCTGACACTTTGTCCATTATTGTGAAGAGGGTGACATCAGCTAACTTAATATCTGTATTGTCGAATCCTTGTCCAAAACAGATGATTCCATTTTCGGGTAGTTCATCCATATAGACGGCGAAGTCCATTCCATTGGTGAAGGAGAAGATTAACTTTGGTGCAGTCATTTTCTGCAGTGTAGATTCCAAATGTCAGTCCCAAATTATGCTTCCCTTCATCACAAAACATAGAACGAAAAAGAAAGATTCCTAACACATTCTCGTTTATCTTAATGCATTTGTGATTTTTAAGAGAATTCATTTATTAGAAGGTTGTTTATTGGAGGATTTGTTTGTTAGGAATAAAATGATTAAAGGTATAGAAAAGGTAAAGGACCCGATTCAGAATTGGAAAGGAAGAGAAAGTCTCATAAGACTTCTCAACGCGAAGGACCGCTCCTAAGCTAACACTTATTGGGGGTCCACCTCGCCTCTTTGGGGAGGTGGGAGGATTCCGGAACCTCTCTGTTTAGGGATGTTTAAACAGTGGCTCCAAAATCAAAAGGAGTTAACTATACCCATTCAAGACAGAAATGAATCGTGGTATGCCAACGGAAAGAATGGTAGTTTGGTCCACAAGGGGCATGGACTCACTACCGATTTATGAAAGCAAGACTATCTGATCAAAATGGATTGAGGAACCTAGTCCCCAGCGAAGTCGCCAGAAATTGTGCGGCTTATTTTTTTAGGTTGAGTGTTGTATTTTGAAAAGGGGTCTCCTACAGAAAATGTAGGCGAATTTTAGATTTTAAATTTAATTTAAATATATATATATATAATTCAGAAAGTAACTTTTGGTTTTGAAAATAATTTTAGATTTAAAAAAAATTAAGATATAAAATTAAACTGATCTCACATCCCAAATAGTTTATATAAACAAGCACCACACCACAAACAGTGTATCTATCTCGAAGGACAAACACACTGCTTGACAATGGGGCTCGATTAAATAAACTAGAAGATTTGTGACATCTGTTTGGTCTACGAACCAATTTTATAAGCCGACAAGTTCCCCTGCTTAATACAAAGAAATCAAGCAAAGTTTATATTACCTGGGTTCTTAAAGTTCCCTATAAGGGCTAGCCCCTATAGTTAATTACATCTTAAATGACGGGAATCATTTAAGAAAACTCTCGATAATGATCAGTAGTTTTGCTCTCAAGAATTTCAAAGTTTGAGGTTTCAAATGAATTGGATTTTTGAAATTTCAAAAGGGATTAGCTCAAATTTGGAACAGTTTATTTTAAGTGTCCAAAGGAAGAGAGGTAGGAGAAGGCGAGGATCCAAGAAGAATCTTGGCAACTTCCTAAACTATCCTATTATTTGGCTTCGATTTGGGAATTTACTTAATGTTTCAATCTTACCAATTTTAATTAATTAGGACTTATATTCGTATGACACAATCATACAAATTGCCTCGAAGATGTGAGGGTTTATGTCGTACCAAACAACTACCTCGGAGTCCTAAGACTACTTAGGGCTTAATTCGCATAATATGATTATGCAAATGCCTAACGAAGAGTTGAGGATTTATGTTGCACTAGGAAAACTACCTCGAAATCCTATGGCTTGGTTATTTAAAACTAGGAAAGGTTTTGCTAATGTAGACCTGAGTTTTGCTGACGAAGATGGCTATGCTGCCCACTGTGCTCCAAGCTCCTTTTTGTTGTAGAGGTTTAGTTTTAGAAAATGATAATCAAGAGATGGGAGAAGTGTTTTGGTTTAGAAGTCTTAAAGTCCAGGTGTTTTAATATTTTGTTAGGGGAATATTAAAGTTGATTATAACAACACCGGTTAAGATCCCACGGTTCCATCATTCCAGCACCGTTATTTTTATCGGATTCACTTAGTCCAGATGAATTTGCTAAACTCAACTGAATGAGTTCCACACTTTCATTTAGATCGTTGGAAATCCTGTTAGCAACACGTAGGTTACATCATCCGAGGTACTCCTGATCATCCAACAAGATATTTTAATTTAATTGCAATTGTAGTTTTGTGTTTTGTTTGTGATTAAATTTTGAGTTGTTTTATCTTTTGAAATGTTGTGACGGTGGATTTTATCTTGTTGTAACTTTTAATTTAGTTTTGGGTTTCAGTTTTGTGTCTATCCTAAAGGTTTTAGTTTTCATGCAACAATCTTGTTTAACATGCAAGAAGAGTAAAGTGCAGCTTATAAAAATAAATTGCAATAAAGTAAATTGCAATAAAATAAAAGCGTACCTTTAGAGTCTTCTTGTCATTCCAAGCTGCCCTTAAAACACATGTTAAGGCATTTAAATGTTTATAACAAGTACCTAGGTAAAGCTAAGGTAAGTGTTTTGGTTGTCTACCAAATTTCTAATCCTATTGCCAGTCATCCCCTATGACGTCTAGGTTCTTATATTTTTTGTTTAAGAATGATTTTCTTCATCATAAAACAATTAAATTCAATTGTTCTTCAAAAACATCCCATCATATTAAGGAAGTGTTTAGGACGAGTCCTAAACATCTTTTTGATATTTTTGGGATTATTTTGAGTCCAAATGAGTTTTATTGCATAGGTGAATTAATCATCCCAAAAGTTAGTTTAGTTTCTTGCTCAGTGAATTAGGATATTAGATTATCCTATAAGTAAAGTGACATTTCAGTTAATGCTTTACTTAAGAGTTATAATAATGAAAAACCTTTAGGGGGCAAATCAGTTTATTAAGAATTTCAACGATTTAAAATTAGAATTAATGTTTTAAGGTGATTTAATTTAGTTATAAAGTTTTAATAAATTTAAGTTTGGAATAGTGTTCATGTTGTTTTGTTCTTAAGTGCTTTAAACCATTGAATTGAAAGAGGAGTTTAAATTATTTAACTTAGACTTTAATGATTTAATTTTAATTTAATTGCAATATTCTTGATTCACTTTTAATTGGTTTGACTATTATTATTTTTTTAATTAAGAATTTACTTTTACGAAATTGGTTTTGATGTTTCAAGTTTGTTTTAAATTTGCTTTCAAGTGATTTTTGAAATTAATTTTTTTTCTTTTTAATGTTTTAAATTTATTTCAATTTAATTATCAAGTTGTTTAATGTTTTAAGTTTTAATTTAATTAAGGTTCACTTTCCTTTTAATTATTTAATTATTAATTTCAATTATCACTTTAAATTTAATTAAAAGTTAAATATTATTAAAGTGATTCATTTAGGGATTTTAGTTTAAGTTATTATAGTCTCTCTAAATTATATCCTCGTTTTAATGATCCAAATTTTAACTTATTCTTCCAAAATTCAAATTGTTTAATTAATTAAGGTTTACTTTAAATATTTTCAAGATGATTAATGGGTTTCTACCCATTAATTTTCTAGGTTTCAATCTTCTAATGAAAAATTTAAAATTAGATATTTTACCCTCCCCTTGATTAAACCTAAATATTAATTAGGGTTAAAATCCTTTAATTACCTTTATGCCTCTTTAGGCTTATTTATTTCATAACTCTCTAAATTGAGCTCAAATGAACTTGAAATTTTTATGTCACTTCACTCATATGTCAATTAAGACATTAGAGGAGAATATGTGATTTTTCTGAATTTAATTTAATTTATATAATTATTTTATTGAAAAATAGGGATTTTCAATGGAAATTCAACAACATGACCAAGGTAAAGCTTATGTCCTTAAGAAAATTATGGTATGTCTCTAATGACCAGATGACCACTTGGACAAATTCTGGTGATTTTTTGAATTATATTTTGTTTATTATAATTATTTTGAGTTTTAGAGTGTTAATTAATTATAAAAAAAATAATGGTTTAAAATTAATTTTTATATTTTTCTTAAATCTCCATGACCTCAAGGAGTTCAGAGAAACAAATTTTATAATCTTTCTGATTTTTCTTTGATTTATTAGAATTAATTTAGTAAAAAGGTTGGAAAATTCATTTTTTAATTCAAAAATTGTTTTAAGCATTTAAAATTCAATATCTTTACTTTGAGACTTGGGAAAAATATTTGGTTTGTTCCTAAGTGATTAGGAGTCAAAATATGAAATTTTTATTATTTTTAATATTTTTGTGATTTTTATATTTTTTTGTTTTTTTAAATTATTAAAATATGGTGGAAAATGAAGATTTTTAGAAAATTTTAATTTTAATTTTCATAGACTCCCTTAACATCAGAGAAGCCCCAAAACCAATTTTGTGAATTTTTAAAGTGTATTTTTGGAGTTATGAATTTTTTAAAGTTTAATTTTGGTCATGTGACTTAATTAATCCATTTAATGGGGCTAAACATTTCCAATTGATTCCAAATTTTTATGTGAGGTCCCTCTGATCCTAAAGATCAGTGGATAAATATTTTCAAGTAATTTTGATATGTGGTTAACCCTAATTAATTAATGTTAAGTTTTGAGTAAATTGGCTAATTAGGATTATTCTTAATGAATTAATTCAAAATAATAATTATCCTTGGGTCCTCTGGTCCTAAGAAACTTCCCCAAATTTTCCAAGAATTTTTTAAGTAATATACTAGTTAATGGAATTAAAATAGCAAAAATAGTGACATAAACTTGAAAAATACATAACTTGCCATAGAGATGGCCTCTGACCTTGAAAAATTCAGGGAATGTTTCCAAAATCAGAGGCTTCAAAAAGCCCTATGTTCTCATGCAATGGTGAATTTTCTATGCAAATGGAGAATTAAAATACTGAAATGAGTAAATAATTAATTAAAAATAAAATACTCATCAAAATAACTTGATTTCTTTTCACATTATTCTCCTCTATTCACTGAGCAAGAGGATATTTTTAGTTTATTTTTGTGATTTTTCTACACAAAGATATGGATTTTCTAAGTTCTGTGTATATAAATAAAAAAAACCATATTTTTCTACTTATCCATGCGAAGCCGACTCATCCTCGGCAGCTCCGAAAGCCCACGCATCGCGCTCCCATTCGACGCTGCCATCTGAGTCAGTGCTCCGGGGGCCCGTAGTTCATGTAACATCCTTCGATACGGCGCAATCTGGACCATCCACTCGATACACGCTCGATCGGATGACGCTTGTTCATCGTCTAAGACTGGTGTGCACCCGTGACCGTCCACACTAAAACCCTAAGAACTCTCTCATTTCTCAACATATTTTTTGTGTTCTTATGCTCTATGGATTTGTCTTGAAGAGACGAACACATCCATACGATTTACATGCTATGAAATTAAGCCAATCAAAATAGAGAATCACTGGTAGCTCGGGAGGAAGGAGAGGTCTATACCTTGGCTCTGAGAAGTAAAGCTTCAATCAGAGAGTTGTGGCACCTTCGATTGCACCCAAGGTGGCTCTAGATGAAGTCTCTGGCTTTGAGGAATTGCCTAGGCACAAATTCCACCAAGCCCGATTTCAAAGCTTGGCCGATAGAGAGAATGGCTGGCCTGGTGAGAAGGCTTCCACTGAGGAACTCCTTCGCTTGGTCCTGTGCAGGTGTGGGTGAGTTTAATTTGGTTTTGGTAGAGGTTTTAGAGTTGTCCTGGCTTTTGGGTGGATTTTTTACTGAGAAATTGAGCTCTGTTAATGGGGATTAGGGCAAAGGGACACTGGGAATCAATTGCTCTAGGTTAGGAGAGGGTCCTGGAGCAATTTTGGCAGAGTTTTGTTAAGCTCTAGTTCATCACCTTGTTTGGCCGAGAAGGTGGTGTGTTTAAATATGCATGGCTGGAGGGCCTCCCAGGGGGAGTTAAGGCTTGGGATCAGCTGCCTTGGTCAAGGGAAGAACAACAATGGAGTCCAATTGAGTTGGGACAACTCAGCGAGTGAGTTTGAATTTTTTGAATCTAATGGGTGCTCTCGGCCATGGTATTTTCCGGCGACTGTGGTGGCTGGCCGGCCAGGCATGGGTCATCCTCAGGGTCAGTTAGGTCAGGGTTTAAATTATGTGCAAGCAATGGAGGCTGGCCATGTGTAAAGAGCTTAGCTTTAAGTGGTATGGTGAGGGTCTCATTTTAGGTTCAATTGGATCAAATCATGCGTTTGGGTTGAGTGCACCACCCAAGGCTGGTTTGGGCTGAAGAGAAAATCACTTGGGTCAGCTTGATTAGTGGAGTCAAGTCACAATCCAAGTACAATTAAGTTTAAGCATAGGTTAAGGGAAGCATGGGAATGTTTAATCAACTTTAAGGGAATCATTAAAAGGCTCCCATCTCTTGTCATAAATGGATTGATGACAAGGCCAAGCTATTATGGCTTCATATGGCTTGTGAATAACTCCATTGGGGCTTCATTTGGCTTTGGAAAAGTCAAGTCATTTGCATGAAGAAGGATATTGGCATTTTTGATGATTTTAAGGGAGATTGTCATGAGGCCAAGATTGGAATAATTTGATGATCAATTAGAACTTTAGGGATTGATTTAAATCAAAGGGGTTATGAGGGGAAATTTCATGTGGGCTTTAGAATGGGTTTTGTGCATTAAGGATTTGGTGGAAGTGGGCTTTTAAATGCTTTAAGGGAGTGGGCTTTCATATTTGGAAATGAACTTTTGGTTGAAAATTCGGTAAGGGGTTGGGCCAAATAAATGTTGGGTTTAGTTTAGGGATGTGTCCTGAACATTTTAGAAAATATTGGGTATCATTTAGGGTGGAATTGGATTTAATTTGGGCATTTTTTTTGGTAAAGGGACTAAAGTGGGTCAAATTGGGCTAACTTGGGCTAAGGTTGGGCTAAGATTAGATTTGATGTAAAATTAATGTTAAGAAATGTTTATGGGAGTGTCACAAAGAGTTTTCAACTTTGGTTGGGCTTTTATTTTGAGATTTGGGCCCATTTGGGTTTATGGTGGGTTTAGGCACAAAATGGGGATTTTGGTTTTGGGTTAGGTTTGGGTGGAGTTTAGGTTCAAATTTGGTGCAAATCCAGTTAGTGTTTTGTTTGTGGGGATATTGGGAAGGTTTTAGAAAAGATTTGGGGCCAATTGGAGTTGAATTGGATTAGTTTAGGCTAAGTTTAGGTCATGGGCCAAAATTGGGCTTTAAGCTTCAAATTGGGATTAGATCCAAATGTTAATCAAATTGGGCTTGGATTTGGTCTAAATTGATATTTGGGATATTGAATTGAAGTTTAGAATTGAATTGGATCAAAATTGAGGTCAATTGGGTTGATTTGGTTTGACATTGGGTCCACTTGGGTTAAGAATGGGTCAAATAGGGGGTTTTGGTAAAAGTGAGTTAAATTGACAAACTTGGCCTATGGTGTAGTTGACGAAAATGAAATTGGGAATATTTGGGATTTTTTAGAATATTTTGGGAATTTTTGGAATTTATGGTTTTTTTGGTTAAGAATGGCATTTTGGGTATTTGGAGGGTATTTGGGGGGTATTTTTGGAAATTTTGGTATATTTGGCTAAGGATGATCAATTTGAGTGGAGAGAAATGTTTAGGACTTTTTTTGATGAATTTTGGGTAATTTAGGTAATTTTTGCAAATTTTGGGTAGCTTCAAGGACATTTGGTAAGTTTGGTGGGAGTAGGGCCCCGGGGGTCAAAATTTGAAATTTTGAAAAAAATGAAGATTGATCAAGTTTGAGTAGAATGAAATCTCTTTGGTTGAGCCATGATGCCATATCAAGCCCATAAGAGCCATGAGAGGACACATTTGAAGCATTCACTATGTTGTTCCTAACCCTCTTAGCCAAGGGCCTAGGGGTTAAGGTCCATCCATATGAACTACCTACATGAGTCAGGAAGTCAAGCTAGACATGGATGGTTTTAGGATTTGGAATGTGTGTGAAAGTGTAATGTGTGCAGATCAACCCTCACCAGACCAGGCCACCCAGGGTAGTCCTAAGGCCAAAGAGTCCTATAGGGAACTCATCCTTTAAACCTCCACATTTGATCTTAACCCTCCAAGTGACTTGGGGGTTTACAATCAAACTTATGGGGTTTGCAGGGAGTGAAGAGGTGTTTAAATTTCTAAGTGGTGGGTTCCATTTCTAGTCCTCTAAGATAGTCAAAGGGAAAGCCTAAGACTAGATCCTAAGTACTAAGGAGAGAGAAGAGAAAAGACCTCATCAAAAATGAGGTCAACACCTGCTGTAGATGATAATTCTTTTGAGCTTAAACCGTCTATTATTTAAATGATTCAAAATAATCAATTTGGGAGAACACCAAATGAGGATCCAAAGTTACACCTTGCTAGTTTTTTACAACTATGTGCTACCTTTAAATATAACAATGTTTCCGATGATTCTATTAGACTTAGACTCATTCCTTTCTCTTTAGGAGATAAAGCAAAGATTTGGTTAAACTCATTAGCAACAGG
Organism: Papilionanthe hookeriana x Papilionanthe teres; assembly: GCA_022702705.1. Classification (NCBI taxonomy): domain Eukaryota; kingdom Viridiplantae; phylum Streptophyta; class Magnoliopsida; order Asparagales; family Orchidaceae; genus Papilionanthe; species Papilionanthe hookeriana x Papilionanthe teres. The sequence goes on from CM040426.1 coordinate 25,380,604, forward strand.
TTCTATTAAAACATGGGCTGAAATGACACAAAAATTCCTTACTAAATATTTTCCTCCTCCTAAAACTGCTAAATTAGGAATTGACATTACTTCATTTAGTCAACTTGACTGGGAGACAATTTATGAAACTTGGGAAAGATTTAAAGAACTATTAAGAATGTGTCCTCATCATGCTTTACCTGATTGGTTAATTATTCAAACATTTTATAACGGACTTATTGGATCACTAAAATCAATTATTGATGCTGCTGCTGGAGGTTCTTTAATGGCTAAATCATTTGAAGAAGCTTACACTTTAATTGAAGAAATGGCTAACAATAATTTTTAATGGCCTTTTGAAAGGATTAATCCTAAAAGAATGGCAAGTATTCATGATAACGAAGCCTTTTCTATCTTAGCTTCACAAGAAGTTGCAATATCTAAGAAATTAGATAGTTTTTCTATCAATGTATCACATAACAACTCTGCTAATATGGAAGATTCTCAAATTATTGAAACTTTACAAGCTATTGCTAGTAAAAATAACCCTTATTCAAATTATTATTATCCTAGATGGAAAAATCACCCTAATTTTAACTGGAATAATTCACAACAAAAATGGGGTAATAATCAATCTCATCCAACTGGAAATTAGAACAATCAAGTAAATTCAAACTATAAACCTCCTGGATTTAGTAATCAACAGAAAAAGTTATCTATAGAAGAATTAATTTTACAACTGAGTAATCAATTACAAAATCAAAACACTGTTATTCATAATATTTAGAATCAAATGGGACAAATCGCTAATTTAATTAATTACAGACCTCCAAGAACACTTCCTAGTAATGTTGAAATCAATCCAAAAGAAACTAGAAATGAACATGAACATGCTAAGGCTGTACAACTTAGAAGTGGAAAGGAATTAAAATAAAGAATTCAGAATGAAATTGAAAATGAGATTGAGGTTGAAGAGATTGAAAAACCTAAAGAAACTCCTTCTCCTAGTAAAGATTAGACTGTTATTCCTATTAATGTGGAAGTTGAAAAACCACCACCACCTTTTCCTCAAAGATTAAAACAGCAGAAGCTTGATCATCAATTTTCTAAGTTCTTTGAAATTTTTAAGAAACTTACCATTAACATACCTTTTGTTGAAGCTTTGGAATAGATGACAACTTATACAAAATTTATGAAGGATATTTTAAGTAAGAATCGAAAATTTGAAGCTTTTGAAACTATTTCATTAAGTGAAGAACGTAGTGCAATAATTCAAAAGAAATTACCTCAGAAACTTAAAGATCATGGAAGTTTCACTATACCTTGTGCTATTAGAGAAAAATTTTGTGGAAAAGCTTTATGTGATTTAGGAGCAAGTATTAATCTCATGACATTTTTTATTTTTCGAAGGTTAAATTTAGGAGAGATTACTCCCACCACTGTAACCCTTCGATTAGGCGATAGATCTATCACTTACCCTAAAGGAGTTATAGAGGATGTTCTTGTTAAAGTGGATAAATTTATTTTCCCAGTGGATTTCATTGTACTTGATATGGAAGAAGATAAAGAAATACCAATTATTTTAGGGAGACCTTTTCTAGCTAACGGACGGGCTATGATTGATGTGCAAAAAGGAGAATTAACTATGAGAGTTAATGATTAAGAGATTAAATTCTGTCCTTAAATCTATTAAGTACCCTGATAAAGAAAAATGCTATCGAATGAATATTATTGATTATATAATTAAAAAACATTATCACGAAAATTGTAAAGTCATTTCTGAAGAAAAAATTGAATTATTAACTGACGAAAATGAAGAACTAAAAGAAGAAGAATTATTTAAAGAAACTCATTATATTAAAGATAACTGGGGAATTTTGAACATAACTCAAAATGATATACTTTTACCCTCGATTAAAAAAGCCCTTTAACTGGAATTAAAAATGTTACCTACACATTTAAAGTATGCTTTTCTTGGAAATTCATTAACTTTACCTGTTATTATTTCTTCTAAACTGAGCTTAGATCACGAAGAAAAATTAATAGGAGTGTTAAAGAATTATAAGAAAGCTTTTGGTTGGACTATTGCAGATATAAGAGGAATAAGCCCTTCCATCTGTATGCATAGGATTTTAATGGAAGAAGATTTTAAACCTACTATTTAACCTCAAAGACTATTAAATCCTATCATCAAAGAGGTTGTTAAAAAAGAAATTTTAAAATGGTTAGATGTTGGAATTATTTACCCTATTTCGGTGGGTGAGTCCTATTCATTGTGTTCCGAAGAAAGGAGGAGTAATTGTCATTGTCAATGATAAAAATGAACTAATTCCTACAATACAAGTTACTAGATGGCAAATTTGCATTGATTATCAGAAATTAAATAACGCCACTAGAAAAGATCATTTTCCTTTACCTTTCTTAGATCAAATGCTTGATAAATTAGCTGGTACACTCATATTTTTCTTTTCTGGATGGATATTCTGGTTATCATCAATTACCTGTCACTCCTGAGGACCAAGAGAAAACAATATTTACATGTCCTTATGGAACATTTGCGTTTAGAAGAATGTCTTTTAGTTTATGTAACGCACCTGCAACTTTTCAAAGATGTATGATGTCAATATTTTGTGATTTGATTGACAAAGGAATTGAAATATTTATGGACGATTTTTCAGTTTTTGGAACTTCTTTTGAATCTTCTTTGGAAAATATTTCTAAAGTTTTGAAAAGATGTGAAGAACAAACTTAGTTCTTAACGGAAAAGCTTGTCGATTTATGGTCACAGAAGGCATTGTACTTGGTCACAAAATTTCACAAAAAGGGATGGAAGTTGATCAAGCAAAGTGAAAATTATTGCTTAACTGCAACCACCTACTACTGTTACTGATGTGAGAAGTTTTTTGGGACATGCTAGATTTTATAGAAGATATAGAAAGGATTTTTCTAAAATTGCTAAACCTCTTAGTCATTTATTAGAAAAAGAAGCTAAATTTGAATTTAATGAAGATTGTGTTAATGCTTTCAATATTTTAAAAGAAAAATTAATAACTGCACTTATAATTATTGCACCTAATTGGAATAAACCTTTTGAATTAATGTGCGATGCAAGTGATTTTGCAATTGGAGCTGTATTGGGACAAAAATATGAGAAAATTTTCAAAGTTATATATTATGCTAGTAAAACTTTTACTGAAACTCAAAGAAATTACACTACTACTGAAAAAGAGCTTTTAGCTATAGTTTATGCCTTTGATAAATTTAGACCTTATCTTCTTGGTACCAAATGCATGGTTTATACTGATCATTCCGCTATTAAATATTTAATGTCAAAAAAGGATGCTAAACCTAGATTGATAAGATGGGTTTTACTTCTACAAGAATTTGATTTTCAAATAGTGGATAGAAACGGAACCGACAACCAAATTGCTGATCATTTATCTTGAATTAAGAATGATATTATTATTGAAGAAAATATAAATGAGAAGTTTCCGGATGAACAGTTATATGTTATTCAAGGATGCCAAACACCTTGGTATGCGGATATAGTTAACTATTTAGTTAGCAATATTCTACCTTATGGATTGAATAACAAATATATTAAAAAATTTAAAAATGATGCTAAATCTTATATTTGGGAAGATCCTCATTTATTTAAATTTCAAAGAGATTCTGTAATTCGAAGATGTGTACCTTATGAAGAAACTTTTGCTATTATTCAAAAATGTCATGATTCCGAATTTGGAGGGCACTTTGGAGTAGATAAAACTGCATTTAAAATTTTAAATTCAGGATTTTATTGGCCTACCTTGTTTAAGGATGTGAGACATTATGTTAAAACATGTGATCGATGTCAAAAGATGGGAAATATATCTAGGAAATATGAAATGCCTTTAAACTATATAATGGAAGTTAAAATTTTTGATATAAGGGGTTTAAACTTTATGGGACCATTTGTACCATCATCTGGAAAGATTTATATTTTATTAGTAGTTGATTATGTTTCAAAGTGGATTGAAGCTGTAACTTTACCTAACTGTGATTCCAAAAGTATTTCGAAATTTTTAAAGAAAATGATTTTTTCAAGATTTGGAATGCTTAAGGTAATTATCACAGATGGTGGAAGTCATTTCAAAAACATAAGAATTCAATCATTACTAGAAAAATTTGGAATCAAACATAGAATTGCAACTGCTTATTACCCACAAACAAGTGTAATGGCTGAAGTATCAAACAGAGAAATTAAAAGAATTTTAGAGAAGACTGTTAATCCTAAAAGAACTGATTGGGTTGATAGACTTGATTCGCATTATGTGCTTATAGAACAGCTTATAAGACACCAATCGGAATGTCACCTTACCGGTTAGTTTATGGTAAACATTGTCACTTACCTGTTGAACTAGAACATAAAGCTTATTGGGCGATAAAGGAGTTTAATTTTGATTTGAATACTGTAGGAGAAAAATGATTATTACAATTAAATGAGATTGATGAAATAAGAAATGAGTCATATGAAAATGCAAAGATTTATAAAGAGAAAATGAAGATATTACATGATAAAAAGATTTAAGGAAAAATATTCGAGCCTGGACAAGAAGTATTATTATTTAATACTCGTTTAAGACTTTTTCCTGGAAAATTAAGATCTAAATAGATGGGACCATATATAATTGAGAAAGTATACCATTATGGAGTTGTGGATATTAAAGACCCCAAAACGGGAAAAACATTTAAAGTTAACGGATTAAGACTGAAGCCTTATTTGGTAGGAAAAAAAATGATTTATAAAGAGGCTTACGATTTGAGTCTACCTAATTAAAGACATAATTACGTAGGGCTGACGACGTTAAACCAAGCGCTTTGTGGGAGGCAACCCATAGTTATTTTTTTGTATTTTTACATTTTTAATGTAAGGTTATGCCTCGGTCTTGACTAAATTTTATATAACTGTAGAAAATTGGATGCTAACAAGTCTTTATTGACTTAAGCTAAAAATTATCTCAAAGTATATAAAGTTTGGAAATTGGATCACTCCATTTCGTATGTAAGTAAAAAGGAGATCAAGTTAACCTTCATTATGATTGTTTATTATTTGAGATAATTTTTATTATTAAGTCTATATGGATCTTATAATTTACCTATTTTGAAGATCGAAACTTTGAAATTTGACGTTAGGCGAAACGGAGTCGAACATGGTTCCGGCGCCTAGGCGCCAAAATCCGGCGCCTAAGCGCCAAAGTAGACTGTGTGTCGATGGGTCCGGCGCCTAGGCGCCAGATTTGGCGCCTAAGCGCCACAGTTACTAGGTCGTGTAAAAATAAAAAATTTTAAGTTTTTCACACGATTTTCTCCTATAAATTACCCCATATTCGTTCCTAATCCCTAAGCAACCATAGTTATGACCTTTACACTTCATTCTTGAGGAGATAAGAGAAGATTTTGAAGAAATAGAGAGAAGAAATCATGATGAAGAGGCTAGAGATAAGTGTTCTAAGGATCCTCAACCTTTATTTAATGCTTTTATTGCTGTAAGTTTGGGGAAATTTTCGAGTCGCCTAGATAAGTTTGAAGTGGAATTCAAAAGTATTGGAAATCGCCTCCATGAGATGTATCATCAAATTGAACATCTGGAATAGTTGGCAAAACTTCAATTCGATCATCTAGCAGCCTATCTAGATGCTCAAGTGGAGATGTATGCGAAGAACAAATGGATCGGCGAGAAAAGGGCTACGAATTTTCCAAGGGCGTTAGTGTTCTTCCCAACTGGGCCGAGTAATCTTAATTCTGATGAGAACGAAAATTTCAAATTTGAAGATTATATAGTAAATGTTTTTAGATGAAGACTTTATCTAGTGTGTCATTGCATCGATTTAGTAAATCGAATGTATTGTTTGTGTTTGTTTTATTGTTCAATGTGTGTTGTATTTGCTTTGAAATTGTGTTGTTTTATTGTTTGTTAGGACTTGAATCTTATTATTTTACTTATCAGTATTGTATTGAGCCAAATTAAGGATTATGAATGGAATTATAAGACTTTGACTTAAACTTGTGTTTAATTGATGGATTTAATTTTATATTTTTAAAATTTTTGGAAAATATTTTCAAAGTTGGAAACTGAAGCAATACTCTCGTATGAGTAATTAGAAGTTGAATTTGTGAGTTTTGGTGGAAAATAAAATTTTTAAAGTGATCTTTTTGGTTGGCGAGTCTGGCGCCTAGGTGCCAGAATTCGGGGTCTAAGCGTCGGATAAGCCTGCAACCCAAAAATCGGGATTTAAACCCCCAAAAGCCATGGCCGACGCCTAAGCTTCATCTCCTTCTTCAGTTTCACGAAAATACAACCCCTAGATCCATCTTAAGGTCAAAACGTAACGTTTTTTAGCCCGAAATCACTTGATTTATTCATCTTAAGGTCAGATCTACCTTCTAATCCATTTATTTTTTATTTCTACCATGGATTTTCCTATTTCTGCTAAAAACTCAAATTTTAGAGAAAAATTTTGATTTTTAGAAATTCTCCATGGATTTTCTTAACTCATTTTAAGATTTTTAAGAGTAAAAGAGTTTAGATATTTGATTCCTTAATTTATTTGTGTTTTCTTTCATGTTTAGATGGCACCTAAATCTAAGCGCGGAAAAGCACGAGAAAATTTTGACAGCAGCAAGTTCGCTACTGCGGCAGCGCACTTTCGTTATCACGAATTTGCGTCATCAAGGAAATTTATCTCGGAGCACAGTTTTTACAATCCTGGAGAGATGATCGTGAACACGATCGTTGCACACAACTGGCAGCGATTCTGTTATTTCAATGTCATTGCTATTATTCCTGTTGTACAAAAGTTTTATGCCAACTTTATGGATGTAGAAGACTACGAAGTATTCGTTAGAGGTGTCGGAGTGGGATTCACTCCGGAACAGATCAATATTTTCTATGGCCTACCACCTACCGTCGAGTGCTACTATTCAATGGTCTGACACTATTTTATTTTACGCTAGACTACTTCCTTCCAACCACCTGAGTGAAGTTACTAGAGATAGAGATATCCTGAACTACTGCATTCAGGAGAGGAAGCTGATAGATGTTGGCGGCATTATCTATGATTCTGTGGAATTGATTGCACGATCCAGCACTTCTGTGGGAGTAGGATTCCCATCCTTGATATATTCTTTATGCATGAGCAATGGAGTTATTACTGATATTTTAGAGGCGAAGTTGAAGACTACAAAGCCTATTGGGCAGGAGAGTGTTAGTATTTATGATCGTCTTTGCAGGAAGAGATCTACTGCTCCTTCTACTTCTGTACCTACTCCAGGTAAAGGTTCTACTTCTATACCTACTCCAGGTAAAGGTTCTACTTCTATACCTTCTACTTCTACTGATGAGCCACCATCTAGTTTCTGGGAATCCATGCATGATCAATTTCTGGAGCAGCAGAATGAGTTATTTCTAACTCACTGCAGAGTAGATACTATAGACAAGAAGATTGATCATCTATCTGAATATACCCAAAGGAAGAGTGATTATGATGCTTAGTATTTAGAGTCTTTAGTTAGTTTCTTGAAGGGTGAGCATGATGTTAAGTTCCCTACTTGTCTTAGATTTTCACCGTATGTTGATCCAAAGGATGTGGAATTTTCCTTTGGTGATGACGATGACGAGGCTACAGATAGTGATTAGTAGCTTGATTTACCTCTTGAGATGAGTTGATCTATTTTTAGTTTATTTCTTATTTGTTAGTACTGATTAGTTTGTTGTTAGTTAGTGTCGATTTGTTTAAGTAACTTTGTGTGGATTTTTTGATGTTGAGACTGTTTTTAGAGTATCTAGTGTGATATGTGTTTAAGAATGAAATATAGATGATTTTTTTTTCATTTTCTATGATAAATGTTTATTTCTGTTTCAGCCTACTGTTTAGTACTTGAATAGTTAGTGATGTTGTTTTATTTCTGTTATTGTGATTAGTATAGTCGTGTTGACCTCATTTTTGATGAGGTCTTCTCTTCTTCTCTTTAGTACTTAGGATCTAGCCTTAGGCTTTTCCTTTGACTATCCTAGAGGATTAGAATTGGGACCCACCACTTAGAAATTCAAACCACTTCTTAACTCCCTGCAAACTCCACAAACTTGATTGTAGACCCCTAATCACCTAGAGGGTTGAGATCAAATGTGGAAGTTTAAAGGATGAGTTCCTATAGGACTCTTTGGCCTTAGGGATCGCCTTACAGGTGGCCCGGTGCAGTGAAGGGCTGACTTACACATACATTACACCTATACACTATACTTTCACACACCTCTTAAAGCCACACCCATACCCAATTTGACCTCCTGACTCATGAAGGTGGTTCACATGGATGGTCCTTAACCCCTAAGCCCTTGGCTAAGAGGGTTAGGAATAACATAGTGGATGCCTCGAATGAGTCCCTTCATGGCTCATGTGGACTTGATATGGCTTCATGGCTCAACAAAAATGATTTCATTCCACTTACATTCACCCAATCTTCAATTTTCCAAATTTTCGATTTTGACCCAGGGACCCTACACCCACTTTGGCTTACCCAAAACCACTTGAAACCCTCCAAAATTTGCAAAATCACCTAAACAACCCAAAATTCTCCAAAATCATTCCTAAACATGTTTTCACCAATCAAATTGATCATCCATAGCCAAAAATACCAAAAATTCCAAAGATACCTCCCAATACCCTTCAAATACCCAAAATACCCCTCTTAGCCAAAAAATCCAAAAATTCAGAAAATTCCCAGAAAATTCCAGAAAATCCCAAATATTCCCAATTTCATTTTGTTCAACTACATCGTGGGCCAATTTTGTAAATTTACCCCACTTTTATCAAAACCCCCAATTTGACCCATTTTAACCCAAAGTAAACCCAATGTCAAACAAAACCTACCCAATTGACCCAAACTCTGGTCCAATTCAATTCTAAACTTCAATTCAACATCCCCAACACCAATCTAGACCAAATCCAAGCCCAATTTGGTTGGCATTGGGATCCAATTTCACTTTTGGCCTTAAAGCCCAATTTGGGCTCATGACCCAAACTTAGCCCAAACTCACCCAATTCAACTCCAATTAACCCCAAATCTTTTCTAAACCTTCCTTAACATCCCCATAAACAAAACACTAACATGATTTGCCCAAGATTTTGACCCAAACCCCACTCAAATTCAACCCAAAATCAAAAAGCCCAATTTTGACCTAAACCCAGACCTAGCTTAAATAGACCCAAACCTCAAAATCAAAACCCAACCAAAGCCAAAACCTCTTTGAAACACTCCCATAAACATTTCTCAACATTTATTTTACATCAATTTCAACCCTAGCCCAACATTAGCCCAAGTTAGCCCAATTTGACCTACATTGGCCCATTTACCAAATAAACCCAAATTCAACCCAATTCAAACCCAAACCACCTTAAATCTATTTCAAATTACTCATGAAACATCCCTAAACCAAAACCAACAACTATTTGGCCCAACCTTTTACAAAAATTCCCATCCATGAACACATTCTTAAACTTAAAAGCCCACTTCCCTTAAACCTTCTTAAAAGCCCATTTCCTTCAAAATTCAAAAGCCCACATCATCCTAAAGCCCACATGACACTTCCCCTCATCATCCATTTGATCAAAATCACCCCTAAGTTTCAAAATCATCAATTAAACCATTCCAAATCAAGCCACATGTCAAATTACCCCCTAAATGCCAAATATTTCTAAAACCCTTTTCATGAAACAAGTCAACCTTTTCCCAAGCCAAATGGAGCCATGAACAAGCCATTCTCAAGCCACATGAAGCCATGAGGGCTTTGACTTGTCATTAGTCCATTTATGGCAAGAAGAGGGGTTCTTTCTTAAACCTCCTTTAACCCTTTCTTGCCTTAATCATGTCACACACTAAACCATGTTTAGCCACCTCATCATGGATGGAGACTTCACCACTCCTTCTAAGCTGACCTAAATGATTCCCTCAGCTCAAAATCAGAGATTGGAAGGGTGCACCAAGCCCAAAATGTTGGTTTGACCCAAACCAAGCCAAAGTGACCCCTTCCCCATTCCATTTTAATTCAGCCACTTTACACAAGGCAATTGCCGATTGCTTGCACCAAACCCGACCACGACCCACCTGAACAAGATGGTGACCAGTGCCTGGCCGGCCAGCCACCAGGCCGCCGGAAAACACCATGGCCGAGACCTTGGGAGGAGCCAAAAAATTCAATCCTCCCTTGCTGACTTGTCTCAACCCAAATGGACAGCATAGCTCTCCTTCTCCTCACCGGAGCGGTGATCCCCGGCCTTAAACCCCCACAGGAGGCCCTCCACCCTCTCCTATTTAAACCCCTCACCCTCGCGGCCATGGGAGGTGCTGAACCGAGACCATACCAAAACTCGCGCAAAATCACTCCTCACTCCCCTCCGGACTTAGAGCAATTGATCCCTACTCGTCCTCCTGCTCTAATCCCCATTGATTGAGCTCGATTTTGGAGCTCGATTCTCGAGCCGGAACGGGACACTCCCGAATCCTCCACCAAAATCAAATTAAACTCACCTACACCTTCACCAGGCCAAGAGAAGAAGTTTTCCAGTGAAAGCCCCCTCTCCAGGCCACCCAGTTGTTCCAAACTCCAAAGGTTGTGATCAGCCTTGGTGGAAATCACACCTAGGCAATTCAACACATCCCCAGGCTTCATCCCTAGCCTCCTGCAGCTCCAACGAACGTGACGAGCATCTCTGATCGAGGCTTCACCTCTCAGAGCTAAGGTATGGATCAATTCTTCATCCCGAGCTTCTAAACATTCTCCATTTCAAATGAGTCGATTTCGATAAGCATTAGCCGTATAGATGTGTTCGTCTCTTCAAGACGAATCCATAGAGCATAAGAACATAAAAATCCATGGAGAATTGAGTGAGATCTTAGGGCTAGAAGGTAGACGGCTCTCGGGTTAGGACGCTCGGGGACGATGAACGGATGCCGTTCATTCAATACACGCGCGGACGGACGGCTCAGATGGCGTCGGACCGGAGACGGTACGTGAACCACGGGCCGCGTGGCACGCGAGTCGAGAAGGCGGCGTCAAATGGGAGCACGCCGCGTGTTCATTCGGAGGCTGCCGAGGGTTGACGCGGCGCCGCGTCACTTAAGTAGAAAATTAGGGATTTTTCTAATTTATTTAGTTCCACGAACTTTGAAAATTCATATCTTTGTGTAGAAAAATCACAAAAACAAAATAAAAATACCCTCTTGCTCAGTGAACAGAGGAGAATAATGTGGAAAAGAAATTAATTAATTTTGTCCAGTACTTTATTTTTAATTAATTATTTACTCCCTGCATTGTTTTAATTCTTCATGCATTCATACAATTCACCATGGCATGAGACCATAGGGCTTTTGAGGCCTCTGAACTTGGGGACATTCCCTGAATTTTCTAAGGTCAGAGGCCATCTCTGTGAAAAGTTATTGATTTTTCAAATGCATGTGGCTGTTTTGAGTATTTTAATTCCAAAAATTAGCATGTTGTGAAATAAATTCTAGGAAAATTTGGTGATGTTGCTTATGACCGAGAGAACCCTAGGAAAAATAAGACTTGAGTTAATGCACTTAAGATAACCCTAATTGGCTTAAACACCCAAAATAGACCCCTAATTAATTAGAGTTGACCATAGATCAAATTGACTTGAAATCAATTCTCCACTGACCTTTAGGATCAGAGGAACCCACCATAAAAGTTTGAAGTCAATTGGACTTGGTTAGCCTTACTAAATGGGTTGATTAAGCCATTTAGTCATTTTAAACTTTAAAAATTCATAACTTTCAAAATACCTTTCCAAAATTCACCAAATTGGTTATGGAGCCTCTCTGATATCAGGGGAATTTAAGAAAATTAAAATTTCAATTTTCTAAAAAAGTTAATTTTTTAGTATTATTTTAATATTTTAATAATTAAAAAATAATAAAAATCACAAAAATAATAAAATTCACCAAAATGTCATATTTTGAAATATAATCACTTAGGAACAAACCCCATAATTTTCTTAGGTCTATTTAATGAGATATTAAATTTTAAAGCCCTAGGGTAATTTTAAAATTAAAAAAAATGTATTTTCTAGCATTTTCACTAAAATAATTCCAATAAATTAAAGAAAAAATCAGAAAATTGTAAAATTTGGTTCTCTGGAATCCTTGATATCAGAGAGAATTTTAAAAATTATAAAATCCATTTTTCAACTTATATTCTATTTTTAAACTAATTAATACTCCAGAACTTAAAATAATTCTAATAAATAAAATATAATTCAAAAAATCACAAAAATTGGTCCAAGTGGTCCTCTGGTTATTAGGAATGTCCCAAAATTTTCTTAAGGACAGAAACTTTCCCTTGGTCATGTTGTTAAATTTTTCTTGAAAATTCCCATTTTTCACCAAAAATAATTAAATAAATAAACTAAATACAGAAAAATCACATTTTCTCCTCTAATGTCTTTATTCACATATGAGTGAAGTCACATAAAAATTTCAAATTCATTTGAGCTCAATTTAGTGAGTTATGAAATTATTAGGCTTGAAGGGCAAAATGGTAATTAAAATTTTAACCCTTAATTAAAACTTTAGGCTTAATAAAATTAATAGGTAAAATATTTGATTTTAATCTGATTTGGATGATTGAAATTTAGATAATTAAAGGGTAGAAACCTACTAAACAATTTAAAATAATTGAAATAAACCTTAATTAAATAATTAATTAAATTTGGAAGAATAATAAAATTGGAATTATTAAAATAGGGATATCATTAGGAAGAGATTTGTTCTTTAATTTAAGATCCCTAAATTAATCATCTCAATGATATTTAATTCCTAATTAAAATGATAATCCAAGTTTAAGATTTAAAATGCTAAAAGACTTAATCATTAAATTAAATTAAAATTAAATTAAATTAATTAAATTAAATTAAAATAAAATAAATTAAATTAAATTAAATTAAATTAAATTAATTAAATTAAATTAAAACAAATTAAATTAAATTAAATTAAATTAAAACATATTAAATTAAATTAAATTAAATTAAATTAAATTAAATTAAATTAAATTAAAATTAAAACATATTAAAATTAAATTAAATTAAATTAAATTAAATTAAATTAAATTAAATTAAATTAAATTAAATTAAAACTAAATCAAACTAAATTAAATCAAATTAAATTAAGTTAAACCATATTATATTAAATTAACTTAAGTTACATTAAATTAAATTAAACCACACTAAATTAAATTAAGTTAAATTAAATTAAATTGAATTAAATATAACATCACCTAAGACGTGAAGAAATTCAAAATAAATCTAAAACAACTTGAACACTATTCCAAACTTAAATCCATTAACTAAAATTAAATCATAAACCACCCGAACATCCATTTGCCATCAAAAGTTGGTGATGTCATAACTCTTAAAAAGGAGTGTTAAAAGAAATGTTACTTCACTCATAGGATATTCGAATGTCCTAGTTCATCGAGCAAGACAACAAAACTTAAACTCTCAGACGATTAATTCATTTGTGTAATTAAATTCATTTGGACTTAAAACAATCCTATAAATATTAAAAAGATGTTTAAGATTCGTCTTAAGCACTTCCTCAATACGATAGGATATTTATAAGAACAATTGAACTTAGTTATTCTTTGATGAAGAAAATCGTCCTCAAACTAAAATACAAGAACCTAGACGTCATAGGAAATGACTAGCTATAGGATTAGGAACTTGGTAGAAAACCATAACCCTTCCCTTAGCTTTACCTAGGAACTTACTTTAAATGCTTAAATATTCTAGCTGTGTTTTAAGTGCGGCTAGGGATGACGGGAAGACCCTCCAGGTACGCTTTTATTTTATTGCGATTTACTCTATTGCAATTTATTTAATAGCATCGCACTTACTTTTCTTGCATGATAAACAACAGTTGCATGAAAACCTACACCTTTAGGACAGAAACCAAAACTGAAACCCATAATTAAATTAAAAGACACTACAAGATAAAATTCACCTCCACAACATTTCAAAATATAAGACAACTCAAAATTTAATCACAAACAGAACAACAAAACCACAACTACAACTAAATTAAAACGTCTCATTGAATGATCGGGAATACCTCGGATGATGTAACCCACGTGTTGCTAACGGGATTTCCCGCGGTCTAAATGAAAGTGCGGAACTCATTTAGTTGAGTTTAGCAAATTCATACGGACTAAGTGAATTCGATGAAAATAACGGTGCCGGGATGACGGAACCGTGGGATCTTAATCGGTTCTGTTTAATCAACTTTAAGATTTGTTTTAATTAAAACATAAAAAAAAAACACTTGGAAATTAAGACTTTCTCTAAACCAAACACTTCTCCTATCTCCTGATTTATGACTTATAAAACTAAACCTTTGCAACAACAAGGAGCTCGGAGCATGGTGGGCAGCACGGCCATCATCATCAGCAAAACCTGAGTCTACTTCAGCAAAACTTTCCTTAGAATTAAATAACCAAGCCGTAGGACTTCGAGGTAGTTTGCACTAGTACGACATAAATCCTCAACTCTTCGTTAGGCATTTGCATGATCACATCATGTAAATTAAGCCCTAACCGGTCTTAGGATTTTCGAGGTAGTCGTCTGATACGACATAAACCCTCACATCTTCGAGGCTATTTGTATGATTTTATCATATAAATATAAGTCCTAACTAATTAAAATCGGCAAGATCAAAACATTAAATAGACATTAGGACTTTCTTAAATCCAAGCCGAAACAATAGGATAGTCGGGAAATTACCGAAGTTCGCTTCGAATCTGTGATTTCTCCTACCCTTCTTCCTTTGAATTCCCAAAACAAAATGTTCCAAACTTGATCCATTCCCTATTGAAATTCCAAAATTCAATCCCTTGAAAACTTAAACTTTGAAATTCGTGAGAGCAGAACTACTGATTATTATCGAGAGTTTTCTTAGGTGATTTCTGTCACTTAAGATGTAATTAATTATAGGGGCTTTCCCTTATAGGGAACTTTAAGAACCCAGGTAATATAAACCCTGCTTAATTCATTTATATTAAGCAGGGGAACTTGTCGGCTTATAAAATTGGTTCGCAAACCAAACGGATGTCACAAATCTCCTAGTTTATTTAATCGAGCCCCATCATCGAGCGAGTGTGTCATTCTTCGGGATAGATACACGGTTTGTGGTGCGGTGCTCGTTTATATAAACTATTTGGGATGTGAGATCGGTTTGATTTCATATCTTAAAACTTTTAAACTTAAAATTACTTTCAAAATCAAATGTTATCTTTTAAACTATATATTTAAATTAAATTTAAAAATATAAAAAAATTCGCCGACAATTTCTGTAGGCGACCCCCTTTTCAAAATGAAACACACAACCTAAAAATAAGCCGTACAATTTCTGGCGACTCCGCTGGGGAATAGTTCCTCTCTCCATTTTTAATCAGATAGTTATGCTTTCAAAAATCGGTAGTGTATCCATGTCCCTAATGGATCAAACTACCCTTCTTCCGTTGGAATACTATGTTCATTTCTACCTTGAACGAGTATGGCCAACATTCTCTCGGATTTAGGAGCCCTTTGTTTAGACACCCCTAAACGAGAGAGGTTCCGAGATCCTTTTACCTCATTTACGAGGTGGGGTGGACCCCGATAGGTGTTAGTTTAGGAGTGATCCTTCGAGTCGAGAAGTCTTGCATAAGACTTTCTTTTCCTTTCCAATTCTGAATCAGATTTGTTACCTTCTCTACACCTTCAAACATTCCGTTCTAAATAAACAAACCTTCTAATGAATGACTCTTTTAACAAATATACATGAACAAGAATGTGTTCGGACACTTTTCGTTTCCTTTCTTTTCGTCCTGATGAGAAGAAGCATAACTTGGGACCGACGGTCGAGAATCTACCTTGCGAAATGGAAGCCCCAAAGCTGATTTTCTCCTTCACCAATGGATCTGGACTTCGCTTGTTTACAAGGATGAGTCTGCCCGACAATGGGATCATCCGGTTTGGTCGAGGATTCGAAAACACAAATGTCAAGATCGCCGACGTTACCCTTTTCGCACCGATGGACAAAGTGTCGAAGCGAGAAACCCATGATTGAGTTCGACCTTAAGTCGACTCGAGAATTTCCTCCTCTGCAAAGGGTTCCGGTCGAGAGGAATACCGCTATCCAAAGGAGGACTGTTATCTCTACCCCCACCTGATCTAGTCGTCTGCGCACCTACCCGGCTCCCGCCAAGCTGAAGGGGAAGGAAGTTCAAGTTTGCAACGAGCATGTTACGCGTGGAGGGTACGGATTTCCATGCAAGACCTTCGTTTTTGAAATTGGGTCCAGCTCGAGGGTTCCACCCCTAACACGGACTCAAAAGAGAAACAGAGCGGGAAGATTGCCGGGAAGGCCGGAGGCTGCCGAAGTCGCTTTCCTAGAAGAAATTCCGAGTACACACCACTACCGAATACATACCATTGTCCGAGTATACACCCCTTTTGGAAGGGAGTAGATTCCATCCCCTTTCGCCACGAGTGACGAGGAAAATGTACGCGGGATTGCCTCTACATTACCTCGGCCCGCATACTATAACGACAACAGAAGAAAGAGGGCCAGGGTTACACCACTTGCCCGACTACAGGCTGTGATTGAAAGGTTAGCGAAGAATGAAAGATGCCCTGTGTCGGAAATTTTAAGAAGGATAGGACGGGTGCCGGCCAAATCCCGTCTTGGGCCACGAGTAGAACCTGCTATCGCTGCAGAAAAGCCGAATAAGAAAATGAAGGCTAGCCCACCTGTTGTTGTTTCAGGTTTACAGATCAGGGAGGATACCACCTTCCAGCATTCAGCTGACAGACCATCCGGTCCTAGGCCTTCTGCTGCTAGAAGGATGGTATGGCGTCCCACTACCGGCCAATTAAGACCGAAACAACGACTAGAAAAGGAAAGTCTCGTCAGGAGACTTGAGTCCGAAGAAAGTGCTACCGTAGTAAAAGGAACTCATGAGAAAGAAACTCGACAGTTATCACATGACACCTGCAAGGATATACAGAAAAGGCCATTAGAAGACGCTATGGAAAAGTTAAGAACTGATATTCGGCGACTAGCAAGGGAAAGAGAAGAGAAATTCGGAGATGAAGTTGACTCGTCAGAGTTCATGGATGATGAATATGCAGAAATTAACATGGTTGAAACACGAGCTTCGTCAGCTTCACAAGGTGCTCCTGCAGCCGCAGAGAGAGAGGAGCCGGAAGTAATGAGGAGGCAGCTTCAAGAGAAAGATGATACGATCGCCCAAATGGCGAAAAGGATGGAAGAGATGGCTGTAGCCCTAGCCACTCTCCAGAGTCAGGTTCAACCCCAAAGGGAAACACCCCCGGAAGTTATTCACATTGTAGACGGAGGAAAGGAGATTACATCCGTCAACGGGGATGATCAATTAAAGAAGGATACAACACAAAGTATGATTCCGGAAAAGGATATCAAGAGCTTGGTGGAACGAGCGGAGTGCGAGAAGCCTTGGCACAATCAAAGAGCGGGACATCCATTCGGACGGGTAGACCTTACCACGAAGAGTTCGACGGCGTCCAATATCCAGAAAGGCTTTGTACCACCTCCGTTGAAGACCTTTGATGGAGCAGGAAACCCTCGGCGGCATGTTGCACATTTTCGTGCCGGTTGTTGCAATGTTTGGCGGAAGTGATGCTTTACTCTTCCGACAATTTGTCGGCGGCTCGTCGGGGATCGCCTTTGATTGGTATGCGGAATTACCAAACGGTTCGGTGAAGACATTTTCGAATTAGAGAACCTCTTCATCGAGCGATTTGCGGAGCTTAGCACCACATCACTATAGGTGATTTAGTGGTAGAGAAGCGGAGCCGAACGAAACTTTGGTGGACTACATACTTCGATGGAGGAACTTAAGTATGAAGTGTGAGCCACGATTACAAGAACGAGCATGCGATCGGCATTTTACTAAAAAGCATCCATGGCCCGATAGCACTTCTCCTCAAGGGATTTACTATTAAGACTTTCGAGAAGTTGTTAAGCAACGCCGGAAGCTTGCAAGAGGAGGCAAAGCAACTAAGTTTTGCCGATAAAACAGACAAACAGAAGCCCGTGAAAACTTTTGAAAAGAAGTCCGGGATCGTCGCAGCAGTCGATAAAGGCAAGCAACCGATACAAATATCGTCAGAACGGCCGCGAGCAACCTCAACGGAATTACCGGCAACCCCGACCCAGCTATCTGTCATCTCAACAGTATGAACAACCGCCCCGTTCACAACGTACGTTTAGGGAGTTCCTGAGCAGGGAGTATCCATTCAAGAATGAGGCAGTGCCGAAAATGTTCCGCAGCCTAATGAAGACTCCAGATTTTCAACTGCCAAAGCCTAAAAAACCAGAAGAAGTCGACAAGAAAGGTGATCCCAACTTTTGCCCTTACCACCGGATGCTTGGGCACAAGATAGAAGATTGTATTACCTTCAAAAGTTGGCTCAACGACAATCTTCGGAAAGGGAATATAACGATCCCGAAAGAATACGTGAAGGAACCCCGGAAAGGAGGTTCCGTCGATGTTATCTCGATGGATTTCATTGTTCGATGAGATCCCTATGCGGCCGATGATGGATGGACTACCGCTTGGACAAAGTCTTCGAAGAAGGTTTTAGATCACATCCAAACCGCTTCGATACGAGCTTCGATTCAAAGTTCGAAAGCGTCAAGTCGGCGCTATCACTTGCGATAGAAGAACCACCTCGACAAGAAACAATCGAAGAAAAGAAGAAAGCCGACGAAGAAGAGAAGACCAAGGCACCTAAGGCTAGACTAGGGGCCGCTTATCCTAGGATAGTTGTTTCCGATTCGGGGAGAAATCCTCGAACCTCGACTCGTATGATTATCCGCCCACTCCGGTGGGATCTTATAATGATGAGGGTTATGGCGTTGGCTACGTTTTGACTTGTTTCTAACGATTACGTAACTAGCGACAATCAACCTAATCCGGACGTCGATTCCGATACAAATAACAATTCTCGAATCATACACAATCTCGACGATCACAATGACGAAGAAGACATCCACCGGGGAGGCTACGAGAGTTCGACAAGCAACGAATCTATTTGCGAATTTCGAGGAGCTCCGGTCACAATAGAGTTAGAGCCTTCGGACTCCGAAGCTAATCTCGAAGAACTTGTCATTCCAATTCGGGAGGAGACACCGGCAAACTCGATGTTAAACTTAGAAGAAATCACGAAGTCAACTTAAGAAGTGGAAGAGTTTTACCTCCGAGAATGGGTCCAAAGGACAAAGGAAAGCGGTGGTTGTTCGGGAAGAACCAACCCCGGCGGAAGAAATACCCATTCGAGAAGAAAACGAGGCATATGGAAACAAAGTGGACTACAACGTGCTAGCCCATCTTAGGAAACTACCGACAGGCGAGCATCTACGACGCTCTCATCTTATCAAAGGAGATGAGAGAAGCTGCGATCGAGGCCTTACTTGATCCGAGAAATTTGCTTAGCTCAAATGGCCGGAGAGTCCTTAGATGAGGTTTGCTCGTTAAAGGAACGACGAGAGTGTTACCTTCACGGACAACGACCTACTACTTGGGACGACGGACCACAATCGACCGTTGTACATTTCGATTACAATTGGGAAGTTTACACTCTCCGGAGTATTGGTGGATCCGGGAGCATCAATCAATATAATGAATCTTCGAACGCTAGCATACTTGGAAATTGATGCTCGCGAGCTCGAGGCGGACAAAATGTTATTAAGAGGATTCGACCGAGAAAGGAGAAAGAGCCCTCGGATCAATAACATTGCTAATGAAGACCGGTGACTTAGCAAAGACAACCGCGAAATTTCACATAATTGATTCAGAAACGTCGTTCAACGCTCTACTGGGCCAACCATGGATACATGAAAATAGGATGGTACCATCATCTCTACATCAATGCATTAAATACTACGATGGAGGGGAACGAGTGTATTAAAGGTGACTTACAACCGTTCTCCGTACATGAAATCGGAATCCATGAAGATGCGAGCTTATTATGCACCCCAGAAGAAAACAATCTTCTCCGGAGATACCATGACAAATGAAGCAAAAGAAATTTGGGACGACGAAGAACCCGAAGTTCTAGTCCAACGAGTCACTCACCGCTCCCTTACGGCGAGATGGTGAAGGTTTCTCCACAACTCGCATCCGAGGTCGAGGCCGGGGACGAGGTCGTGGCAGAGACATTAGGACGATTGGACAAAGGAAACCAGCCATCAATGTCGATTGGGAAGATAGTTCTGAAGAAGAAAAAGAAATCAAACAAGAAGCAGCGACAATAAGTCGGAAGAAGCCACAATTCGGAATCCCTCTCGAAGATGAAAGAAACGAAGAATATAAATCGATGTACGAGAAGATTAACCACTATGTACATACTATGACCCTGACCCCGATCCATTCTAATAAGATCGAGGGTATGGAGGTCAAAGAGGTACGTAGCGGTGGTGCAAAGCCCATCAAATTCTACCGTGGTGCTCCCTCCTCCAAAACTGAAAATAATGTACAATTTGAAGATGCTACTTCATCATAATTAATGGAATTGCCTTTTGAGTGGTACTCTCCACTGTGTTCGAAATTTAATTCGGCGTGGTTTCTTACCTCAACAATGGACAAAAGGTCAATCACAACATTTTGAAAAATTATGGAATAACTCCGGTCGTCCACCCGATTCAAAACATGGTCTCGGATTCGGCACGGTAGGATCGGTTGACGATGCGAATTTTGCTTGATTGTCACCTGCGAGTCTAATGAAAGCTGCATG
This sequence comes from Papilionanthe hookeriana x Papilionanthe teres, assembly GCA_022702705.1. Lineage (NCBI taxonomy): Eukaryota > Viridiplantae > Streptophyta > Magnoliopsida > Asparagales > Orchidaceae > Papilionanthe > Papilionanthe hookeriana x Papilionanthe teres. The sequence goes on from CM040426.1 coordinate 25,401,447, forward strand.
GAAACTACGGAAGAGCTCGAAGATTTACAAATTGGAGATGCTCCACCGAGTTTGAAGAAGAGATCGAATCTATGATAGATGAGTTAACGGAAGTTAACTTAGGTACTAGCGAAGAACCTAGACCTACCTTTGTTAGCTCCTTACTCAATAAAGAAGACTCCGAAGAAATAATCAAGTTATTAATGGAATTTAAAGACTGTTTTGCTTGGAGCTACGATGAGATGCCGGGTTTAGCTCCGGAGGTCGCGAGTCCATAAGCTAGGGGTGGATCCCGCTACGTTCCGGTCAGACAAGGTCCCAGAAGAATGCGTCTAGAAATCGAACAGCAAGTTATAGCTGAAGTTAAAAAGCTAATAGACGCTAAATTTGTCTGTTAAGAACAATACCCGACTTGGTTAGCCAACGTGGTACCAGTCAGGAAGAAGAATAGTCAGATCACAATTTGTGTGGATTTCAGAGATTTAAACAAGGCATGTCCGAAAGTTGAATTTCCTCTACCGATCCCAGAATTAATGATTGACATTGCTTCAACACATGAAATATTCTCATTTATGGATGGATCTTCGAGGATACAACCGGATAAAAATGGCTCCGAGAAGATGAAAAACTTACGGCATTCGAACGCCGATCGGGGTATATTGCTACACGATGATGCCATTCGGACCGAAGAATGCGGGAGCAACCTACCGAGAGAGCGATGACATGAATTTTTGATGATCTCATCCACAATTAAGTCGAATGCTACGTGGACGATGTGGTCATCAAAAGAAAAGTAAAGGAAAACCACCTGTATGATTTGAGAATTGTTTTCGAACGATTAAGACGATTTAACCTTAAGATGAATCCCTTAAAATGCGCCTTCGGCGTCACCTCCGGGAAATTCTTAGGATTCGTTGTCCGACATCGTGGAATTGAAATCGATCCGGAAAAGATTAAAGCTATCTTAGAAATGCCGCCTCCCGGAACCTTAAATCAACTACGATCTTTTCGAGGAAGTCGGCATATCTTCGACGCTTTATCTCAAACTTGTCGAGTAGGTGTCGGCCTTTCTCGGCACTAGTTAAAAAGGACGCCAAATTTATTTGGGAAGAGAAATGCGAGAGGACCTTCGAGGACATTAAACAATATTTAATGACACCTCCCTGTCTTAGCAGCCCAGGTCTCGGGTAGTGCTGCTAATACTTTATACCGCGGCTTTAGACGACTCTCTTGGAGCCCTGTTAGCCAGAGTCGATGATGAGGGTAAAGAAAATGCTCTTTACTACCTAAGCCGTCGTTTACTACCGACGGAAATAAGGTATCCTGCAATTGAAAAGCACTCGTTTAGCCACGATCTTCGCCGCTCAAAAGCTCGGGCACTACATGCTTTCTCATAAGGTCAACCTGATCTCGAAATTTAATCCTTTGCAATACTTGATGACCCGCCCAACGCTTTCCGGCGGACTTGCCGGATGGTCGATGATATTATTGCAATTCGATATAACTTTCGTGCCTCTTCGTGCCAAAAAGGACAAGTCTCGGCGGACTTCCTCGCGAGCACACCCTTTGCGGCGAGAATCGCCTCTCGATGACGACTTGCCGGATGAACAAATAATGAGCTTAGAAGACCACGATGATCGACGTTGGGAATTGTATTTCGACGGAGCATCTTCGGCACACAAAGACGAAGAATCGCAAGTGATAGTACCCGGTAAGGCGGGGATCGGACTAATCTTTATAACACCGGAAGCGGGGGATGTTAAGATACTCCTACCACTTGAGCGAGCCGTGCACGAATAACGAAGCGAGAATACGAAGCCCTCATAACGGGATCTGGAATTAACTATTCGAATGGGTATAACGGACATCAACATCTACGGGGATTTGCAATTAATCATTCAACAAATCGCCGGACAGTACAGAATTTTAAAACCAAGACTCGAGCAATACTTCCAGTATGCCATACAGCTATTGGAACAGATTCCGAATGTCACAATCTACAAAATTCCCAGAAAGGAAAACGCTTTAGCGGATGCGCTAGCCCGTCTCGCAAAAGAATTTGCCTGTTTGCAAGATGAATCGGTGGAAGTGTCGGTTCACGGACGTCGGGTCCTATCACAACTCGACATAGACACAATACACAAATCGGAAAAGGAAAAAGGATCAATTGTGGCGATGACGGAAAACACGAGAAGATTGGCGACGGCCATTAATAGATTACACCGCAAACGGGAAAACTACCGGACGATAGGTCGTTAGCCCATCGGATCAAGAAAAGAACTGCGTCCTACGCATTAGTAAACAAAACGTTATACGGAAGGTCTTTTGATCAAATGTGGCTAAGGTGCCTAAGCGGGTCCGAGGCCCGTGAAATTGTTAAAGAGGTGCATTCGGGACTGCGTGGCGCTCACCCGTCGGGTCCAAGATGAAAATGAAAATTAAAAGACTAGAGGTACTACTTGGCCCTCGATGATGACCGACTGCATGAAAATCGCCAAGAGCGTCACCGAGTGCCGAGTGCATGGAGTGGTTCTACACCGACCTCCAAACGTGCTACATCCGACAATTGCATCGTGGCCATTTGAATGTTGGGGCACGGATATAGTGGGTCCGATAGAACCACCATCTTCAAAAGGACATCGCTTCATTCTTGCGGCTACGGATTACTTTTCCAAGTGGGCGAGGCGGTTCCACTTAGAGAAGTGAAAGCACATCACGTACTACAATTTTCAAGAACCAAATTGTTTACCGTTTCGGAGTCTTTGCGCGAGATCATCTCGGATAATGGGTCGGCATTCGAAGTACGCAAATCAACAATTTTGTTAGGAGACATGGAATCGGCGGCGGTATTCAACAATTTACTACCCAAGAGCAAACGGCCTTCGCGAGGCTTTTAATAAAACTCTCGTTCAAATTTTAAAGAAGACTTTAGACGACAATAAGAGAAATTGGCACGAGAAGTTATTAGAAGCCTTATGGGCCTACCGGACAACCTTCGAACTCCTACTCGAAGCTACACCTTACGCTGCGGTGTATGGGTCCGAGCGAGTGTTACCCTTAGAGGTCCGGCTTCCTTCACTCGGAATTGCGAGTTGCAAACAAAATCACGACGGAAGAGAATGCCAAATTGCGACTAGAAGAATTGGAAAGCTCGGAAGGGAAAAGACTTGCGGCGCGACGGAATTTAGAACTATACCAAGCTAAGATGGTTCAAGCTCATGACAAACTGGTCCGCCCAAGAACCTTCAAATTTGGTGACTTAGTTCTCGTTCTCAAAAGACCTATTCTTGCACACCGCAAGATAGGTGGAAAATTTGAACCCACTTGGGATGGACCGTTTGTAGTTGAGGCAGTCTACTCGGGAGGCTCCTACCGGCTAGTGAATTGCCGAGGAGAACGACATATGCTTCCGATCGATGGACGATACTTGAAAAAGTATTACGCTACCGATGTTTCGAAGGAATGAATTCTCCATCCCTAGAAGCACGGGTGAAGTAATTACTTATGAGTCGAGTCCGAACCCAAAATAATAAAAATGTGCTGAAATAAATAAAATCATGATAATAAAGTTTTCCTTGTTTTCTCTCTTCCAAATCAAAATCTCTTTCCTGATCTTTTCCCACTTCATTCTTGTTGAATTTAAAAATATAAAAATAAAAAATTTTGTCTTTAATAAACATTTTCTTAATGTTCTTGTTCTTAGTACAGCCCCTGATCCTTTTCCTTGTCTTTTCGCAGGGAAATGTCGAACGGGCGGTTGGTCCTGAACTTTAGAAATGGCGTAAGCCTTGCACTCGATGAAAAGAGGGTGAAAGATGGAGCGATAATAGAGATTGACTCGGATTTCGCACCGGCGGGCACTGCAATAAGAGGAAAGTGAGCTGGGTCCCGGTTGACGAGAAGAGCTGCCCGGTTAGACGATAATGAAAGTGGGTGGCCCAAGCCACCAATCCAGACGATAAGAAAAGAAAAACAAACATTGAAGAGGACAAGAGAATCAAATGCGTAGTCGCTACGGCGGAGGGCGAGCTTGTCAGCGCCGCACCTACAGAAATTCGGGAAATACGGAGAGCTACTCTCACAGTAACTCAACGAAGAAATAAAAATCGCCGTATCCGCAAGATGTTAACTAAATTAGCGACGGACCGGCGCGACGAGACGATTGCTACTGCCGGTGCATATACTTCGAGGATACCGGTTCGCCGGGAACTCGAAGGAAGGAGGCCGGCTCCGGGATGACAGAAGAAACCAGAGAAATCTCAAGAAGAACAGAAGAAAGAAGGCTACAACGCCACCAGACAAAGTCACCAGTAATGCGTGACCTTGTTGTAGAAGCAACCCCGGAGGATGTCCCGATGGACATCATCCCCGAGGAGCCGAGGTATGCAGGAGAACGTGAAGGGATTGAGCCATATATCCCACAGTACGTCACCAGGCCTCGCCATTTGCAAATTATCCCAGAATACGAGCTAGAAAGAATACAGAATGTCCAGAAGAAAACTTTTGAATACTTCGAGAGAATCAGAGGCAGGAGGATCAACATACTAGAAGGCCTCGAGTTACATACAGACGTATTCTCAGAATACGAACAACAACAAATCGTGGACTGCATCTGAGATTTGAAAAAGATGGGCCGAGCGGGCCGCTTAAGAGAAAACACATACTCAGAACCCCGGAGATGGATGCCAGGGAAGGGGAGAATTACAATACAATGTGGATGTTGCTACAACTTTGCAGAAGACAGGAAGGGAAACCCACCGGGGATACTCCGTCATGACCAGGTGGATCCAATGCCTTTAGTCATTAAAAGGATGGTAAAAAGAATGATAACATGGAGGGTGCTGCCAGCGAGTTGCATACCCAACGGTTGCATCATTAACATTTACAAGAAGGGTGATTGCATTCCCCGCACATAGATCATCACGACTTTGTTAGACCTTTACGCACGAGTTTCTTTTACGAATGAGTTTAATATCATGTTCGGATCGACCTCCGGATAGCGAGGCCCAGGTGAGTTCCGAGGGCCGATAAAGATACCATTGCCGGTAGGTTCGTCATGATGCGAAGGGCAACGGAGCGGATGTCGCTAAACATTGCATACCGGGAGTACCGGTGAAGCGGATCTCGGTTACTTTCGAAGGATGGACGACGGGAAAGCACCTTACCACTTCCGGCCCGGCCCGGAGCTAGAGAGCCTCCGACCTTACGAGCTGTGAGTTGCATGGAAAATATCACACCTCCAACGTACATCCATACGGCATCCTTGCCAAGGATGGCTTGGAAGGTGATGTTATTGACCATGTACCCCACTATTCAGACATGGATTTTTGACAGATACCTTTTTGGATGGATCGACAAAGATCATACATAGTCCGTTTTGAGTCTACATGGATTGTATGAGATGTATTCCAGATCGAGTTGTATGATGTATCTTCAACATGATTGGAACGAAAGTGACCATGTCACATTTTTGGCCTTCACCTCTTTTGTGCAAATTGACTGGGAAACGCCATTAAAGTTAAACGAACTTCGAACAAAGAACAAAAAGAAGAAAATAAAAATATAAATAATAAATGAGAATTATTCTTCCTTAAAAACAGCTTCAAAATCCACGTGAACGCTAAATAAAATTCACATGAACATTTGGAAAGTTAAAGGACAAACAAAATGAAAATGAATCTCAAATCGGATCCCACTCTAAATTCATCTTTTCAAGCATTTCAAATCAACTCCAGATCGAAATTTATCTCAAGAAGCTTTAAAATTCTCTGTCGGGACAACTCTTCCTCACAGGAGACCCACACTTCAATTTCAGAACCCTAAACCTTTTTCGTCACATCAAAATCATTTCGACTTTTGTGGCCTACCTTTTCTTCCTGTGTGGAGATCGACTAGGTCTATTGACACGGAGCCACGAACTTTGTTCGATTTGGTTCTGATGACATGGGACTGGGTCCCTCTTCACACAAATAAACCTTCGAGATTGGAACCTCGTTCCAATTCTCATTAAACTTCCGAGATTGGAATCCATTTCCAATTCTCATTAAACCTTCGAGATTGGAACCTCGTTCCAATTCTCATTAAACCTTCGAGATTGGAACCTCGTTCCAATTCTCAATAAACTTCCGAGATTGGAATCCATTTCCAATTCTCATTAAACCTCCGAGATTGGAATCCATTTCCAATTCTCATTAAACCTTCGAGATTGGAATCCATTTCCAATTCTCATTAAACTTTCGAGATTGGAACCTCGTTCCAATTCTCATTAAACTTTCGAGATTGGAATCTCGTTCCAATTCTCATTAAACTTCCGAGATTGGAATCCATTTCCAATTCTCATTAAACCTTCGAGATTGGAACCTCGTTCCAATTCTCATTAAACTTCCGAGATTGGAATCCATTTCCAAATCTCATTAAACCTCTGAGATTGGAATCCATTTCCAATTCTCATTAAACCTTCAAGATTGGAATCCATTTCCAATTCTCATTAAACTTTCGAGATTGGAACCTCGTTCCAATTCTCATTAAACTTTCGAGATTGGAACCTCGTTCCAATTCTCATTAAACTTCCGAGATTGGAATCCATTTCCAATTCTCATTAAACCTTCGAGATTGGAACCAGTTTCCAATTCTCTTTAGAACTTCGAGATTGGAACCAGTTTCCAATTCTCATTAAACTTCCGAGATTGGAATCCATTTCCAATTCTCATTAAACCTTCGAGATTGGAACCAGTTTCCAATTCTCTTTAGACCTTCGAGATTGGAACCAGTTTCCAATTCTCATTAAACCTTCGAGATTGGAACCAGTTTCCAATTCTCTTTAGACCTTCGAGATTGGAACCAGTTTCCAATTCTCTTTAGACCTTCGAGATTGGAACCAATTTCCAATTCTCTTTAGACCTTTGAGATTGGAACCAGTTTCCAATTCTCTTTAGACCTTCGAGATTGGAACCAGTTTCCATTTCTCATTAAACCTTCGAGATTGGAATCCGTTTCCATTTCTCATTAGACCTTCGAGATTGGAACCAGTTTCCATTTCTCATTAAACCTTTGAGATTGGAACCAGTTTCCATTTCTCTTTAGACCTTCGAGATTGGAACCAGTTTCCATTTCTCTTTAGACCTTTGAGATTGGAACCAGTTTCCATTTCTCTTTAGACCGTTGAGATTGGAACCGGTTTCCATTTCTCTTTAGACTGTTGAGATTGGAACCAGTTTTCATTTCTCTTTAGACCTTTGAGATTGGAACCAGTTTCCAGTTCTCTTTAAACCTTTGAGATTGGAACCAGTTTCCATTTCTCTTTAAACCTTCGAGACTGGAACCAGATGCCAGTTCTCTTTAAACCTTCGAGACTGGAACCAGATTCCAGTTCTCTTTAAACCTTCGAGACTAGAACCTGATTCCAGTTCTCTTTAAACTTTCGAGATCAGTACCTAAATTCTGATTCTCATCCCCTTCGATCAACACTTAAACTCGATTCTCATTCGCGAGTTGGTACCCCGATTCGAGTTTTCTCCACGATCCGGGATTGGAACCTCGTTTCGAATCCAAACTTCAGATCCAAATTTCCTCAAATTGATTTTAAACCAAGCTTCAATCTAAATTGAAAACTCAAAATCTAAACTTACACATCAAAATTTAAACTAAAACAAGACAAAAATCTAAATCAAAATTCCCCCAGATCATGTGATTTGGGACTCACCTCCTTTTCCTTTCCCCAGCGAGAGTTCAGGAATCTCCAGTCTTAGAGATATACTTGACACACCCCAGTGGAAACTCTTCTACTTCGTCCTAAGTTTGTCACTTGGACATCTGTGTTGGTTTTGTTGATCTTGTCGGTCAACGCCAATACGTGCGGTGTGCTTGATTAGCACACCACACCTATTGGGGGTCCATTTGTTGACCTCATTTTTTATGAGGTCTTCTCTTCTTCTCTTTAGTACTTAGGATCTAGCCTTAGGCTTTTCCTTTGACTATCCTAGAGGATTAGAATTGGGACCCACCACTTAGAAATTCAAACCACTTCTTAACTCCTCGCAAACTCCACAAACTTGATTGTAGACCCCTAATCACCTAGAGGGTTGAGATCAAATGTGGAAGTTTAAAGGATGAGTTCCTATAGGACTCTTTGGCCTTAGGACTGCCCTGGGTGGCCTGGTCTGGTGAAGGGGCTGACTTACACATACATTACACCTATACACTATACTTTCACACACCTCTTAAAACCACACCCATACCCAATTTGACCTCCTGACTCATGAAGGTGGTTCACATGGATGGTCCTTAACCCCTAAGCCCTTGGCTAAGAGGGTTAGGAACAACATAGTGGATGCCTCAAATGAGTCCCTTCATGGCTCATGTGGACTTGATATGGCTTCATGGCTCAACAAAAATGATTTCATTCCACTTACATTCACCCGATCTTCAATTTTCCAAATTTTCGATTTTTGACCCCAGGACCCTACACACGCTTTAGCTACCCAAAACCCTCGAAACCCTCCAAAATTTGCAAAATCACCTAAACTACCCAAAATTCTCCAAAATCATTCCTAAACATGTCTTCACCAATCAAATTGATCATCCATAGCAAAAAATACCAAAAATTCCAAAGATACCTCCCAATACCCTCCAAATACCCAAAATACCCCTCTTAGCCAAAAAATCCAAAAATTCAGAAAATTCCCAGAAAATTCCAGAAAATACCAAATATTCCCAATTTCATTTTATTCAACTACATCATGGGCCTATTTTGTCAATTTACCCCACTTTTATCAAAACCCCCAATTTGACCCATTTTAACCCAAAGTAAACCCAATGTCAAACCAAACCTACCCAATTGACCCAAACTCTGGTCCAATTCAATTCTAAACTTCAATTCAACATCCCCAACACCAATCTAGACCAAATCCAAGCCCAATTTGGTTGGCATTGGGATCCGATTTCACTTTTGGTCTTAAAGCCCAATTTGGGCTCATGACCCAAACTTAGCCCAAACTCACCCAATTCAACTCCAATTAACCCCAAATCTTTTCTAAACCTTCCTTAACATCCCCATAAACAAAACACTAACATGATTTTCCCAAGATTTTGACCCAAACCCCACTCAAATTCAACCCCAAAATCAAAAAGCCCAATTTTGACCTAAACCCAGACCTAGCTTAAATAGACCCAAACCTCAAAATCAAAACCCAACCAAAGCCAAAACCTCTTTGAAACACTCCCATAAACATTTCTCAACATTTATTTTACATCAATTTCAACCCTAGCCCAACATTGGCCCAAGTTAGCCCAATTTGACCTACATTGGCCCATTTACCAAATAAACCCGAATTCAACCCAATTCAAACCCAAACCACCTTAAATCTATTTCAAATTACTCATGAAACATCCCTAAACCAAAACCAACAACTATTTGGCCCAACCTTTTACAAAAATTCCCATCCATGAACACATTCTTAAACTTAAAAGCCCACTTCCCTTAAACCTTCTTAAAAGCCCATTTCCTTCAAAATTCAAAAGCCCAAATCATCCTAAAGCCCACATGACACTTCCCCTCATCATCCATTTGATCAAAATCACCCCAAAGTTTCAAAATCATCAATTAAACCATTCCAAATCAAGCCACATGTCAAATTACCCCCTAAATGCCAAATATTTCTAAAACCCTTTTCATGAAACAAGTCAACCTTTTCCCAAGCCAAATGGAGCCATGAACAAGCCATTCTCGAAGCCACATGAAGCCATGAGGGCTTTGACTTGTCATTAGTCCATTTATGGCAAGAAGAGGGGTTCTTTCTTAAACCTCCTTTAACTCTTTTTGCCTTAATCATGTCACACACTAAACCATGTTTAGCCACCTCATCATGGATGGAGACTTCACCACTCCTTCTAAGCTGACCTAAATGATTCCCTCAGCTCAAAATCGAGCTTGGAAGGGTGCACCAAGCCCAAAATGGTGGTTTGACCCAAACCAAGCCAAAGTGACCCCTTCCCCATTCCATTTTAATTCAGCCACTTTACACATGGCAATTGCCGATTGCTTGCACCAAACCCCGACCACGACCCACCCGAACAAGATGGTGACCGAGTGCACGGCCGGCCGACCACCGGGCCGCCGGAAAACACCATGGCCGATACCTTGGGAGGAGCCAAAAATTCAATCCTCCCTTGCCGACTTGTCTCGACCCGAATGGACGAGCATAGCTCTCCTTCTCCTCACCGAGCAGGCTGATCCCCAACCTTAAACCCCCCTGGGAGGCCCTCCACCCTCTCCTATTTAAACCCCTCACCCTCACGGCCATGGGAGGTGCTGAACCAGACCATACCAAAACTCTGCCAAAATCACTCCTCACTCCCCTCCAGACTTAGAGCAATTGATCCCTACTGTCCTCCTGCTCTAATCCCCATTGATTGAGCTCAATTTTGGAGCTCGATTCTCGAGCCGAACAGGACACTCCCGAATCCTCCACCAAAATCAAATTAAACTCACCTACACCTTCACCGAGGCCAAGAGAAGAAGTTTTCCGAGTAAAAGCCCCCTCTCCGAGGCCACCCGGTTGTTCCGGACTCAAAGGTTGTGATCGGCCTTGGTGGAAATCACACCTAGGCAATTCAACACATCCCAGGGCTTCATCCCTAGCCTCCTGCGGCTCCAACGAACGTGCCGAGCATCTCCGATCGAGGCTTCACCTCTCGAGCTATGGTATGGATCAATTCTTCATCCCGAGCTTCTAAACATTCTCCATTTCAAATGAGTCAATTTCAATAAGCATTAGCTGTATAGATGTGTTCGTCTCTTCAAGACGAATCCATAGAGCATAAAAACATAAAAATCCATGGAGAATTGAGTGAGATCTTAGGGCTAGAAGGTAGACGGCTCTCGGGTTAGGACGCTCGGGGATGATGAACGGATGTCGTTCATTCAATACACGCGCGGACGGACGGCTCAGATGGCATCGGACCAGGAGACGGTACGTGAACCGCGGGCCGCGTGGCTCTAAGTCAGAAGGCGGCGTCAAATGGGAGCACGCCGCGTGTTCATTCGGAGCTGCCGAGGTTGACGCGGCGCCGCGTCACTTAAGTAGAAAATTAGGGATTTTTCTAATTTATTTAGTTCCCTGAACTTTGAAAATTCATATCTTTGTGTAGAAAAATCACAAAAACAAAATAAAAATACCCTCTTGCTCAGTGAACAGAGGAGAATAATGTGGAAAAGAAATTAATTAATTTTGTCCAAGTACTTTATTTTTAATTAATTATTTACTCCCTGCATTGTTTTAATTCTCCATGCATTCATACAATTCACCATGGCATGAGACCATAGGGCTTTTGAGGCCTCTGAACTTGGGGACATTCCCTGAATTTTCTAAGGTCAGAGGCCATCTTTGTGAAAAGTTATTGATTTTTCAAATGCATGTGGCTGTTTTGAGTATTTTAATTCCAAAAATTAGCATGTTGTGAAATAAATTCTAGGAAAATTTGGTGATGTTCCTTATGACCAGAGAACCCTAGGAAAAATAGGACTTGAGTTAATGCACTTAAGATAACCCTAATTGGCTTAAACACCCAAAATAGACCCTAATTAATTAGAGTTGACCATAGATCAAATTGACTTGAAATCAATTCTCCACTGACCTTTAGGATCAGAGGAACCCACCATAAAAGTTTGAAGTCAATTGGACTTGGTTAGCCTTACTAAATGGGTTGATTAAGCCATTTAGTCATTTTAAACTTTAAAAATTCATAACTTTCAAAATACCTTTCAAAAATTCACCAAATTGGTTTTGGAGCCTCTCTGATATCAGGGGAATTTAATAAAATTAAAATTTTAATTTTCTAAAAAAGTTAATTTTTTAGTATTATTTTAATATTTTAATAATTAAAAAATAATAAAAATCACAAAAATAATAAAATTCACCAAAATGTCATATTTTGAAATATAATCACTTAGGAACAAACCCCATATTTTTCTTAGGTCTATTTAATGAGATATTAAATTTTAAAGCCCTAGGGTAATTTTAAAATTAAAAAAATGTATTTTCTAGCATTTTCACTAAAATAATTCCAATAAATTAAAGAAAAAATCAGAAAATTGTAAAATTTGGTTCTCTGGAATCCTTGATATCAGAGAGAATTTTAAAAATTATAAAATCCATTTTTCAACTTATATTCTATTTTTAAACTAATTAATACTCCATAACTTAAAATAATTCTAATAAATAAAATATAATTCAAAAAACCACAAAAATTGGTCCAAGTGGTCCTCTGGTCATTAGGAATGTCCCATAATGTTCTTAAGGACAGAAACTTTCCCTTGGTCCTGTTGTTAAATTTTTCTTGAAAATTCCCATTTTTCACCAAAAATAATGAAATAAATAAATTAAATACAGAAAAATCACATTTTCTCCTCTAATGTCTTTATTGTCATATGAGTGAAGTCACATAAAAATTTCAAATTCATTTGAGCTCAATTTAGTGAGTTATGAAATTATTAGGCTTGAAGGGCAAAATGGTAATTAAAATTTTAACCCTTAATTAAAACTTTAGGCTTAATAAAATTAATGGGTAAAATATTTGATTTTAATCTGATTTGGATGATTGAAATTTAGATAATTAAAGGGTAGAAACCTACTAAACAATTTAAAATAATTGAAATAAACCTTAATTAAATAATTAATTAAATTTGGAAGAATAATAAAATTGGAATTATTAAATAGGGATATCATTAGGAAGAGATTTGTTCTTTAATTTAAGATCCCTAAATTAATCATCTCAATGATATTTAATTCCTAATTAAAATGATAATCCAAGTTTAAGATTTAAAATGCTAAAAGACTTAATCATTAAATTAAATTAAAATTAAATTAAATTAAATTAATTAAATTAAATTAAAACAAATTAAATTAAATTAAATTAAATTAAAACATATTAAATTAAATTAAATTAAATTAAATTAAATTAAATTAAAATTAAAACATATTAAAATTAAATTAAAATTAAATTAAATTAAATTAAATTAAATTAAATTAAATTAAATTAAATTAAATTAAATTAAATTAAATTAAATTAAAACTAAATCAAATTAAATTAAATCAAATTAAGTTAAGTTAAACCATATTATATTAAATTAACTTAAGTTACTTTAAATTAAATTAAACCACACTAAATTAAATTAAGTTAAATTAAATTAAATTGAATTAAATATAACATCACCTAAGACGTGAAGAAATTCAAAATAAATCTAAAACAACTTGAACACTATTCCAAACTTAAATCCATTAACTAAAATTAAATCATAAACCACCTGAACATCCATTTGCCATCAAAAGCTGGTGATGTCATAACTCTTAAAAAAGGAGTGTTAAAAGAAATGTTACTTCACTCATAGGATATTCGAATGTCCTAGTTCACTGAGCGAAGACAACAAAACTTAAACTCTCGGACGATTAATTCATTTGTGTAATTAAATTCATTTGGACTTAAAACAATCCTAGAAATATTGAAAAGATGTTTAAGATTCGTCTTAAGCACTTCCTCAATACGATAGGATATTTATAAGAACGATTGAACTTAGTTATTCTTTGATGAAGAAAATCGTCCTCAAACTAAAATACAAGAACCTAGACGTCATAGGAAATGACTAGCTATAGGATTAGGAACTTGGTAGAAAACCATAACCCTTCCCTTAGCTTTACCTAGGAACTTACTTTAAATGCTTAAATATTCTAACTGTGTTTTAAGTGCGGCTTGGGATGACGGGAAGACCCTCCAGGTACGCTTTTATTTTATTGCGATTTACTCTATTGCAATTTATTTAATAGCATCGCACTTACTTTTCTTGCATGATAAACAACAGTTGCATGAAAACCTACACCTTTAGGACAGAAACAAAACTGAAACCCATAATTAAATTAAAAGACACTACAAGATAAAATTCACCTCCACAACATTTCAAAATATAAGACAACTCAAAATTTAATCACAAACAGAACAACAAAACCACAACTACAACTAAATTAAAACGTCTCATTGAATGATCGGGAATACCTCGGATGATGTAACCCACGTGTTGCTAACGGGATTTCCCACGGTCTAAATGAAAGTGCGGAACTCATTTAGTTGAGTTTAGCAAATTCATCCGGACTAAGTGAATTCGATGAAAATAACGGTGCGGGATGACGGAACCGTGGGATCTTAATCGGTTCTGTGTAATCAACTTTAAGATTTGTTTTAATTAAAACATAAAAAAAACACTTGGAAATTAAGACTTTCTCTAAACCAAACACTTCTCCCATCTCCTGATTTATGACTTCTAAAACTAAACCTTTGCAACAACAAGGAGCTCGGAGCATGGTGGGCAGCACGACCATCGTCATCAGCAAAACCTGAGTCTACTTCAGCAAAACTTTCCTTAGAATTAAATAACCAAGCCGTAGGACTTCGAGGTAGTTTGCATAGTGCAACATAAATCCTCAACTCTTCGTTAGGCATTTGCATGATCACATCATGTAAATTAAGCCCTAACCGGTCTTAGGATTTCCGAGGTAGTCGTCCGATACGACATAAACCCTCACATCTTCGAGGCTATTTGTATGATTTTATCATATAAATATAAGTCCTAACTAATTAAAATCGGCAAGATCAAAACATTAAATAGACATTAGGACTTTCTTAAATCCAAGCCAAACAATAGGATAGGCGGGAAATTACCGAAGTTCGCTTCGAATCTGTGATTTCTCCTACCCTTCTTCCTTTGAATTCCCAAAACAAAATGTTCCAAACTTGATCCATTCCCTATTGAAATTCCAAAATTCAATCCTTGAAAACTTAAACTTTGAAATTCGTGAGAGCGGAACTATCGATTATTATCGAGAGTTTTCTTAGGTGATTTCCATCACTTAAGATGTAATTAACTATAGGGGCTTGCCCTTATAGGGAACTTTAAGAACCCGGGTAATATAAACCTCGCTTAATTCATTTATATTAAGCGAGGGAACTTGTCGGCTTATAAAATTGGTTCGCAGACCAAACGGATGTCACGAAATCTCCTAGTTTATTTAATCGAGCCCCATCATCAAGCAGTGTGTCTATTCTTCGGGATAGATACACGGTTTGTGTTGCGGTGCTCGTTTATATAAACTATTTGGGATGTGAGATCGGTTTGATTTCATATCTTAAAACATTTAAACTTAAAATTACTTTCAAAATCAAATGTTATCTTTTAAACTATATATTTAAATTAAATTTAAAAATATAAAAAAATTCGCCGACAATTTCTGTAGGCGACCCCCTTTTCAAAATGAAACACATAACCTAAAAATAAGCCGCACAAGTCGTTTAATTTAGCTAATGATATAAAAATTGAGCCTGCTTACTTTTATATATGCTTCATTATTTCAATAATATTCATAAAAAGCATGTGTAGAAGTAAAGTTTTTTTTGACTGTTTTTACATACTTATAAAAATTCCTTTTTAAAATTATGCCTTTCATTCTCTCATACTTTAAAAATTTTCATGATATATCAAAACTTATGTTCGGGGGAAGGGAAACTACATGCAAATTTAAAATTATTTGTCCTTGAGTGCTAATATTTTCTTTAATAAAAAAAATATTAACATAACATAAGGAATGAAAAATCTATTTAACATTACTTAAAATTTGGAAATTATAAATAATTTAGTAGACTAAATCAAAATTTTAATAACTTTGATTAATTTTAAGAATAGAATTAGTCAACTTAAAGAAGAGTAAGATTAAGATTTTTTTTTTCTATTCATGGTAGAGATAATTGAATTTTAGAAGTATTAAGAAATCAAGAATTATAACTTGAAAGAGAAAAGATTGAAAGTCATTTTAAAATCTATTAAGTGAAAATGTATAAGTTTGAAAATATAAGTTAAGAATAGTGAAGTTCAAAACCATTAACATGTTATCCAGATACAATAATCCTCACTGTGAACAAAAAAAAAATAAAAATAATAAAAATAATAAAAGAAAAAGAATAGAGGAGAAGCTTAAGGAGATGCCTGATCAAAAATTGGCTTCACTTGAATTATCTTATAAGAAGAAAACTAATTACATATTTTACTTAATTTTTATACATGCATCTTTATTAGAAAAGATTTTCATGAAGATCTTTTTCTTGTAAATAATTTATGTGATTTTAATATAATAAACTACAATTATTTTCAAAATGAATGAAAAATTTTTGAAGTCTTACAATTTGGTAGTTAAATATTCTTTAAATTCTTAAAATTAAACTTAGTTAGTGAAATTTGGTTAATGATTTACTAAAGCCTTTATAAAATCAAAAATTACAAGGAATCTTAAATATTTACCTTTTATTCCAAATGTTATATATTTTATATAGTAAAAAGGGTTACTTGAGGACAAGTAACATTTATGTTTGGGGGATTTTGATCCATGAAAAAAATACCTGTTTTTATGCCTTAATTTTTTTCAAATTTTTAAGGATATTATGCTTTAATGTAAGGTATTTTTGTGTTTTTGGATGTAGGTGATGCAAAAATGTTTAAAAAGGAAAAAGGATGAAAAAAGAGCAAAAAGGAGCAAAAATCGAACCAAAATGCAAAATTGCCAAAATAATGGGCCTGGAGCCCAGGCGCCAGAATCTGGCGCCTAAGCGCCAGCTCGATAACAAATATGTGGTGGTTTTTGTAACTACTTTGGGCGGTTATTTTGACGTTTAGAGTGGTTATTGGACCATCTGGATGATTGGAAGTTATTCCTGGATTATAGGAAATGTGATACATTGTATCTAGACGATTGGAAATGGTTTGGATCGCGAAGAGGTGTGATCCAAAGTGAAGAGGTGCGAAGAACTGGACGTGGAGTCCGGCGCCTAGGCGCCAGACACACTTTCTAGAAGATTCATTGAACTTGGACACATTTTGAAGAGATGCTTTAGGCAACCCTTGAAGCCTATAAATAGGAGGCCATTTCTACAGAGAAAAACGCCCAATAGGAAGCCCGCACTAATCTGCTCCAATCAGAGAGAGAGAATTAGAGAAATAATTTTAAGGGCCACAATTGTAGTTTAATTTCTTTAATAAATTAGTGAGTTTATTTTATTTAGAGTTTGTATTGAGAGTTTGAAAGAGTTGGTGCTTTTGAATTCTATTTCGCTTTGGAGTCAGAAGGAATCAGAGGTTCAGTTGGAGAAACACTTGAGATAAGTATTTGTAATTTGATTCAAAGTTTTGTTTATATGTTTTGTTATTTAAATTCAATGCGTTCTAAGTAGTTACTTTACTTTCTCATTTCAATTATGAAAAGATAAATAAGATAATATTAAATTTGTTGGAGAATTAAAAATTAAATATGTTTAAATATTGTGATGATATTAATACCGGATCTTAATTTACTATTTAAATTGGTCATTTAAATTGTTAAAATATGTTGAAGAATTTTGAGACCTAGAAGGAGATGAATTCTTAACTAGTAGATTTCACATGAATCCTTGGGTAGTCGAAGGCCTTGTGCTGGTTATTCAAGGTGAAGTGCAAATAAATAGGAAAATATTATTCAATGGGCATAAAATTAATAAGTTTTTAGAGTGACAGACTAAATTCTTGTAATTTGGTTTATAGAGAGGGAACGGGTCACTAGTAGGGCCGACCATAGCCACCCTTGGACATCTAGTAGTGTGAGCCTAGATTAACCCATTCAACTAACAATACATCCAGACCTGATCTATAGATGAACCAATATTATTTATACTATCGAGCGAAGGTAAAGAATAGGAAGGCTTCTTTTTGGCACAATACCATATATTTTTATTCTCCACGAATATTATATTATCTAAAAAGTCTTGAATTATTTGAAAGGAAGAAAGTTGTTTGCTTATTATTATTTACATCACTCATTATTTTATTATTGCTTTAATCCTACATTTAGTAAATTAAATATTAAATTTATAACTTTTAAAGAAATACATAAAAATAAAATTAAAATATTTAAAATTCTATAAACCTCCTCGTGGGATCGATACTGGGGTCTTTATTTAAAGCCTTATATTACTTGAAACGATATGTATACTTGCGTAGTACCTCAAGTGTGTAAAATATTTTCCATAAAATTATATTTATATACACTAGCCGCTATTATTATTTGGGTTAAAGTATTGGCTATGACATATTTTTGAAAGCATAAATTACTGCGTTTTCCGCGGATCGAGGTCAGTTGCCTACCATAAAGCGCTTGGTTTAACGTCGTTAGCCCGACATATTTTCCATTTTACTCCGAATGGGTTAAAAATAGCACATCTTTAAAAGATGGCACATTTTCTTCATAATAGGGCTTCAATCTATTTATGTTTACCTTAATTACTGAATCAGTTTTTAAATCTTTAATGTCCATAGCTCCATAAGGGTAAACTTTCTCAACCACATATGGCCCTATCCATTTGGATTTTAATTTTCCTGGAAAGAATTCTAATCTTGAATTATATAGTAAAATTTGTTGTCCATGCTCAAAATTCTTTCTTAATATTCTTTTATCGTGCATAATTTTCATTTTCTCTTTATAAATTTGAGCACTTTCATAAGAATCATTTCTCATCTCATCCAGTTCATTTAATTGTAATAATCTTTTATCTCCAGCATCTCTTAGATTATATTTAAACCCTTTTAACTGCCCAATAAGCTTTATGTTCCAGTTCAACAGGCAAATGACAAGGTTTTCCATAAATTAACCTATAAGGTTACATTCCAATAGGAGTTTTATAAGCAGTCCTATAAGCCCATAATGCATCATCAATTCTATCAACCCAATTAGTTAGTTTTGGATTAACCATTTTTTCTAAAATTCTTTTAATCTCTCGATTTGATGATTCCGCTAATCCACTAGTTTAGGGATGATAGGCTGTTGAAATTTTATGTTTGACTCCAAATTTGCTCATTAATCTCTGAATTAGAAAATTATTAAAGTGACTTCCCCCATCCGTGATTATTATCCATGGAATTCCAAATCTCGAGAAAATATTTGAAGTTAAAAATTTTTCCACACTTTTAGCATTACATTGAGGTAAAGCAATCGCTTCATTCCATTTCGAAACATAATCAACAACTAATAAAATATACAATTTTCTTGAAGAAGGTACAAATGGTCTCATGAAATATAAACTTCAGACATAAAAAATTTTCACTTCTAGAGTGAAATTTAGTGGCATTTTGTTTCTTCTAGAAATATTGCCTATGCGTTGACATCGATCATAGGATTTAACAAAATTTTTAACATCCCTGAATATTGTAGGCCGATAAAATTCTGATTGTAAAATTTTGAAAGCAATTTTATCAATTCCAAAATGTCTGCCAAATTCAGAGTTGTGGCATTTTTGAATAATCTCATAAGTTTCTTCATAAGGAACACATCTTCATATAATAGAATTCTTACATTGTTTAAAAAGAAAGGGATTATTCCAAAAATAAAATTTAACAACATGTAAGAATTTCTTTTTCTGATACTTATTTAATCCATACAGCATAATGTTACTAGCTAAATAATTAACTATATCAGCATACCATGGGATTCATCCAACAGAAACAGTATAAAGTTGTTCATTAGGAAAATATTCGTTTATTTTGTCCATATCATTCTTTCATTATTTTTAATTCTTGATAAATGATCTGCAATTTGATTATTAGCCCCTTTTCTATCGACTATTTGGAAGTCAAATTCTTGCAACAGAAGAATCCATCTAATCAATCTTGGTTTAGCTTCTTTTTTAGTCATTAGATATTTAATAGCATAGTGATCTGTATGCACTATACATTTATTTCCAAGTAAATATGATTGAAATTTATCAAAAGCATATACTATAGCGAATAGCTCTTTCTCAGTAGTAGTATAATTAATTTGAGCTTCATTAAGAGTTTTACTGGCATAATATATAACTTTAAACATCTTATCATACCGTTGTCCTAATGCGGCCCCAATAGCATAATCACTTGCATCACACATTAATTCAAATGGTTTTCTCCAATTACGTACAATAATGGTAGGTGCAGTAATTAATTTCTCTTTTAACAAATTAAAGGCTTTTAGGCAAATTTCATCAAATTCGAATTTAGTATCATTTTCTAAAAGATGGCATAGAGGTTTTGTAATCATAGAAAAATATTTAATATATATTCTATAAAATCCAGCATGTCTAAGAAAACTTCTTACACCAGTAACAGAAGTTGGGGGTTGTAATCCAGCAATAACTTGAATTTTTGCTTGATCAACTTCCATACAATTTTTAGAAACATTATGACCAAGTATAATTCCTTCTGTGACCATAATTAGCACTTCTCCCAGTTCAGAACTTAATTTGTTTCTTGACAGTGTTTCAATACCTTTGATAAATTGTATAATCAAGAATCAAAATAAGTTCCAAATACAGAGAAATCATCCATAAAAATTTCAATTCCATTTTCAATTAAGTCACAAAAAATAGCCATCATACACCTTTGAAAAGTGGCAGGTGCATTGCATAATCTAAAAGGCATTCTTCGGAAAGCAAAAGTTCCATTCGGACTTGTAAATGTAGTCTTTTCTTGATCTTCAGGAGCAATAAGTATTTGATGATATCCAGAATATCCATCCAGAAAGTAAAAATAAGAATGTCCAGCTAATCTATCTAGCATTATCTAAGAATGGAAGAGGAAAATGATCTTTCCTTGTGGCATCACTTAATTTTCTATAATCATTACAAATCCGCCAACCAGTAACTTATCTAGTAGGTATAAATTCATTATTCTAATTTTTAACAAGAGTTACACCTCCTTTCTTTGGAATACAAAGAATAGGTCTTACTAAAGGACTATCTGATATTGGATATATAATACCCGTATCCACCCATTTAAGAATTTTCTTCTTAACAACTTCTTTTATAACTGGATTTAATCTTCTTCGAGGATCAATTCTGGGTTTATTGTCAGCTTCTAGTAATATTCTATGCATACAAACTGAAGGACTGATTCCTTTAATATCTGCTATAGTCCATCCAAATGCTCTTTTATATTTTCTTAGTACTTCAAGCAGTTTTACATCTTGATTAGCAACCAATTCAGAAGATACAATAACAAGTAAAGTTAAAGAATTCCCTAAATAGGAATATTTCAAATGAGAGGGTAATTCTTTTAATTCCAATTCAGTAGCTTTTTGAATAGATTGTTTGAATTCACTACTTTAAGAAGTATCTAATATTTCCCAACTTTCATTAATATAATGAATTTCTCTTACCTTTGTTTCTTCAGAATCGCTTTCATCACTTAAATTGTTAAGGTATGTAAATTCTTCTTCTTTAAAATGAATCTGACATTTTTCTTGAAAATGTTGTTCAATAATATAATCCAAAATGTCCATTCCATAATACTTTTCTTTGTTAGGATACCTCATTGATTTAAAAACATTAATTGTTACTTCTTGATCATTAACTCTCATAGTTAACTCCCCTTTTTACACATCAATCATAACTCATCCGGTAGGAAGAAAAGGTATTCCTAGGATTATAGGAATATCTTTATCTTCTTCCATATCCAAAATTATAAAGTCAACAGGGAAAAAAAATTTATCCACCTTTACCAAAACTACTTCTATTACTCCTCTAGGGTGAGTAATAGATCGGTCTGCTAATTGCAAGGTTACAGTTTCAGGTGAAATTTTTCCTAGATCCAATCACTTATAGATGGATAAAGGAATGAGATTAATGCTCGCTCCTAAATCACATAAAGCTTTTCCTTGATATTTACCTCCTATAGAACAAGGTATTGTAAAACTTCCAGTATCTTTTTGTTTTTGTGGAAGTTTTTTTCACTGAATAATTGCACTGCATTCTTCACTTAGTGCAACAGTTTCAAAAGTTTCAAATTTTCTTTTCTTATTAAGAATATCTTTCATAAACTTTACATGCTTTGGCATTTGTTCTAAAGCTTCAGCAAAATGGAATATTAATAGTAAGCTTTTTGAATACCTCAAAAAATTTAGAAAATTATTGATCCAATTTTTGCTCCTTAAGTTTTTGTGGAAATGGAAGAGGAAATTTTCATATTCATCTTGAGATGGTAGTTGTTTTTCTGTTTCAGGTTGTTGTTCTTTAGGTTTATCAATTTCTACCACTTCAGTTTCTTTCTGAATCTTACTCTCTTTTCCATCCTTTAGTTCTTTCCCACTTCTAAGTAAAACAACTTTAATTTGCTCAGGATTTTTTTCATTTTCTCTTGGATTTACTTCAATAGTGCTAGGTAATGTTCCTTTTGGTCTATTATTTATAGCATCTTCAATTTGCCTCATTGTGTTTTCAATATTTCTTATTGCAACATTTTGACTGCAATTGACTTCCCATATGTAAAATTAATTACTCTATCGACAATTTCTTTTCTTTAAATTGCTGATTTTTAAAGCCAGGAGGATAAGAAGGTCGATAATTAGAATTATTTTAATTATTCCAATTTCTAGTTGTGATAGGTTGGTTGTTACCCCATTGAGGATTTGCATTATTCTAATTAAAATTAGGGTGATTCTTCCAACCTGGATTATAATAATTAGAATATGGGTTATTAGTTTTGCTAGCAATAGGTTGCACTGATTCTAATGTTTGATATTCTTCAGTATTTCCCGAATATCATTTAAATGTGATAAATGAGACAATTTATCCAATGTTTTTGATATATCAGTCACTTGATAAACTAAAATTACAAAAGACTTCATTTTCTTGTATACTAGCAACTCTTTTAGGATTAATCCTATCAGAAGGCCATTGGAAATTATTAGTTGTCATTTCTTCAATTAAAGAATAAGCTTCATCAAATGATTTAGATATTAAAGAACCACCAGAAGCAGCATCGATAATAGATTTAAGAGAACCTATTAAACCATTATAAAATGTTCGTATAATTAACAAGTCTGGTAAAGAGTGATGTGGGCATTTCCTAAGAAGTTCTTTAAATCTTTCCCAAGCTTCATAAATAGTTTCCCCATCAAGTTGAGCAAATGAAGTTATATCATTTCTAAGTTTTACAGTTTTCGATGGTGGAAAATATTTAGCTAAAAATTATTCAGCCATTTCGCCCCAAGTTTTAATAGATCCTGTTGCTAATGAATTTAAAAAAATCTTAGCCATATCCTATAAAGAAAAAGGAAAAAGCCTAAGTTTAATAACATCATCAGAAACACGATCACATTTAAAGGTACTACAAAGTTCTAGACAACTAGCCAGGTGTAAATTAAGATCTTCAGTAGGAGACCCTCCAAATTGATTATTTTGAATCATTTATATAATTACAGGTTTTAATTCAAAAGAATTTGCAGCTACAGCAGGTAATTGAATGCTTAAATGAATTTCATCAGCTTTTGGGTTAGCTTATTCTCTTAAAGGTCTTCGCTGATTTTGATTTTGATTTTCAATATTTTGATTAATATTATTTTGAGGTATATTAGCCGTTTCTTGCAAATTACGAAATCTACTCTCCTTTCTAACTTTTCTTATAGTACGCTCTAATTCAGAATTGTAAGGTATTAATCCTTCAGTTCCTGAACTTCGCATGAAAATATATAAACAATTTTTAATTTATTTAAATATATAATCTTTTTATTTTTATATTTATATTAATTTGTATTCTTATAATTAATTGTAATCCCTGGCAACGGTGCTAAAAACTTGACCCAACCCCAATTACGTATGCAAATTAGCTTATTAAATTATGGCCAAACTTGACCCCAAATCAGATTAAGCGACTAATGTAAGGTAATTAAAGATTAAGATTTTGATAATAAAATTTAAATCGCACACTAGGGGTACTACGCAAGTGTACGTATCGTTTCAAGTCATATAGAGTTTCCTTTAAAAACTCCAGATACCGATCCCAGGAGGATTAATTTAGTTACAAGAAAGAAAACTAATAATTAAAATCTTTTAATTTAAAACTAATTAAAATATGTAGAATATGAAAATTAGCTAGTGATATAACATTAAACAAAGATTCTTTCCCCATATGAAATATTCCATGATTAATAAGCATATCAAATTAATTAAGAAATTGAAAATGTGGTTTTGTGACAAATAGGAGCATATATATCCTTTACCCTTTGGTCCAGGTCATAACGAACATTAGCTAGTTTTTAAAGATTGGATTAGAATGTATTATTAGTAGAAAGGGATGAATTTCTAAACTCTCACTACTAGGTTCCCCCTCCCGAATGGTTGCCTATGGTCTGGCCTACTAGTAACCCGTCACCTCTTCTATAAAACCAAATTGTTTGAATTTAGCCTGTCACACTAAAAACAAAAGCAATTCAACTTCCATTAAAGATTATCTCCCTTTTTATTTGCACCTATCCTTTAAAACAAATGTGATACATAAAAGTTATGAATTGCATAGCCCACGGTCAGATCTTAAGAATTCTCCACAGTTTTTTACAATACAAGAGGCCAATTTGTAAAGTAAATTAAGATTAAGTACAATATCATCACAAATTTTTAGAAAATAGAAAATTAAGTTCTAAAATATAATTTAAATATGTAATTAATTCATTTCATATTCGTAGGGAGAAAGAAAAGAAGATTACTCAGAAAGCATAAAAATTACACCACAAATAATATTCATAAAACTTAAATCCAAAGCACTAAACTTAAGAAAGAAGATATAAATACTTATCTAGAATGAAATCCAAGCAATTCTTTAAAGTTTCTCTGACTGCACAGTCTCTAACAGAACTTTGACTCTTCAATTCAGACTAAACACTTACTAAAATAAAGAAGAAAACACTTAACACTCTTAATTAATTCACTACTCACACACTCTAACACACTTTATACACTCCACACACACTCCTTACTGTAGAAATGGTCCTCTATTTATATATCTCCATAAATGACCAAGGGTTTCTTAAGGCACCTCTTCAAAATTTGTCCACATTCATTGAATGTTCTAGAATTTAACGGTGGAACCTAGGTGCAGGATCACTGCACGAATGGACGAACATCTTCACATTTAGGTCACACCTCTTCGTTTAATAATTGCTCTCCCGTGTCTATTTTCATTGCATTTGGTTTAAAAGATGTGGGAACATGTCCAGGGGCTTCTAGATTGTTTTGAAAACGTCATAACCACCCAATAACTGTCTAGAAATCTATAGAATTAATATGTTGTGTCTGGTGCCTAGGCGCCAAATTTGGCGCCTGAGCGCCATAATCAGCTTCTTGCTCTTTTTGGCTCATTTTTGCTTCTTTTCAACTCCTTTTCTCCATAAACTCATTTTGTTGTACCTGCAATCAAAACATAAGAAATACCTTTCATTAAAACGTAATATCCTTAAAATATTAATAAAAATTTTATATAAAACTCTATGTAATTTTAAGGCGGATCAATCTGGCGACTAAGTGCTAGCTGATAAAGAAGGCTGAGCCTAAGCGCCAGAGGCTCGCGCTTAAGCGCATGGTAGTTACTTCGCAATTTCAAGGAATTTTTGGTGAATTTTAAAGAGGTGCTTGGGGCACCTTTTATACACATGGGTAACTGTTGAAAGGCACCAAAAGACATTCAATTTTCACTTGAAATGATGCATATCTTGGGTAGAGTTATTGAATATGGACACCTTTTAAAGAGATACCAAGGCACATTTTGAGAAAGTATAAAATAAAAGACTTAAAGAAGAAGAAATAAGGCAATAAGTGTTAGTTTTTAGAGGAGTTTTTAGATTAATTAGAGAGTAGATATAATAAGAAGTTGTAGGATTCTTACTTAGCGTTTCTTTACACTTATCTAATTCTTAGTGAAAGGGAAGGTGCGTAGAGATTTCTAAGTAAAAATCCATTGTTTTAGAGAGACTTAAACCCTCTTGTGTTAAGTGACCAGTTTTAGGGAGTCTTGTAAGAGAAAGGAAGAGATTCAAAGGAACTTCAAGAGTTTGGTGGAGAGAAACTTGAGATAAGTTGTTATCTTATACTTTATTTTGTTTTAATTGAAAACTTCTTGTTGTTTTGTTTTCTCCATTGATTCTAAGCATTTTTTTATCTTTTTCCTTGGAATGAAAATTAATTAAGTGTTAGATGGAAGTTGTGGAAGTATTGATCTTTAATGTTGGAATAAGTTGTGTTGATTTAATACTTGTACTTCATTTACTTCTTTATTTGGACAACTAAAATGTTAACATTTGTTGTGAGAACATGTAATATCCTAGTTGGTATTGTCTCAATCTGCATTTGGTAAAATCACATGGGATTGTACGGATGAGAAAGTAGTTTATATAATTTTGTGCAAATAAAAAAAAATTATTCTTTGATGGGTGTAGAATTAGGGGACTTTAGGGTGACAAACTAAAGCCCCCAATTTGTTTTATTGTTTTAGTTTTTGATGCAAGATGTTAGCCCTCAAGTGGAGGGAAAGGAGGGAACTCTAGTTTGAGAGCTAGCATCTTCTCTACCTAACCCATCTTCAAAACTATTCAAACTTTAAACTAGCCAATGTTTTTATAGCATCTCTAGTAAAAGTAAAGAATAATATTGCTCCTATTTAGCACAACACATTTTGAATGCTTCGACAATAGAACTCCTGTATTTATTCCTTATTCATCATAAGGAAAAATATTTTTTCAACTATTCTTCTTTAATCTTACAACAATCTCATTATAGTTAGTTAATTGTTCATTTTATTTCATAATTTAAGAAAATATCAAAAGGAATCGCATTTTTAAGTTTTCTATTATCTAAAATTGTTAAGTAAGTGTCTTTTTCTTAATAGATTTTGTGATCTAAATCCTTTTTTATATTTTCAATATCCAAAATTTTTTCTTCGTGCGATTGATATTTCGGGGCCTAATTAGAAGGTCATAAGTTACTTGATAACGGTATGAATACTTTCATAGAATCTGTAAATTTAAATATAACTGTTGAATTATTATTCACATTGGAATCATGTTTTTGGAGAAACTGTAAAGAGGAAACTTTTATTAAAAATATATTGAATATTATAAGTATAAATCATATTACCACAAGTATAATTATCACAAGGGATCAAGACTCTTGTTAGCACCCATGTGTTGCATCATCCATGGACTTTTGGTAGCTTTAATATTAAATGAAAGAAACTGCTAATCCTTATCACTCTATTTGGTTTGAATTTATAGAAGTGGTACTTATGCCTGACAATAAAGTGTCCAAGTAGCCTTTTGAGTAAAGTAGAAAAGAAATGTCCAGCTACAAAGTTAATCAATTCCACAAAAGATTTATACCGCATTTGGATCGGGTAGCCTCTAACATCTTAATCATTCTAGATGACCTCCTTGATATATAAATTTCTTCCTGACAAGTCAGGTAGGAGAAGCATAAGCAATTCTCCTAGGAACATGCAGAAATGATGTAATTATCTAGAATAGTCCTTAAAGTGAAGGCCCTATTAATTATTTTTTAGGGTAATGCCCAAGCATGCTGAACCTTTTTAAATTCATTACGAAAGCATGCATGAAAGTAAACACTAAGTTTAAAATTGTGATATTAATCTTAACTTTTGACTAAAATTTATCTCTTACTATTAGAATATTGTGAAAAAAATGACATATATAATTTTTGAATTCTAAAAAGCCTAAGTTTCATTTACGAAGAGCTCCCCAGAAAACACAAGCAACGATTGTAAGAATTACATTTGTTAATATTTTGATGCTTTTAATGTACCAAGTATGATAGAAAGTCATGGGCTTCTTGATCAAGTGTATTACTCCCAAATTTATGTTATTCTGATCAAATTCTCATGTGTAGAGATGTTTAGGTTAGGGCTTTACTTCCATGTAAAAATATATTACCCTTTCCTATCCTTAAACTAAAATGTTTCTAAACTGAAACCAATGAAGTGTAACTCAATCTTATAAAAGTTTTCTCAATTCTAATCTTAATCCAATCCTATCAAACTTAGCATAATCCTATCAAGATTTGTTCCAATCCAAGTCTATTCAAATCCATTCAAATCTAATCAAATCCTATCTATATCCAACATTATTTCTCTAACCTAATCTTGTTCATTAAAGATCTGCATCATCACTTTGATTTTTGGTTTAATCCTAAGGGAAACCATATTTTTAAATATCAAGTGAAGTCAAGTTTTATCCAAACTTATCACTTTTATCTAAGTCTTCAAACTCCAACATCCCATAAACATTCATTAATGAATAAGGGTAACATGAAGCATTAATTTAATCGAGAGTGTTAGCAAGAGTAATTATTGGCATGTAATTAACTATTAGGGAGCCCCCTCATAAGGATACCAAACCTTAGAATATAATAAACCTTATCATACAATTGTAAGGTAAAGAAAACAAACCTGGACACACAAATCCATAAATCACTTGGATTTTTCTTTTTAAAATCATTAGATCCATTATAAGATAAAATTTATATCATTTAAGATAGTATATTATTCTTTAAATTCTAGATCTGATCATTTAGATGAAAATATTTTGGGTGTCTACGTCGGCTCCAACAATAATAAAAATCCCGCCAAGATTTCTTGGCAACTCTGTTGACCTCATTTTTGGTGAGGTCTTCTCTCCCCTTAGTCCTTAGGATCTAGCCATAAGTTTTCCTTTTGACTATCCTAGAGGACTAGAAATGGAACCCACCACCATTTAGAAATTCAAACCACTTCTTCACTCCCTTAAAACCCCACAAGTTTGATTGTAAACCCCTAAACCACTTGGAGGATTAAGATCAAATGTGGAGGTTTAAAGGATGAGTTTCCTATAGGACTCTTTGGCCTTAGGACTACCCTGGATGGTCTGGTCTGGTGAGGGTTGACTAGCACACACACCACTCTCTCACATTCATTCCAAAACCCTAAAACCACACCTATACCCAATTTGACTTCCTGACTCATCTAGGTAATTCATTTGGATGGACCTTAACCCTTAAGCCCCTTTCTAAGAGGGTTAGGAACAACATAGTGAATGCCTAAAATGAGTCCTCTCATGGCTCTTGTGAGCTTAATATGGCTTCATGACTCAACCAAAGTGATTTCATTTCACTCACACTTGATCAACCTTTTGTCGGCATATTTTTAGGTTGAGTGTTGTATTTTTGAAAAGAGGTCGCCTACAGAAATTGTCGGCGAATTTTTAATTTAATTTAAATAAATAATTTGAAAACTGGTATTTTATTTTGAAAATAATTTTAAATTTGAAAATTTTAAGATATGAAATCAAACTGATCTCACATCCCGAATAGTTTATATAAACGAGCACCGCATCACAAACCGTGTATCTATCCCTAAGGATAGACACACTTGCTCGATGGTGGGGCTCGGTTAAATAAACTAGAAGATTTGTGACATCCGTTTGGTCTGCGAACCAATTTTATAAGCCGACAAATTCCCCTGCCTAATATGAAAACATTAAACAGGGTTTATATTACTTGGGTTCTTTAAAATTCCCTATAAGGGCAAGCCCCTATAGTTAATTACATCTTAAGTGACGGGAATCACCTAAGAAAACTCTCGATAATAATCAATAATTCGCTCTCAAGAATTTCAAAGTTTAATTTTTCAAAGGATTGAATTTTTGAATCTCAATAGGGAATGGATCAAGTTTGGAACATTTTATTTTGGGAATTCAAAGGAAGAAAAGTAGGAGAAATTACGGATTCGAAGTGAACTTCGATAATCTCCCGACTATCCTATTGTTTGGCTTGGATTTAGGAAAGTCCTAATGTTTATTTAATGTTTTAATCTTGCCAATTTTAATTAATTAGGGCTTATATTTATATGATAGAATCATACAAATAGTCTGGAAGATATGAGGGTTTATGTCGTATCGGACGACTACCTCGGAATCCTAAGACCGGTTAGGGCTTAATTTGCAATGCAAATGCCTAACGAAGAGTTGAGGATTTATGTTGCACTAGGCAAACTACCTCGAAGTCCTATGGCTTTGTTGTTTAATTCTAGGAAAGTTTTGCTGAAGTAGATTCAAGTTTTGCTTGACGACGATGGCCGTGCTTGCCCACCATGCTCCGAGCTCCTTGTTGTTGCAGAGGTTTAGTTTTAGAAATCATAAATCAGGGGATGAGAAAAATGTTTTGGTTCAGAGAAGTCTTAATTTCCAAGTGTTTTTTGTGTTTTAATTAAAACAAATCTTAAAGTTGATTATAAAAACACCGGTTAAGATCCCACGGTTCCATCCTTCCGGCATCATTATTTTTATCGGATTCACTTAGTCCGGATGAATTTGCTAAACTCAATCGAATGAGTTCCACACTTTCATTTAGACCGTGGGAAATCCCGTTAGCAACACGTAGGTTACATCATCCGAGGTTTTCCCGATCATCCAACAGGACGTTTTAATTTAGTTGTATTTGTAGTTTTGTTGTTCTGTTTGTGATTAAATTTTTGAGTTGTTTTATATTTTGAAATGTTGTGGAGGTGAATTTTATCTTGTAGTGTCTTTTAATTTAGTTATGGGTTTCAGTTTTGGTTTCTGTCCTAAAGGTGTAGGTTTTCATGCAATCTGTTGTTTATCATGCAAGAAAAGTAAGTGCGATGCGATTAAATAAGTTGCGATAGAGTAAATCGCAATAAAATAAAAGCGTACTTGGAGGGTCTTCCGTCATCCCAAGCTGCACTTAAAACACGGTTAGAATATTTAAGCATTTAAAGTAAGTTCCTAGGTAAAGCTAAGGGAAAGGTTATGGTTTTCTACCAAGTTCCTAATCCTATAGCTAGTCATTTCCTATGACGTCTAGGTTCCTTGTGTTTTTGGTTTTAAGGCGATTTTCTTCATCGAAGAACAATTAAGTTCGATTGTTCTTATGAATATCCTATCATATTGAGGAAGTGCTTAAGAAGAATCTTAAACATCTTTTCAATATTTCTAGGATTGTTTTAAGTCCAAATGAATTTAATTATGTAAATGAATCGATCGTCCGAGGTTTTCAAGTTTTGTTAACTTGCTCAGTGAACTAGGATATTTGAATGTCCTATAAGTGAAGTAACATTTCATTTAATATTCTGTTTAGGAGTTATAATAGTAAAAGCTCCTAAGGGCAAAATGATATTTAATGATTTGTGATTCAAATTTAAGTTCAAATTAATGATTTAAGTTTGGAGTAGTGTTCAAGTTATTTTAGATTTATTTTTGAATTCTTCATGTCTTTATATTTAATTTAATTTAATTTAATTTAACTTAATTTAATTTAATGTGGTTTAATTTAAATTAATTTAACTTAAGTTAATTTAATGTAATATGATTTAATTTAATTTAATTTAATTTAATTTAATTTAATTTAATTTAATTTTAATTTAATTTAATTTAATTTAATTTAATTTAATTTAATATAATTTAATTTAATTTAATTTAATTTAATTTAATTTAATTTAATTTAATTTATTTTAATTTAATTTAATTTAATTTAATTTAATTTAGTTTAATTTAATTCTTAATTTTTTTAATTTAATTTTTAATTTTAAAAGAATTTGTTTTAAATAATTTAACTTTAAATTAATTTAATGATTAAGTCTTTTAGCATTTTAAATCTTAAACTTGGATTATAATTTTAATTAGGAATTAAATATTATTGGGATGATTAATTTAGGGATTTTTAAATTAAAGAATAAATCTCCTCTTAATAATATCCCTATTTTAATAATTCCAATTTTATTATTCTTCCAAATTTAACTAATTATTTAATTAAGGTTTATTTCAATTATTTTAAATTGTTTAGTAGGTTTCTACCCTTCAATTATTAAATTTCAATCATCCAAATCAGATTAGGATCAAATATTTTACTTGTTAATTTTTTTATTAAACCTAAAGTTTTAATTAAGGATTAAAAAAACAAAAAAATTAATTACCACTTTACCCTTTAAGCTTAATAATTTCATAACTCACTAAATTGAACTCAAATGAACTTGAAATTTTTATGTGACTTCACTCATATGTCAATAAAGACATGAGAGGAGAAAATGTGATTTTTCTGTATTTAATTTATTTATATAATTATTTTTTGTAGAAAACAGAGATTTCCAAGGAAAATTTACTAACATGACTAAGGGAAGGTTTCTGTCCTTAAGAAAATTAGGGGACATTCCTAATGACTAGAGGACCACTTGGACCAATTTTTGTGATTTTTTGAATTATATTTTATTTATTAGAATTATTTTAAGCTATGGAGTATTAATTAATTTAAAAATAGAATATAAGTTGAAAAATGAATTTCATAATTTTTAAAATTCTCTCTAATATCAAGAATTCCAGAGAACCAAATTTTACAATTTTTTGATTTTTCTTTGATTTATTATAATTATTTTAGTGAAAATGCTAGAAAATACATTTTTTTTAATTTTAAAATTACCCTAGAGCTTTAAAAATTAATATCTCACCAAATAGGCCTAAGAAAAATATGGGGTTTGTTCCTAAGTGATTAAAATTCAAAATGTGACATTTTGGTGAATTTTATTATTTTTGTGATTTTTATTATTTTTTAATTATTAAAAATATTAAAATAATATTAAAAATCAACTTTTTTAGAAAATTGAAATTTTAATTTTCTTAAATTCCCCTGATATCAGAGAGGCTCCAAAACCAATTTGGTGAATTTTTGAAAGATATTTTGAAAGTTATGAATTTTTAAATTTTAAAATGACTAAGTGGCTTAATCAACCCAATTAATAGGGCTAACCAAGTCCAATTGACTTCAAACTTTTATGGTGGGTTCCTCTAATCCTAAAGGTCAGTGGAGAATTGATTTCAAGTCAATTTGATGTATGGTTAGCTCTAATTAATTAGAGACCTATTTTGGATGTTTAAGCCAATTAGGGTTATCTTAAGTGAATTAACTCAAGTCCTATTTTTCCTAGGATTCTCTGTTCATAAGGAACATCACCAAATTTTTCTAGAATTTATTTCACAACATTATATTTATTGGAATTAAAATACTCAAAATAGTGACATGAATTTGAAAAATCAATAACTCTTCATAGGGATGGCCTCTGACTTTGGAAAATTCAGGGAATGTTCCCAAATTCAGAGGCTTCAAAAGCCCTATGGTCTCATGCCATGGTGAATTGTATACATGCATGGAGAATTAAATGTATGCAGAGAGTAAATAAATTATAAAAAATAAAATACTTGATGAAATTAAATGATTTCTTTTCCACATTATTGTCCTCTGTTCACCGAGCAAGAGGGTATTTTTATTTTATTTTTCTGATT
The DNA here is from genome assembly GCA_022702705.1 of Papilionanthe hookeriana x Papilionanthe teres. Lineage (NCBI taxonomy): Eukaryota > Viridiplantae > Streptophyta > Magnoliopsida > Asparagales > Orchidaceae > Papilionanthe > Papilionanthe hookeriana x Papilionanthe teres. The sequence goes on from CM040426.1 coordinate 25,434,623, forward strand.
TTCCTACACAAAGTTATGAATTTTTGAAGTTTAGGGAATTAAATAAATAGAAAATATCCCTAATTTTCTATTTATCCACGCGGCGCCGCGTCAACCTCGGCGACTCCGAAGGGGTACGTGTCGCGCCGTGATTGGGCGCCGCCATCCGAGTCGGCCGTCCCGGGACCCGCGGTTCACGTAACATTCTCCGGTCCGGCGCAATCCGAACCGTCCGCTCGATACACGCGCGATCCAACGGCACCCAGTCATCGTCTACGACTGGTGTGCACCCATGACCGTCAACCTTCTAACCCTAATTTCTCACTCGATTCTCAACGGATTTTCGTGTTCTTATGCTCTATGGATTCATCTTGAAGAGACGAACACATCCATACGGTAAACATGCATTTAAATTGACTCAAATTAAAATGAGAATCTCTGGAGGCTCGGGAAGAAGAGGGAGTCCATACCTTTGCTCAGAGAAGTGAAGCTTCGATCTGAGAGTTGTGTCACCTTCGATTGGGTCCAAGTAAGCTCCAGATGAAGTCCCTTGGCCTGGTGAATTATCTAGCTATGAAAGTGACCACAGCCGATCACAAAGCTTGGAGGCTGGAGCAACTGGGTGGCCTGGAGATGGGGCTTTCGGTGGGAAACTTCTCCTCTTGGTCCAGGTGAAGGTGTAGGACCAATCAATTTGGGAATTGGCTCACTGTGAAGAAGTGTCCTGGTTTTGGGCTAAAGTTTGAGCTCAAAATCGAGCTCGACTGGAGGGAATTGGGGCTGGAATTCAGTGGGGATCAAGTGCTCTATGTGTGGAGAGTGATCTGGAGTGATTTTGGCAGAGTTTCCTTAAGGTTAGGTTCAGCACCACCTTTGGCCGAGAGGGTGAGGGGTTTAAATAGGCATGGCTGGAGGCTCTCCCAGGGGGAGTTGAGGTCTGAGATCAGCTGCTCTTGGCATGTGAAGAACAGCCATGGTGGCCATTTGGAGTGGGGCAGCTCAGCAGGATGGAATTTCAAAGCTTGGCTTCTCCCGAGGTTTCGGGCATGGTGTTTTCCGGCGATCGGGTGGCCGGCCGGCCAGGCATGGGTCACCCTCAAGGTCAGGTGGGTCAGGGCTGGGACTTGGTGCAAGCAATTAGCAAATGCCATGTGTAAAAGGCTTGGATTAGAATGGAATGGGAGAGGGCTTATTTTGGCTCAAATTGGTCAACCCCTCCATTTGGGCTGAGTGCACCACCCAAGGCTTTGTTTAGAATTTGAATAGAAAGTGATTTAGGTCGGCTTAATCGGTGGGGAATGGTCACCATCCAAGTACAATTAAGCTTAAGCAAGATTTAGTGGAATCATGGGAGTGGTTAATCACCTTTAGGAATTAAGGAAAGAGTCTCCTCCTTTTGCCCAAAATGGCATGGTGACATGTAAAGAGGCTCTCATGGCTTCCATGTGGCTCATGCATGGCTTCATGGCTCACCTTTGGCTTGGGAAAAGTCAAGTCAATTTCATGGAAATGGATTTAAGAGAAATTTTGGTATTTAGGGGTGATTTGGCATGAGGCTTGATTTGGAATTATTTGATGATGGGATTATAACTTATGGAATGGCTTTGATTAAATGGATGGCAAATGGAAATGTCATGTGGGCTTTAGGATAGATTTTGGGCTCATTGAAATGGTTTTAGATGGGCTTTTAAATGGTTTAGGAAAGTGGGCTTTTGAATTTTAAAATGGATTTTAGGATGGAATTTTAGTTAAGGCTTGGGCCAAATAATTGTTGGGTTTAGCTTATGGATGTGTCATGAGTGATTTGAAACAAATTTGAGGTGATTTGGGTTTGAATTGGGTTGGACATGGGCCTTTTGGTAAAGAGGCTAAGGTGGGCCAAAATGGGCTACCATGGGCCAATGTTGGGCTAGGGTTGAAATTGATGTAAAATAAATGTTGAGAAATGTTTATGGGAGTGTTTCAAAGAGGTTTTGGCTTTGGTTGGGTTTTGATTTTGAGGTTTGGGTCTATTTGGGCTAGGTTTAGGTTTAGGTCAAAATTGGGCTTTTTGATTTTGGGTTGAATTTGAGTGGGGTTTGGGTCTAAATTTTGGGCAAATCATGTTAGTGTTTTGTTTATGGGGATGTTAAGGAAGGTTTAGAAAAGATTTGGGGTTAATTGGAGTTGAATTGGGTGAGTTTGGGCTAAATTTGGGTCATGGGTCCAAATTGGGCTTTAAGGCCAAAAGTGAAATTGGATCCAAATGTCAATCAAATTGGACTTGGATTGGGTCTAGATTGGTGCTGGGGATGTTGAATTGAAGTTTAGAATTGAATTGGACCAGAATTTGGGTCAATTGGGTGGGTTAGGTTTGACATTGGGTTCACTTTGGGTTAAAAATGGGTCAAATTGGGGGTTTTGATAAAAGTGGGGTAAATTGGTAAAATTAGCCCATGGTGTAGTTGAACAAAATGAAATTAGGAATATTTGGGATTTTCTGGAATTTTCTGGGAATTTTCTGAATTTTTGGATTTTTTGGCTAAGAGGGGTATTTTGGGTATTTGGAGGGTATTGGGGGGTATTTTTGGAATTTTTGGTATTTTTGGTTATGGATGATCAATTTGAATGATGTGGGAATGTTTAGGATTGATTTTGAGGAATTTTGGGTAATTTAGGTGATTTTGGAGATTTTGGGTAGTTTCAAGGGCATTTGGTAGGTTAGGCAGGTGTAGGGTCCCGGGGGTCAAAAATTGAAAATTTGGAAAATTGAAGATTGGGTGAATGTAAGTGGAATAAAATCATTTTGGTTGAGCCATGAAGCCACATCAAGCCCATATGAGCCATGAAGGGACTCATTTGAGGCATTCATCTATGTTGTTCCTAACCTCTTAGCCGAGGGCTTAGGGGTTAAGGACCATCCATGTGAATCACTTACATGAGTCAGGAGGTCATGTTAGGTATAGGTGTGGTTTTAGGAGGTGTATGGAAGTGTAGTGTATGAGTGTAGTGTGTGTGTAAGTGTAGTGTGTGTGTAAGTCAGCCCCTCACCAGACCAGGCCACCCAAGGCAATCCTAAGGCCAAAGAGTCCTATAGGAACTCATCCTTTAAACTTCCACACTTGATTTCAACCCTCTAGGTGATTAGGGGTCTACAGTCAAGTTTGTGGAGTTTGCGAGGAGTTAAGAAGTGGTTTGAAATTCTAGATGGTGGATCCCGATTCTAGTCCTCTAAGATAGTCGAAGGAAAAGCCTAAGACTAGATCCTAAGTACTAAAGAGAAGAAGAGAAGACCTCATCAAAAATGAGGTCAACAAATGGACCCCCAATAGGTGTGGTGAGCTGACGGAGCACACCGCGCGTATTGGCGTTGACCGAAAAGATCACCAAAACCAATCACAGATGTCCAAGTGACAAACTTAGGACGAAGTAGAAGAGTTTCCGCTGGGGAGTGTCAAGTATATCTCTAAGACTGGAGATTCCTGAACTCTCGCTGGGGAAAGGAAAAGGAGGTGAACTCCAAATCACAAGATCCGGGGAAATTTCAATTTAAATTTTGTTTCAGTTTAAGTTTTGATGTGTGAATTCAGATTTCAACTCGAGTTTCAATTTAGATTGAAGTTTTGTTAAGATTAATTTTGAAGGGATTTGATTTGAAATGAAAATTGGAATTTTGAAGTTTTAGATGTAACATCTTCCACCCCAAAAGAAGATCGAATCGATTGGATTGGATCATTACAATGAGGAAAGATCTCAGAGTAATGCGGTATTGGATGTAAAATCCTTAACCTCAAGAGTTTGATTTTTGATGTATTTCATTGCGATAGGGAAATGATCCTAAAGCAATGCAGTCTCGGATGTAAAATCCTCGACCCAAAAGTTTGAATTTGATGTATTTCAGTGCAATAGGGAAAGAATCCTAAAGCAGTGCGGTCTTGGATGTAAAATCCTCGACCCAAAAGTTTGAATTTGATGTATTTCGAGTGCAATAGGGAAAGAATCCTAAAGCGAGTGCAGTCTTGGATGTAAAATCCTCGACCCAAAAGTTTGAATTTGATGTATTTCGAGTGCAATAGGGAAAGAATCCTAAAGCGAGTGCGATCTTGGATGTAAAATCCTCGACCCAAAAGTTTGAATTTGATGTATTTCGGTGCAATAGGGAAAGAATCCTAAAGCAAGTGCAGTCTTGGATGTAAAATCCTCGACCCAAAAGTTTGAATTTGATGTATTTCAGAGTGCAATAGGAAAGAATCCTAAAGCGAGTGCGATCTTGGATGTAAAATCCTCGACCCAAAAGTTTGAATTTGATGTATTTCGGTGCAATAGGGAAAGAATCCTAAAGCGAATGCAGTCTTGGATGTAAAATCCTCGACCCAAAAGTTTGAATTTGATGTATTTCGAGTGCAATAGGGAAAGAATCCTAAAGCAGTGCAGTCTTGGATGTAAAATCCTCGACCCAAAAGTTTGAATTTGAATTTTTTTGGTAATTGATTTTGCAAAGATTTGTAGTGTTGATTTGAAGAGTGTGGAATTTTGGTGTTTCGAGAATTTCATGAAAGTTGTAAAAGACTTTCATGGAAGGAAATAGATTAGGAGGGAATATGTACATGTTACATATCCCACTCAAAAGAGTTGATTGAAAGTTGCTGGTTTGGATTGAATGTGATTCCTCGCCTTCAGATTCGATCCATGTCAATGGAATCAACCGCTTCCATCCCGTACAAGGAGAGAACGAACGGATTGGATTTCAGATTTGGGAGATTGAATTTGAATTTTCGACTGAGATTTGATTTAAGATCTGGAAGATCGAATTTGAGATTTGATAGAGATTTGGAATCTAGAAAGATTGAACTTGAATTTGATTGAGATTTGGAGTCTGGAAAGATTGAACTTGAATTTGGAAGGATGAGTTTGAACTCGGTTGAAATTTGATTTAAGATTTGATTTGAAATTTGGAAGATCACATTTGAAATTTGATTGAGAATTTGATTTAACATTTATGTTGATTTTGTTTATCTTTTAATGATTCAAATTTTATTTTATCGTTTGTTTAATGTTCATGTGAATTTGGTGTTTGTCATTTTTCTTTAGATTTTTTTTTTTTTTTTTAAGGAAAGTTTTCTTTTATTCTCTTTTTTTTTATTCTTTTTCTGTTCTTTGTTCGAAGTTCATCTAACTTTAACGGCGTTTCCCAATCAATTTGCACGAAAGAGGTGAAGGCCAAAAATGTGACATGGTCACTTTCATTCCAATCATGTAGAAGATACATCATACATCTTGATACGGAATATATTTCATACAATCCATGTAAACTCAAAACGGATCGTGTATGATCTTTGTCGATCCATCAAAGAAGCATCTGTCAAAAATCCATGTCTGAATAGTGGGGTACATGGTCAATAACATCACCTTCCAAGCCATCCTTGGCAAGGATGCCGTATGGATGTACATTGGAGGTGTGATATTTTCCATGTAACTCACAGCTCGTAAGGCCGGAGGCTCTCTAGCTCCGAGTCTGGCTGGAAATGGTAAGGTGTCTTCCTGTCGTCCATCCTTCTGAACGTAACTGAGATCCGCTTCACTGGTACTCCTGGTATGCAATGCTTAGCGATATCTGCTCCGTTGCCCTTCAGTATCATGACGGAACCTACCGGTAGTGGTATCTTTACTGGCCCTCGGAACTCACCTGGGCCTGCTATCCGGAGGTCAGATCCGAACATGATGTTACACTCGCTCAGGAAAGAGACTGTGCAGAAAGGCCTGACAAAGTCATGGTGATCTATGTGTGGGGGTATACGATCACCCCGTTTGTAGATGTTGATAATGCAGCTATTGGGTATGCAATCCGCTGCGATACCCTCCATGTTATCAATCTCTTTACCATTCTCTTGATGACTAATGGCATCGAATCCACTTGCCCATGACGGAGTATTCCCGGTGGATTTCCCTTCCCGTCCTCCGCAAAGTTGTAACAACGATCCACATTGTATTGTGATTCTTCCCTTCCCTGGCATCCATCTCCGGGGTTCTGAGTATGTGTTTTCCCTTAGGCGGCCCGCTCGGCCCATTCTTTTCAAATCCCGGATGCAATCCACGATTTGCTGCTGTTCATACTCTGAGAATACGTCTGTATGTAGCTCGAGGCCCTCTAGTATATTGATTCTTCTCACTCTCGATTCTTTCGAAGTATTCAAAGGTTTTCTTTTCAACATTCCGCATTCTCTCCAGCTCGTATTCCGGAATGATCTGCAGATGGCGAGGCCTGGTGACGTATTGTGGAATATACGGTTCAATCCCTTCACGTTCTCCTGCATACCTTGGCTCCTCAGGGATGATGCCTGTCGGGACATCCCCCGGGGTTGCTTCTGCAACAAGGTCATGCATCATTGGTGGTTCTATCCGGTGGTGTGGTAGCCTTCTTTCTTCTGATCTTCTGGAGATTTCCACGGTTCTTTCCGTTATCCTAGGAGCCGGCCTCCTTTCTTCAGGTTCCTGGTGAACCGGTGTCCTTGAAGTGTATGCACTGACATTAGCAACTGTCTCGTCGCGCTGGTCCGCAACTAGTTTTGTTAACATCTTACGGATACGGCGATTCTTATTTCTTCGTTGCGTTGCTGTGAGAGTAGCTCTTCGAACTTCTTGAATCTCTGTGGGCGTGGCGCCGACAAGCTCGCCTTCGCCGTAGCGACTACGGACTTCATTTTCTTATCTTCTTCAATGTTTGTCTTTCTTTTCTTGTTCTTTGGTTTGGTGGCTTGGGCCACCTACTTTCATCACCTGTCCGTCCGGCAGTTCTTCTCGGTCAACCGGGACCCGGTCACTTTCCTCGTATCGTAGGCCCGCCGGTGCGAAATCCGAGTCAATCTCGATTATCGCTCCATCTTTCACCCTCTTTTCATCGAGTGCAAGGCTTACGCCATTCTTAAAGTTCGGGACCAACCGCCCGTTCGACATTTCCTCGCGAAAAGACAAGGAAAAGGATCGGGGGTCAGTACTAAGAACAAGAACATTAAGAAAATGTTTATTAAAGACATTTTTTTATTATTCTTATATTTTTAAACTTAACAGGAATGAGGTGGGATAAGATCAGGTAAGAGATTTTGATTTGGAAAAGAAAGCAAGGAAAATTTTATTATCAGGATTTTATTTATTTTAGCACATTTTATTATTTTTTGGGTTCGGACCCAATCATAAGTAATTACTTCGCCCGTGTTTCTTAGGGCTGAAGAATTCATTCCTTCGAAACATCAGGTAGCGTAGTACTTTTTAAGTATCGTCCATTGATCGGAAGCATATGTCGTTCTCCCTGGCAATTCACTAGCTGGTAGGAACCTCCTGAGTATACCGCTTCAACCACAAACGGTCCTTCCCAAGTGGGTTCAAATTTTCCTCCTATCTTGCGGTGTGCAAGAATAGGTCTTTTGAGAACGAGAACTAAATCACCAACTTTGAAGGTTCTTGGGCGGACCAGTTTATCATGGGCTCGAATCATCTTAGCTTGGTATAGTTCTAAATTCTGTTGCGCTGCAAGTCTTTTCTCTTCCAGGCTCTCTAATTCTTCGAGTCGTAATTTGGTGTTCTCTTCGTTGTGATTTTATTTGCAATCTGCAATTCGAGTGAAGGAAGGCTGAACCTCTAAAGGTAACACTCTGCCTCGGACCCATACACCGGAGCGTAAGGTGTAGCTTGCGTAGGAGTTCGAAGGTTGTCCGTTAGGCCCATAAGGCTTCTAACAACTTCTCGTGCCAATTTCTCTTATTATCGTCCAAGGTTTTCTTTAAGATTTGAACGAGAGTTTTATTAAAAGCCTCGCCGAGGCCGTTTGCTCTTGGGTAGTAAATTGTTGAGTATCGCCAGTCGATTCCATGTCTCCTGAAAAAATTGTTGATTTGCGTGCTTCTGAATGCTGACCCATTATCCGTGATGATCCTGCGCGGCACCCCGAAACGGTAAACAACTTGGTTCTTAAAAAGCGTAGCGCGTGGTGTGCTTTCACTTCTCTAAGTGGAACCGCCTCGCCCACTTGGAAAAGTAATCCGTAGCCGCAAGAATGAAGCGATGTCCTTTTGAAGATGGTGGTTCTATTGGACCCACTATATACGTGCCCCAACATTCAAATGGCCACGACGCAATTGTCGGATGTAGCACATTTGGAGGTTGGTGCGGAACTACTCCGTGCACTTGGCACCGGTGACGGCTCTTGGCGATTTTCATGCGATCGGTCATCATCGAGGGCCGAGTAGTACTCTAGTCTTTTAATTTTCATTTTCATCTTCGGACCCGACCGGTGAGCGCCACGGAGTCCCGAATGCACCTCTTTAACAATTTCACGGGCCTCGGACCCGCTTAGGCACCTTAGCCACATTTGATCAAAAAACCTTCGTATAATGTATCGTTTATTAATGCGTAGGACGAGTTCTTTTCTTGATCCGATGGGCTAACGACTCATCATCCGGTAGTTTTCCTGTTTGCGGGTAATCTATTAATGGTTGTCGCCGATCTTCCGGTTTTCATATCGTCTGCAATTGATCCTTTTTCTTTTTCTGATTTGTGTATCGTGTCTATGTTGAGCTGTGATAGGACCTGACGTCCGTGAATTGACACTTCCACTGATTCATCTTGCAAACAGGAAAATTCTTTTGCGAGATGGGCTAAAGCATCTGCTAAAGCATTTTCTTTTCTGGAATTTTGTAGATTGTCACATTTGGAATCTGTTCCAACAGTATGTATGGCATACTCGGAAGTATTGTTCGAGTCTTGGCTTTAAAATTCCGTACTTGTCCGGCGATCCGTTGAATGATTAACCGTGAATCCCCGTAGATGTTGATGTCCGTTATCCCCATTTGAATGGTTAATTCCAGTCCCGTTATGAGGGCTTCGTATTCCGCTTCGTTGTTTGTACATGGTTACGTCAAGTGGTAGGAGTATCTTAACATCCCCCGCTCCGTGTTATAAAGATCAGCTCGATTCTGCCTTACCGAGCACTATCACTTGCGATTCTTCGTCTTTGTGCGCCGAAGATGCTCCGTCGAAATATAATTCCCAACGTCGATCATCAAGGTCTTCTAGGTTCATTATTTGTTCATCCGGCGGATCGTCATTGAGAGGAGATTCGCCGGCAAAGGGTGTGCTTGAAGGAAGTCCGCTAAGACTTGTCCCTTTACGGCACGAAGAGGCACGAAAGTTATATCGAATTGCAATAATATCATTGACCATCCGGCAAGTCCGCTCGAAAGCCTTGGACGAGTCATCAAGTATTGCAATGGATTAAACTTCGAGATTAGGTTGACCTTGTGAGAAAGCATGTAGTGCCTGAGCTTTTGAGCGGCGAAGATCAGGGCCAAACAATGCTTTTCAATTGCGGGATACCTTACTTCCGTCGGAAGCAAACGACGGCTTAAGTAGTAAAGAGCATTTTCTTTACCCTCATCATTGACACAGGCTAACGGGGCTCCGAGAGAGTCGTCTAAAGCCGCGGTGTAAAGTATCGGCGGTCTACTCGAGGCCGGGGCTGCTAGGACGAGGAGGTGTCATTAAATATTGTTTAATGTCCTCGAAGGTCTTCCGGCATTTCTCTTCCCAAATAAATTTGGCGTCCTTTTTAACTAGTGCCGAGAAAGGTCGACACCTACTCGACAGGTTTGAGATAAAGCGTCGAAGATATGCCGGCTTCCCTTGAAAAGATCGTAGTTGTTTTAAGGTTTTGGGAGGCGGCATTTCTAAGATAGCTTTAATCTTCTCGGGTCGATTTCAATTCCACGATGTCGGACAACGAATCCTAAGAATTTCCCGGAGGTGACGCCGAAGGCGCATTTTAAGGGATTCATCTTAAGGTTAAATTGTCTTAATCGTTCGAAAACAATTCTCAAATCATACAAGTGGTTGTCCTTTACTTTGCTTTTGATGACCACATCGTCCACGTAGCATTCGACTTGATTATGGATGAGATCATCAAAAATTCTTGTCATTGCTCTTTGGTAGGTTGCTCACTGCGTTCTTCAATCCGAATGGCATCACTGTGTAGCAAAATACTCCGATCGGCGTTCTAAATGCTGTAAGCTTTTCATCTTCTGGAGCCATTTTTATTTGATTGTATCCTGAAGATCCATCCATGAATGAGAATATTTCATTTGTTGAAGCGATGTCGATCATTAATTCTGGGATCGGTAGAGGAAATTCATCTTTTGGACATGCCTTGTTTAAATCTCCGAAATCCACACAAATTCGATCCGACCATTCTTCTTCCCGGCCGGTACCACGTTGGCTAACCAAGTCGGGTATTGTTCTTCACGGACAAATTTAGCGTCTATTAACTTTTTAACTTTGGCTATGACTTGTTGTTCGATTTCTAGACGCATTCTTACGGGACCTTGTCGACTCGGACCGAAGCGAGGATCCACCCCTAGCTTATGGACTGCGACCTCTGGAGCTAAACCTGGCATCTCATCGTAGCTCCAAGCAAAACAGTCTTTGAATTCCATTAATAACTTGATTATTTCTTCGGAGTCTTCTTTATTGAGTAAGGAGCTAACAAAGGTAGGTCTAGGCTCTTCGCTAGTACCTAAGTTAACTTCGTTAACTCATCTATCGTAGATTTGATTTCTTCTTCGAACTCGGTGGAGCATCTCCAATTTGTAAATCTTCGAGCTCTTCCGTAGTTTCCATGCGGTTTTCATTAGACTCGCAGGTGACAACCAAGCAAAATTCGGTATCGTCAGCCGATCCTATCGTGCCGAATCCGAGACCATGTTTTGAATTGGGTGGACGACCGGAGTTATTCCATAATTTTTCAAAATGTTGAGATTGACCTTTTGTCCATCTGTCGAGGTAAGAAACCACGTTGAATTAAATTTTGAACACGGGGAGAGTACCACTCAAAAGGCAATTCCATTAATTCTGATGAAGTAGCATCTTCGAGTTGTACATTATTTTCAGTTTTGGAGGAAGGAGCACCACGGTAGAATTTGATGGGCTTTGCACCACCGCTACGTACCTCTTTGACCTCCATACCCTCAATCTTATTAGAATGGATTGGGGTCAGAGTCATAGTATGTACATAGTGGTTAATCTTCTCGTACATCGATTTATATTCTTCGTTTCTTTCATCTTCGAGAGGGATTCTGAATTGCGGCTTCTTCCGACTTATTGTCGCTGCTTCTTGTTTGATTTCTTTTTCTTCTTCAGAACTATCTTCCCAATCAACATTGATGGTTGGTTTCCTCGTCCAACGGTCCTAACGTCTCTACCACGACCTCGTCCCCGGCCTCGTCCTCGGATGCGAGTTGTGGAGAAACCTTCACCATCTCGCCGTAAGGGAGTGGTGAGTGACTGTTGGACTAGAACTTCAGGTTCTTCGTTGTCCCAAATTTCTTTTGCTTCATTTGTTATGGTATCTCTCGAGAAGATCGTTTTCTTCGGTGGTGCATAATAAGCTGCATCTTCATGGATTCTGATTTCATGTACGGAGAACGGTTGTAAGTCACCTTTAATACACTGTTCCCCTCCATCGTAGTATTTGATGCACTGATGTAGAGATGATGGTACCATCCTGTTTTCATGTATCCATGGTCGGCCCAGTAGAGCATTGAACGATGTTTCTGAATCAATTATGTGAAATTTTGCGGTTGTCTTTGCTAAGTCACCGGTCTTCATTAGCAGTGTTATTGAGCCGAGGGCTCTTTCTCCTTTCTGGTTGAATCCTCTTAATAACATTTTGTCGGCTTCGAGTTCACGAGCATCAATTTCCAAGTATGCTAGCGTTCGATGATTCATTATATTGATTGATGCTCCTGGATCCACCAATACTCTGAGAGTGTAAATTTTCCGATTGTAATCGAAATGTACAACGGTCGGTTGTGATCTGTCGTTCCAAGTAGTAGGTCATTGTCCGTGAAGGTAACACCTCGTTGTTCCTTTAACGAGCAAATCTCATCTAAGGAATCTCCGGCCATTTGAGCTAAGCAAATTTACTGGATCAAGTAAGGCCTTGATCGAGTTTCTCTCATCTCCTTTGATAAGATGAGAGCGTCGTAGATGCTCGGTTTGGTCGGTAGTTTCCTAAGATGGGCTAGCACGTTGTAATCCACTTTGTTTTCATGTGCCTCGTTTTCTTCTCGAATGGGTATTTCTTCTGCCGGGTTGGTTCTTCTTCGAACAACCACACGCTTTCCTTTGTCTTTTGGACCCATTCTCGGAGGTAGAACTTTTCCACTTCTTAAGTTGACTTCGTAATTTCCTGCGAATCTATTGTTGAGCTTGCCGGTGTCTCTTCTTGAATCGAAATGACAGGCTCTTCCGGATTAGCTTCAGAGTCTGAAGGCTCTAACTCTAACGTGACTGGAGCTCCTCGAAACTCACAGATAGATTCGTTGCTTGTTGAACTCTCGTAGCCTCCTTGATGGATGTCTTCTTCATTACTTTGCTCGTCGAGATCGTGTATGATTTGAGAATTGTCGTTTGTATCGAAATCGATATCCGGATTATCGTTAGTTACGTAATCGATAGAAAAAATCAAAACGTAGCCAACGCCATCACCCTTATCATTATATGATCCCACCGAAGTGAGCAGATAATCATACAAAATCGAGAGGTTCGAGGGATTTCTCCCCGAATCGGAAACAACTATCCTAGGATAAGCGGCCCCTAGTCTAGCCTTAGGAGCCTCGGTCCTCTCTTCTTCGTCGATTTTATTCTTCTCTTCAATCGTCTCTCGTTGAGGTGGTTCTTCTATCGCAAGTGATAGTACCGGCTTAACAGGTTTCAAACTCTGAATTGAAGCTCGCACCGAAGCGGTTTGGATGCTCGTCTAAAATCTTTTCGAAGACCTCGTCCAAGCGGTAGTCCATCCATCGTCAGTCGTATAGGGATCTATCGGAATGATGGGATCAGTCGAGACAACATTGACGGAACCTCCTTTCTGGGGTTCCTTCATGTACTCCTTCGGGATCGTTATATTCCCTTTCCGAAGGTTGTCATTGAGCCAACTTTTGAAGGTAATGCAATCTTCTATTTTGTGCCCAAGCATCCGATGGTAAGGGCAAAAGTTGGGATCACCTTTCTTGTTGCCTTCCTCCGGTCTTTTAGGCTCTGCATGTTGGAAATCGGAGTCTTCATCGAACTCACGGAACATTTTTGGCACTCGCTTCATTCTTGAACGGATATTCTCTCGCTCAAAGCTCCCTTAATGTACGTTGCGGACGAGGTGGTTATTCATACTGCGGAGATGACCGATAAGCTAGCCAGGGTTGCTTGGTAATTCTGTTGTGGTTGCTGCTTGCTGTTCGGTGGTATTTGCATCGGTTGCTTGCCTTTGTCAATCCGTTGCAACGATCCCGGATTTCTTTTCAAAAGTCTTTACAGGCTTTTGTTTGTCCGTCTTGTCGGCGAAACTTAATTGCTTCGCCTCTTCTTGCAAGCTTCGGCCTTGCTTAACAACTTCTCAAAAGTCTTAATAGTGAATCCCTTGAGGAGAAGTGCTTATCGGGCCGTGAATGCTTTTAAGTAAAATGCCGATCGCGTGTTGTTCTTGCGAGTTATGGTTCACACTTCATGCTTAAGTTCCTCCATCGAAGTATGTAATCCACCAAAGTTTCATTCGGCTTTTGTTTCTCTACCACTAAATCACCTATAGTGATGTGGTGCTCGAGCTCCGGCGAATCGCTTGATGAAGAGGTTTTCTAGCTCCGAGAACGTCTTCACCGAACCATTTGGTAATTCCGCATACCGGTCGAAGGCGATTCTCGACGTACTGCCGACGAAGCTGTCGGAAGAGTAATGCATCGCTCCCGCCGGCATTGCAACAACCGGCACGAAAGTGTGCCACATGCTCTGTCGGGGTTCCCGGTTCCGTCGAAGGTCTTGAACGCGAGGTGGTACGAAGCCTTTCGGGTATTGGACAGCGTCGAATTCTTCCGGATAAGGTCTACCCGTCCGAATGGATGTCCCGCTCTTCGATTGTGCTAAGGCTTCTCGCACTCGCTCGTTCCACCAAGTTCTTGATATCCTTTTCAGGAATCATACTTTGTGTTGTATCCTTTTTCAGCTGATCATCCCCATTGACGGACGTAATCTCCTTTCCTCCGTCTACAATGTGAATGACCTCTGGGGGTGTCTCTCTATGTGGTTGTACTTGACTCTGGAGAGTGGCCAGAGCTACGGCCATCTCTTCCATCCTTTTCGCCATTTGAGCGATCGTGTCTTCTTTCTCCCGAGGCTGCCTTCTCATCGGCCTCGGCTCCTCTCTTCGCGGCCGCAGGAGCACCTTGCGAAGCCGATGAAGCTCGTGTCTCAACCACGTTGATTTCTCGCGTATTCGTCGTCCATGAATTCCGATGAATCAATCTCGTCTCCGAACTTTTCTTCTCTTTCTTTTGCCAATCGTCGGATATCGGTTCTCAACTTTTCCATGGCATCTTCTACCGGGGCTTTCTCGTGTGTCTTCGTGGTTGTCGTGCGATAGCCGCCGGTCCCCTTCTCACGAGTCCCCTTCATCGCGGTAGCACTTTCTTCGGATTCAAGTCTCCCGGCGAGACTTTCCTTCTCGAGCTCGCTGTTTCAATCTCAACTCGCCCGAGTAGTGGGACGCCATACCATCCTTCTAACGGCTGAAGGTCTAGGACCGGATGGTCCGTCGGCCAAATGCTCGGAAGGTGGTATCCTCCCTAATTTGTAATCCCGAGACGACAACGGCGGACTAGCCTTCATTCTTTTACTTGGCTTTTCCGTCATGATGGCGGGTTTTACTCGGGGCCCAAGACGAGATTTGACCGGCACCCGCCCTATCCTTCGTAGAATTTCCAATACGGGCGGCTTTTCCTTCTTTGCTAACTTTTCTACCAAAGTTTGCAAGTCGAGCAAACGGCGTAGTTCTAGTTCTTTTCTTGCGGCTATCGTTGTAATATGCGGGTCGTGGTAATGTGGCGACAATCTTGCGAATATTTTCTTCATCTTCTGCGGCGGAGAGGGGATGAAACCCGCTTCCTCCCAAGAGTGGTATGTATTCGAGCAATGTGTATATTCTCGGCGGCTCTGGAATTTCCTCTAGGAAAGCAATTTCGGCAGCTACGGCTTCTCTAGCGATCCTTCTACTTCTATTTCTTCTTTGGGTCCTTGTTAGTGACGGAATCTTTGAGCTGGACCCGATTTCAAAAACGTAAGGTCTTACGAGAAGATCCGTACCTCCACGGTAACAGGTCCATCATAATTCTGGATTTCTTTCCCCTTTGATTTGGCAAAAGTCGGGGTAGGTGCAGAAACAACTAGACCAGTGGGGGTAGTAAGAACAGTCCTCCTGCGGATAGCAGTATGCCTCTTAGTCGGGATCCTTTGCAGAGGAGGGAATTCTTGGGTCGACCTAAGGTTGAACTCAAGCAGCGGCTCTTCAGCTTCAGATACATTGTTCGTCAGTGCAAAGAGGGAGACGTCGGTGATCTTGACGTTCATGTTTTCAAATCCTTGTCCAAATCGGATGATTTCATTGTCGGGCGACTCATCCTTATAGACGTGCGAAGTCCAGTCCATTGGTAAAAGAGAAAATCGGCTTCGGGGCTTCCATTTCTGCAGGGTAGATTACGGTTGTCGGTCCTAGTTATGCTTCTTTTCTTTAGGACGAAAAGAAAGGAATTGAAAAAGGTCCGAACTCATTCTTGTTCATGTATTTATAAAAAGGAATCACTTATTAAAAGAATCACTTATTAGAGGGTTTGTTTTATTTAGAACGGAGTGTTCAAAGGTGTAGAGAAGGTAAGGAATCCGAATCGGATTTGGAAAGGAAAAGAGAGTCTTAAGCAAGACTTCTCGACTCGAAGGATCACTCCTAAACTAACACCTATCGGGGGTTCACCCCACCTCGAAATGAGGTAAAAGGATCTCGGAACCTCTCCGTTTAGGGGTGTCTAAACGAGTGGCTCCTAAATCCGAGAGAATGTTGGTTATACTTGTTCAAGGTAGAAATGAACATAGTATCCCAACGGAAAGAAGGGTAGTTTGATCCATAAGGGACATGGATGCACTACCGATTTTGAAAGCGAGGTTATTCGATTAAAATGGAGAGAGGAATTTTCCCCAGCGGAGTCGCCAGAAGTTGTCGGCATATTTTTAGGTTGAGTGTTGTATTTTTGAAAAGAGGTCGCCTACAGAAATTGTCGGCGAATTTTTAATTTAATTTAAATAAATAATTTGAAAAGTGGTATTTTATTTTGAAAATAATTTTAAATTTGAAAATTTTAAGATATGAAATCAAAGCGATCTCACATCCCGAATAGTTTATATAAACGAGCACCGCATCACAAACCGTGTATCTACTCCTAAGGATAGACACACTGCTTGATGGTGGGGCTCGGTTAAATAAACTAGAAGATTTGTGACATCCGTTTGGTCCGCGAACCAATTTTATAAGCCGACAAATTCCTCTCGCCTAATATGAAAACATTAAACGGGGTTTATATTACACGGGTTCTTTAAAATTCCCTATAAGGGCAAGCCCCTATAGTTAATTACATCTTAAGTGACGGGAATCACCTAAGAAAACTCTCGATAATAATCAATAATTCGCTCTCAAGAATTTCAAAGTTTAAGTTTTCAAAGGATTGAATTTTTGAATCTCAATAGGGAATGGATCAAGTTTGGAACATTTTATTTTGGGAATTCGAAAGGAAGAAAAGTAGGAGAAATTACGGATTCGAAGTGAACTTCGATAATCTCCCGACTATCCTATTGTTTGGCTTGGATTTAGGAAAGTCCTAATGTTTATTTAATGTTTTAATCTTGCCAATTTTAATTAATTAGGGCTTATATTTATATGATAGAATCATACAAATAGCCTGGAAGATATGAGGGTTTATGTCGTATCGGACGACTACCTCGGAATCCTAAGACCGGTTAGGGCTTAATTTGCAATGCAAATGCCTAACGAAGTGTTGAGGATTTATGTTGCACTAGGCAAACTACCTCGAAGTCCTATGGCTTTGTTGTTTAATTCTAGGAAAGTTTTGCTGAAGTAGATTCAAGTTTTGCGACGACGATGGTCGTGCTTGCCCACCATGCTCCGAGCTCCTTGTTGTTGCGAGAGGTTTAGTTTTAGAAATCATAAATCGGGGGATGAGAAAAATGTTTTGGTTCGGAGAAGTCTTAATTTCCAAGTGTTTTTTGTGTTTTAATTAAAACAAATCTTAAAGTTGATTATAACAACACCGGTTAAGATCCCACGGTTCCATCCTTCCGGCATCATTATTTTTATCGGATTCACTTAGTCCAGATGAATTTGCTAAACTCAACTGAATGAGTTCCACACTTTCATTTAGACCGTGGGAAATCCCGTTAGCAACACGTAGGTTACATCATCCGAGGTTTTCCCGATCATCCAACAGGACGTTTTAATTTAGTTGTATTTGTAGTTTTGTTGTTTTGTTTTTGATTAAATTTTTTAGTTGTTTTATATTTTGAAATGTTGTGGAGGTGAATTTTATCTTGTAGTGTCTTTTAATTTAGTTATGGGTTTCAGTTTTGGTTTCTGTCCTAAAGGTGTAGGTTTTCATGCAACTGTTGTTTATCATGCAAGAAAAGTAAGTGCGATGCGATTAAATAAGTTGCAATAGAGTAAATCGCAATAAAATAAAAGCGTACCTGGAGGGTCTTCCCGTCATCCCAAGCTGCACTTAAAACACAGTTAGAATATTTAAGCATTTAAAGTAAGTTCCTAGGTAAAGCTAAGGGAAAGGTTATGGTTTTCTACCAAGTTCCTAATCCTATAGCTAGTCATTTCCTATGACGTCTAGGTTCCTTGTGTTTTTGGTTTTAAGGCGATTTTCTTCATCGAAGAACAATTAAGTTCAATTGTTCTTATGAATATCCTATCATATTGAGGAAGTGCTTAAGAAGAATCTTAAACATCTTTTCAATATTTCTAGGATTGTTTTAAGTCCAAATGAATTTAATTATGTAAATGAATCGATCGTCCGAGGTTTTCAAGTTTTGTTAACTTGCTCAGTGAACTAGGATATTTGAATGTCCTATAAGTGAAGTAACATTTCATTTAATATTCTGTTTAGGAGTTATAATAGTAAAAGCTCCTAAGGGCAAAATGATATTTAATGATTTGTGATTCAAATTTAAGTTAAAATTAATGATTTAAGTTTGGAATAGTGTTCAAGTTATTTTAGATTTATTTTTGAATTCTTCATGTCTTTATATTTAATTTAATTTAATTTAATTTAACTTAATTTAATTTAATGTGGTTTAATTTAAATTAATTTAACTTAAGTTAATTTAATGTAATATGATTTAATTTAATTTAATTTAATTTAATTTAATTTAATTTAATTTAATTTAATTTAATTTAATATAATTTAATTTAATTTAATTTAATTTAATTTAATTTAATTTAATTTAATTTAATTTAATTTAATTTAATTTAATTTAATTTAATTTAGTTTAATTTAATTCTTAATTTTTTTAATTTAATTTTTAATTTTAAAAGAATTTGTTTTAAATAATTTAACTTTAATTTAATTTAATGATTAAGTCTTTTAGCATTTTAAATCTTAAACTTGGATTATAATTTTAATTAGGAATTAAATATTATTGGGATGATTAATTTAGGGATTTTTAAATTAAAGAATAAATCTCCTCTTAATAATATCCCTATTTTAATAATTCCAATTTTATTATTCTTCCAAATTTAACTAATTATTTAATTAAGGTTTATTTCAATTATTTTAAATTGTTTAGTAGGTTTCTACCCTTCAATTATTAAATTTCAATCATCCAAATCAGATTAGGATCAAATATTTTACTTGTTAATTTTTTTTATTAAACCTAAAGTTTTAATTAAGGATTAAAAAAACAAAAAAAATTAATTACCACTTTACCCTTTAAGCTTAATAATTTCATAACTCACTAAATTGAACTCAAATGAACTTGAAATTTTTATGTGACTTCACTCATATGTCAATAAAGACATGAGAGGAGAAAATGTGATTTTTCTGTATTTAATTTATTTATATAATTATTTTTGGTAGAAAATAGAGATTTCCAAGGAAAATTTACTAACACGACCAAGGGAAGGTTTCTGTCCTTAAGAAAATTAGGGGACATTCCTAATGACCAGAGGACCACTTGGACCAATTTTTGTGATTTTTTGAATTATATTTTATTTATTAGAATTATTTTAAGCTATGGAGTATTAATTAATTTAAAAATAGAATATAAGTTGAAAAATGAATTTCATAATTTTTAAAATTCTCTCTGATATCAAGGATTACAGAAAACCAAATTTTACAATTTTCTGATTTTTCTTTGATTTATTATAGTTATTTTAGTGAAAATGCTAGAAAATACATTTTTTTTAATTTTAAAATTACCCTAGAGCTTTAAAAATTAATATCTCACCAAATAGGCCTAAGAAAAATATGGGGTTTGTTCCTAAGTGATTAAAATTCAAAATGTGACATTTTGGTGAATTTTATTATTTTTGTGATTTTTATTATTTTTAAATTATTAAAAATATTAAAATAATATTAAAAATCAACTTTTTTAGAAAATTGAAATTTTAATTTTCTTAAATTCCCCTGATATCAGAGAGGCTCCAAAACCAATTTGGTGAATTTTTGAAAGATATTTTGAAAGTTATGAATTTTTAAAGTTTAAAATGACTAAGTGGCTTAATCAACCCAATTAATAGAGCTAACCAAGTCCAATTGACTTCAAACTTTTATGGTGGGTTCCTCTGATCCTAAAGGTCAGTGGAGAATTGATTTCAAGTCAATTTGATGTATGGTTAGCTCTAATTAATTAGAGACCTATTTTGGATGTTTAAGCCAATTAGGGTTATCTTAAGTGAATTAACTCAAGTCCTATTTTTCTTAGGGTTCTCTGTTCATAAGGAACATCACCAAATTTTTCTAGAATTTATTTCACAACATGCTATTTATTGGAATTAAAATACTCAAAATAGTGACATGAATTTGAAAAATCAATAACTCTTCATAGGGATGGCCTCGACTTTGGAAAATTCAGGGAATGTTCCCAAATTCGGAGGCTTCAAAAGCCCTATGGTCTCATGCCATGGTGAATTGTATACATGCATGGAGAATTAAATGTATGCAGAGAGTAAATAAATTATAAAAAATAAAATACTTGATGAAATTAAATGATTTCTTTTCCACATTATTCTCCTGTGTTCACTGAGCAAGAGGGTATTTTTATTTTATTTTTCTGATTTTCCTACACAAAGTTATGAATTTTTGAAGTTTAGGGAATTAAATAAATAGAAAATATCCCTAATTTTCTATTTATCCACGCGGCGCCGCGTCAACCTTGGCAGGTCCGAAGGGGTACGTGTCGCGCTGTGATTGGGCGTCGCCATCTGAGTCAGCCGTCCCGGGACCCGCGGTTCACGTAACATTTTCTGGTCCGGCGCAATCTGAACCGTCCGCTCGATACACGCGCGATCCAACGGCTCCTGGTCATCGTCTACGACTGGTGTGCACCCATGACCGTCAACCTTCTAACCCTAATTTCTCACTCGATTCTCAACGGATTTTCGTGTTCTTATGCTCTATGGATTCGCCTTGAAGAGACGAACACATCCATACGGTAAACATGCATTTAAATTGACTCAAATTAAAATGAGAATCTCTCGGAGGCTCGGGAAGAAGAGGGAGTCCATACCTTTGCTCGGAGAAGTGAAGCTTCGATCCGAGAGTTGTGTCACCTTCGATTGGGTCCAAGTAAGCTCCGGATGAAGTCCCTTGGCCTCGGTGAATTATCTAGCTATGAAAGTGACCACAGCTCGATCACAAAGCTTGGAGGCTGGAGCAACCGGGTGGCCCTGGAGATGGGGCTTTCAATGGGAAACTTCTCCTCTTGGTCCGGTGAAGGTGTAGGACCAATCAATTTGGGAATTGGCTCACTTGTGAAGAAGTGTCCTGGTTTTTGGGCTAAAGTTTGAGCTCGAAAATTGAGCTCAGTCGGAGGGAATCGGGCGGAATTCGGTGGGGATCAAGTGCTCTATGTGTGGAGAGTGATGCGGAGTGATTTTGGCGAAGTTTCCTTAAGGTTAGGTTCAGCACCACCTTCGGCCGAGAGGGTGAGGGGTTTAAATAGGCATGGTCGGAGGCTCTCCCGGGGGAGTTGAGGGCTGGGATCGACCTGCTCTTGGCATGTGAAGAACGGCCATGGTGGCCATTTGGAGTGGGGCGGCTCAGCAGGATGGAATTTCAAAGCTTGGCTTCTCCCGAGGTTTCGGGCATGGTGTTTTCCGGCGATCGGGTGGCCGTGACAGCGAGCATGGGTCACCCTCGAGGTCGGGTGGGTCGGTGGCTGGACTTGGTGCAAGCAATTGGCAAATGCCATGTGTAAAAGGCTTGGATTAGAATGGAATGGGAGAGGGCTTATTTTGGCTCAAATTGGTCAACCCCTCCATTTAGGCTAGGTGCACCACCCAAGGCTTTGTTTAAGCTGAATAGAAAGTGATTTAGGTCAGCTTAATCAGTGGGGAATGGTCACCATCCAAGTACAATTAAGCTTAAGCAAGATTTAGTGGAATCATGGGAGTGGTTAATCACCTTTAGGAATTAAGGAAAGAGTCTCCTCCTTTTGCCCAAAATGGCATGGTGACATGTAAAGAGGCTCTCATGGCTTCCATGTGGCTCATGCATGGCTTCATGGCTCACCTTTGGCTTGGGAAAAGTCAAGTCAATTTCATGGAAATGGATTTAAGAGAAATTTTGGTATTTAGGGGTGATTTGGCATGAGGCTTGATTTGGAATTATTTGATGATGGGATTATAACTTAGGGAATGGCTTTGATTAAATGGATGGCAAATGGAAATGTCATGTGGGCTTTATGATAGATTTTGGGCTCATTGAAATGGTTTTAGATGGGCTTTTAAATGGTTTAGGAAAGTGGGCTTTTGAATTTTAAAATGGATTTTAGGATGGAATTTTAGTAAAGGCTTGGGCCAAATAATTGTTGGGTTTAGCTTATGGATGTGTCATGAGTGATTTGAAACAAATTTGAGGTGATTTGGGTTTGAATTGGGTTGGACATGGGCCTTTTGGTAAAGAGGCTAAGGTGGGCCAAAATGGGCTACCATGGGCCAATGTTGGGCTAGGGTTGAAATTGATGTAAAATAAATGTTGAGAAATGTTTATGGGAGTGTTTCAAAGAGGTTTTGGCTTTGGTTGGGTTTTGATTTTGAGGTTTGGGTCTATTTGGGCTAGGTTTAGGTTTAGGTCAAAATTGGGCTTTTTGATTTTGGGTTGAATTTGAGTGGGGTTTGGGTCTAAATTTTGGGCAAATCATGTTAGTGTTTTGTTTATGGGGATGTTAAGGAAGGTTTAGAAAAGATTTGGGGTTAATTGGAGTTGAATTGGGTGAGTTTGGGCTAAATTTGGGTCATGGGTCCAAATTGGGCTTTAAGGCCAAAAGTGAAATTGGATCCAAATTTCAATCAAATTGGACTTGGATTGGGTCTATATTGGTGCTGGGGATGTTGAATTGAAGTTTAGAATTGAATTGGACCAGAATTTGGGTCAATTGGGTGGGTTAGGTTTGACATTGGGTTCACTTTGGGTTAAAAATGGGTCAAATTGGGGGTTTTGATAAAAGTGGGGTAAATTGGTAAAATTGGCCCATGGTGTAGTTGAACAAAATGAAATTGGGAATATTTGGGATTTTCTGGAATTTTCTGGGAATTTTCTGAATTTTTGGATTTTTTGGCTAAGAGGGGTATTTTGGGTATTTGGAGGGTATTGGGGGGTATTTTTGGAATTTTTGGTATTTTTGGTTATGGATGATCAATTTGAGTGATGTGGGAATGTTTAGGATTGATTTTGAGGAATTTTGGGTAATTTAGGTGATTTTGGAGATTTTGGGTAGTTTCAAGGGCATTTGGTAGGTTAGGCGAGTGTAGGGTCCCAGGGGTCAAAAATTGAAAATTTGGAAAATTGAAGATTGGGTGAATGTAAGTGGAATAAAATCATTTTGGCTGAGCCACGAAGCCACATCAAGCCCATATGAGCCATGAAGGGACTCATTTGAGGCATTCACTATGTTGTTCCTAACCCTCTTGCGAGGGCTTAGGGGTTAAGGACCATCCATGTGAATCACTTACATGAGTCGGGAGGTCAAGTTAGGTATAGGTGTGGTTTTAGGAGGTGTATGGAAGTGTAGTGTATGAGTGTAGTGTGTGTGTAAGTGTAGTGTGTGTGTAAGTCGGCCCCTCACCGGACCGGGCCACCCAAGGCGATCCTAAGGCCAAAGAGTCCTATAGGAACTCATCCTTTAAACTTCCACACTTGATTTCAACCCTCTAGGTGATTAGGGGTCTACGAGTCAAGTTTGTGGAGTTTGCGGGGAGTTAAGGAGTGGTTTGAAATTCTAGATGGTGGATCCCAATTCTAGTCCTCTAAGATAGTCAAAGGAAAAGCCTAAGGCTAGATCCTAAGTACTAAAGAGAAGAAGAGAAGACCTCATCAAAAATGAGGTCAACACCTTTATTTTTCCAAAATTTTAATTTTTGACCCCGAGACCCTAAACCCCCAAAACCTACCAAATGCCCTTGAAATTGCCCAAAATTTGCAAAATTGCCTAAATTACCCAAAATTTCTCAAAATCAGTCATAAACATTTCCCACCACTCAAATTGATCATCCTTGGTCAAATATACCAAAATTTTCAAAATACCCCCCCCCCCAATAACCTCAAAATACCCAAAATACCCATTTAATCCAAAAATTCCAAAAATTCAGAAAATTTCCAAAAAATTCCAGAAAATCCTAACTATTCCCAATTTCATTTTGTTCAACTACACCATAAGCCAATTTTGTCAATTTAGCCAACTTTTACCAAAACCCCAAATTTGACTTATTTTTAACTTAAGAGAGCCCAATGTCCAACCAAACCACTCCAATTGACCTCAATTTTGATCCAATTCAATCCTAAGCTTCAATTTAATATCCCCAATATCAATTTAGACAAAATCCAAGCCCAATTTGACCAACATGTGGATCCAATTTTAATTTGAAGCTTAAAGCCCAATTTTGGCCCATGACCTAAACTTAGCCCAAACCAACCTAACTCAACTCCAATTAACCCCAAATCTTTTTCTAAACCTTACTAACGTCCCCACAAACAAAACACTAACATGATTTGCCCCAAATTTGAAACCAAACTCCACCCAAGTCTAACCCAAACCAATTTGGCCTAAACCAATCATGAACCCAAATAGGTCCAAATCCCAAAATCAAAGCCCAACAAAAATTGAAAACTCTTTGTTCTACTCCCATAAATATTTTTCAACATTAATTTTACATCAAACCCAGCATTGGCCCAACCTTAACCCAAGTTAGCCCAATTTTATCCACTTTGGCCTCATTACCAAAAAGCCCAAATTAAATCCAATTCAACCCCAAATAACACCAAACCTTTTCTAAAATTCTCATGACACATCCCTAAACTAAACCCAACATTTATTTGGCACAATCTTTTACAAAACTTTCATCCACTAACTTGTTTTAAAACCTAAAAGCCCACTTTTTTTAAGACACTTTAAAATCCCATCCAAAATAATTTCAAAGGCCCAAAACCTATTTCAAAACCCATATGACATCTTCATTGGTCATCCATTTAATCAAAATCAATCCCTATGTCCTAAGCCAATCATCAATTAAATCCAAATCAAGCTTCATGCCAATTTTCCTTAAATTCATCAAAAATACCAAAATTCCAAAAAGACTATTTACATGAAATTGAGCCAAGCCACTCCTAAGTCATGAGCAAGCCTTGGAGCCACGCAAAAGCCATATGAAAGCAATAGGAATCTTAGACTTGTCATCAATCCATTTATGGCAAGTGGAGGAGAGCCTTTAAGCACCCCCTTAAAAGTCATTAACCCTTCACATGACTCCCCTTAACCCAAAATTAATCAAAATATTCTTGGATGGGGACCTCACCACCCTTTCCTAGCTGACTCACCTGACCTCCCTCAGCCCAAATCAGAACTTAGAAAGGTGCACTCAACCCAAACCCATGACATGACCAAATTGAACCTAAAATGATCCCCTCACCATACCACTTAAAGCCAAATTCTTTACACACGCCCATGGCTGATTGATTTCATCAAACGACAACCCTGACTCCCCTGACCATGAGAGTGACCCATGCCTGGTCGGCCGGCCACCACAGTCGCCAGAAAACACCATGGCCGAGAGCACCCATTTGATTCAAAAATTCAAATTGAACCTGCTGAGCTGTCCCATGGCCAATGGCCATTGTGGCTGTTCTTCGCTTGACCTAGGCAGCAAATCCAAGCCTTCAAACCCCCTAGGAAGCCCTCCAGTCATGCCTATTTAAACCTCACCACCTCTCGGCCAAACAAGGTGATGAAAAAAACCCTAACAAAACTCTGCCAAAATCATTCCAGACCCTTCTCCAAACATAGCGCACTTGATCCTGTTGACCTCATTTTTGATGAGGTCTTTTCTCTTCTCTCTCCTTAGTACTTAGGATCTAGCCATAGGGCTTCTCCTTGACTATCTTAAAGGACTAGAAATGGGACCCATCACTTAGAAATTCAAACACTTCTTGGCTCCCTTAAAGCCTCATAATTTTGATTGTAAACCCCTAGGCCACTTGGAGGGTTGAGATCAAATGTGGAGGTTTAAAGGATGAGTTTCCTATAGGACTCTTTGGCCTTAGGATTACCCTGGGTGGCCTGGTCTGGTGAGGGTTGACTTGCACACACCTCACTCCCACACACATATTCCAAACCCTAAAACTACCTTTAAACAATTTGACTTCCTGACTCATGTAGGTAACTCATATGGATGGACCTCAACCCCTCGGCCCCTGGCTAAGAGGGTTAGGAACAACATATTGAGTGAGCATAATATGGCTTTTGTGAGCATAATATGGCTTCATGGCTCAACCAAAATGATTTCATTTCACTCACACTTGATCAACCCTCACTTTTCCAAAATTTCAATTTTTGACCCCCGGGACCCTAAGCCCACCAAGCCTACCAAATGCCCTACAAATTGCCCAAAATTTGCAAAATTGCATAAATTACCCAAAATTCCTCAAAATTAGTCCTAAACACTTCCCCCCACTCAAATTGATCATCCTTGGTCAAATAAACCAAAAATTCCAAAAATACCTCCCAATACCCTCCAAATACCCAAAATACCCTTTTAACCCAAAAATTCAAAAAATATTCAGAAAATTCTCAAAAAATTCCAGAAAATCCCACATATTTCCAATTTCATTTTGTTCAACTACACCATAAGCAAATTTTGTCAATTTAGCCCACGTTTTCCAAAACACCCAATTTGACCTATTTTGAACCTAAGTGGACCCAACGTCCCACCAAACCAACCCAATTGACTTCAATTTTGATCCAATTCAATTCGAAACTTCAATTCAATATCTCCAATATCAATTTAGACCAAACCCAATGATCCATGAAAAAAATACCTATTTTTAGTGTTCATTTCATGCCTACTTTATGCATATTTTTAAATAAATTACACTATAAAGGAAGGTATTTTGCATAATTTTGTTTTCAAGTATAAAAATATGATTTTAGAGAAGATGAAGCAAAAACTATGCAATTTTGAGCCAAAATGAGCAAGAAAAACAAATTCTAACTTGGCACATATCAAAATGTCTTTCTATGCTCAATATCTTTTACATTTCTCACATGTTTTGGATGAAATTATACTTTTGACAAAGGTTGTTTTTATCTCTATCTTGTAGGTAAAGATGTTAGGAACGCAATGCAACTGAAATGGGGTGAAACGGAGTTGAAACGGAACCAAACAGAGAAAAATGGTGGAGTTGCGCACAGGGTGGCGCCTAGGCGCCAGTGACTACGACAAAACGGCACCTAGGCGCCAGAATCAAAGCCTAGGCGCAGAATCATCCAGAAACGGTTATGTGATGGATTTTTGATGACTTTGGGAGTTATTTTGATGGTGTTAAGTAGTTTCTAGGCCTTCTAGAAGCCTGTAAGTTATTCCTAATATATAGGACATGTGATACAATGTATCTGGACACATTGGAACGGTTTTAATCGCGAAGAGGTGCGACCCAAAGTGAAGGGGTGCGAAGGCTTTGTCAACGGAGTCCGGTGCCTAGGCGCCAGATTACGGCGCCTAGGCACCAGAATCTGGCGCCTAGGCAGCAGACACACCTTTTAGAAGATTCATTGAACATGGACACATTTTGAAGAGGTGCCTTAAGGCAACAATTGAAGCCTATAAATAGGAGGCCATACCTTCAGAGAAAAATGCCCAGAGAGCCTCTCTCTTTTCTCTCTCTCTCTCTCCTCTCATCTCTCTCTCTCTCTCTCTCTCTCTCTCTCTCTCTCTCTCTCTCTCTCTCTCTCTCTTTCCCCTTAGTCATTTAGAGTTATGAAGATGTAGATTTATACATCTTATGGAGAGATTGGTGAGGGATTTTGAGATATTTATGTAAGGGATGTACATGCGTCGCATGGATCGGTGGGAAACTTTGGTGGAGAGATCTTCTTTCCTTCAGAGGAAAAAGCTAAGTATTGTGTTCTTCATTCTCTTGTAATTGTTGTAAACACTTTCTAGTGGATTTTCTTTATTTTAAACCAAGTATTCTGTCATGAATTATCCATGTTTCGTAAGTGATTTCCTTTACTCTTTCTTTTAATATGAAGTAATGGCATGCGTAGGAAAATCATTTTTATGATAGAATTATCTATTAGATGCTTCTAAGTGATAGATAGTTGCATAAATATAATAGAATACTAATGAAATAAGTTCCTTGCTGACACTTAATTTATTAAATAGTTCTATCAATTTTTTTACTTCTTATGTTATTATTTTCATTTACTTTTATTTTGTAATGAAATAGATGCATGTTTAGGAGTTAAGATTTGCTTAGATATTCTCTTATTAAATTATGGTGATGATATTCATACCGGATCTTCATTTACTTTACAAATTGATCACTTGTATTGTTAAAATCTGTTGAAGAATTCTGAGACCTAGAAGGAGATGAATTCTTAACTAGTAGATATCACATGAATCCTTGGATAGTCGAAGGCCTTGTGCGGGTTATTCAAGGTGAAGTGCAAATAAATAGAGAGATATTGTTTATTGGGCGTAGAATTGATTAGTTTTTAGAGTGACGAACTAAATTCTAATAATTTGATCTATAGAAAGGGAGCGGGTCACTGGTAGAGCCGACCATAGCTACCCTTGGACATCTAGTAGTGTGAGCCTAGATTAACCCATTCTACTAATAAAACATCCTGAACCGATCTATAGATTAGACAATGTTCTTTATGCCTGGACCAAAGGGTAAAGAATAGGAATGCTTCTATTTGGCACTACTACATTAATTCTAAGCATATCTTTCTTACACATTATCTATGTAATTGCAAGAGAAAGGTAATTTTTAATATCTCGAATTTCTCCAAACCAATTTATCCATAAGTTATCTTTTTATTTAAGAACTTTATTTAGGATTAGTTATTAAAAAAAATAAAACCTTTTTAATCAAAATTCCAAATTTAGGTCTTATAGAAATAGACTGGAATTAGCCTAAAGGATTACTTACCTCACTTCTCTGTGGGATCGATACTGGGGTTATAAAAGAAAACCCTATATTACTTGAAACGATACATATACTTGCGTAGTACCCCTAGTGTGTAAATTATTTTCTAAAATTATACAACACTTTAATTTTATACACTAGCCGCTATTTATAAATTGGGTCAAGTTTTTGGCCATCTTTTGGATGTGAATATTACTGCGTTATTGCAGGTCGGGTCACCCAAACCCAATTTCATCAACATGTGGATCCAATTTCAATTTGAAGCTTAAAGCCCAATTTTGGCCCACGACTTAAACTTAGCCCAAACCAACCTAACTTAACTGCAATTAACCCCAAATCTTTTCCTAAACCTTCCTAACATCCCCACAAACAAAACACTAACATGATTTTCCCTAAATTTGAAACCAAACTCCACCTAAGCCTAACCCAAACAAAAAATCCCCAATTTGGGCCTAAACCAATCATGAACCCAAATAGGCCCAAACCCCAAAATCAAAGCCCAACCAAAGTTGAAAACTCTTTGTCACACCCCCATAAACATTTCTCAACATTAATTTTACATCAAACCCAACATCAACCCAACCATAGCCCAAGTTGGCCCAATTTGATCCACTTTAGCCTCATTACCAAAAAAAGCCCAAATTGAACCCATTTCAACTCCAAATGGCATCAAATCTCTTCTAAAATTCTTACGATACATCCCTAAACTAAACCCAACATTTATTTGGCATGGTCCTTCACAAAACTTTCATCCAAAAGTCCATTTTAAAATCTAAAAGCCCACTTCCATAAAGCCTTTAAAAGCCCATTTTCACCAAAGTTCAAAAAGCCCAAAATTTTGATCATCCATTCAATGAAGACCACCCCCTATGTCCAAAATCCATCATGTTGATCAAACCAAAATGGCATCATGACAAATCTCATCAAAAGAATTCAATTTTTTTAAAAATCCAAATAACCCATTTCCATGAAATTGAGCCAAGCCATGAGCAAGCCATTGACAAGCCTTGGAACCATGTTTAAGCCACATGGAAGCCATGAGAATCTTAGGATTGTCAACCCTCCCTAAATGGCAAAAGGAGGAGATCCTTTAAACACTCCCTAAAAGTCATTAGCCATACCCATGTTCCACCCTAACCCAAAATTAATCTAAATATATTTGTATGGGGAATTCTCCACTCCAAACCAGCTGACTCACCTAACCTGCCTCAGCCCAAATCACTCCCTTGGTGGGTGCACCAAACCCATATACATGAATTGACCAAAATCAACCCAAAATGACCCTTGCACCATGCCATTTTAATCAAACCTCCTTACACATGGCAATAGCCAATTGACCTTACCAAATTCGACCACTGACCACACCGAGTCGGATGGTGACTGACTACTGGCCGGCCGACCACCGGAGCCACCGTGAAAACGCTAAGGCTGAAAGGTCTAAATGGATTCAAAAATTCAATTCCCCCTTGCTGACTTGTCCCAACTCAATTGGAAACCATGGTTGTTCTTCTCTTGCATAGAGCAACTGATCCCAAGCCTCAACTCCCCCTAGGAGGCCTTCCAGTCACCTCTATTTAAATACCACCACCTCTCGGCCAATCAAGGTGATGAACCAGAGCTTAACAAAACTCTGCCAAAATTGCTCCAAGGCCTTCTCCTAACCCAGAGTAATTGATTCCCAGTGTCCCTTGCCCTAATCCACATTAACATAGCTCAATTTCTCAGTCAAAAATCCACCCAAAAACTAGGAAAACTCTGAAACCTCCACCAAAATCAAATTAAACTCACCCACACCTGCACAAGACCTAGAGAAGGAGTTCCCCAGTGAAAGCCCCCTCACCAGGCCAGACATCCTCTCTATCGACCAAGCTTTGAAATCGGCCTTGGTCACTTTCATACCTAGGTAATTCCCCAGAGCTAGAGACTTCATCTGGAGCTTCCTTGGATGCAATCGAAGGTGCCACAACTCTCTGATTGAAGCTTCACTTCTCTTAGCCAAGGTATGGACGTCTTCTTCCTCCCGAGCTTCCAGCGATTCTCTATTTTGCTTGGCTTAATTTCATAGCAAGTAAACAGTATGGATGTGTTCATCTCCTCAAGATGAATCCCTAGAGCCTAAGCACACAAAAATCCATTGAGAAATGAGAGAGATCTTAGGGTTTTAGTGTGGACGGCTCACGAGACACGCCAGTCGTAGACGATAACCAGGCGTCGTCCAATCGCACGTGTATCGAATGGACGGTCTAGATTGCGCCGGATCGAAGGATGGAGCGAGACCGCGGGCCGCGTGGCATCATAGTCAGATGGCTGCGTCGAATGGGAGCGCGCCGCATGGGCTTTCGGATCCACCGAGATTGAGTCAGCGCCGCGCTAGATAAGTAGATAAATAGGCTATTTTCTATTTATTTAAATACCTAGAAATTGAAAAATCCATAACTTTGCATAGAAAAATCAAAAAATAAAATAAAAATACCCTCTTGCTCAGTGAATAGAGGAGAGCAATGTGGAAAAGAAATCAAGTCATTTTTTTGAGTATTTTATTTTTAATTAACTATTTACTCATTTCAATGTTTTAATTCTCTATTTGTATAGACAACTCACCAAGGCATGAGACCATAGGGCTTTTGTAGCCTCTGATCTTGGTAACATTCCTTGAATTTTTCAAGATCAGAGGCCATCTCTATGGCAAGTTATTGATTTTTCAAATTTTTGTACCTGTTTTGATAATTTAATTCCAGTAATTAGCATGTTAGAAAATTCTTGGAAATTTTGGGGAAGTATCTTAGGACTAGAGGACCCTAAGAAAATTATGGTTTGAGTTAATTCATTAAGAATAATCCTAATTGGCCTAAACACTCAAAATTGAATTTTAATTAATTAGGATTAACCACACATCAAAATAACTTGAAAACAATTCTCCACTAATTGTTAGGATCAGAGGAACCTCACATAAAAATTTGAGATCAATTGAAAGTGATTAGTCCCACTAAATGGATGAATTAAATCACATAATCAAAATTAAACTTTAAAAATTCATAACTCCAAAAAATACATTTTCAAAATTCACCAAATTAATTTTGGGACTTCTCTGATATCAAAGGAGTCTAAGAAAATTAAAATTGGAATTTTCCAAAAATCTTCATTTTCTACCTTATTTTAATATTTTAAATAATTATTAAAATCATAAAAATCACAAAAATATTAAAAATCATAAAAATATCATATTTTACTTTCTAATCATTTAGGAACAAACCAAATATTTTTCCCAAGTCTCTAGGTTAAAAAAAAATTGAATTTTAAAGGCTTAAGACAATTTTTAATATTAAAAAATGGATTTTCCAACCTTTTCACCAAATTAATTCAAATAAATCAAAGAAAAATCAGAAAAATATAAAATTTTCTTCTTTGGACTCCTTGAGGTCAGAGGGACTTAAGAAAAATATAAAATCCATTTTCCAACTTTAATTTTATTTTATAATTAATTAATACTCCCAAAATCAAAATAATCATAATAAATAAAATATAATTAAAAAAACCACAGAAATTGGTCCGAGTAGTCCTCTGGTCATTAGGAATATCCAATAATTTTCTTAAGGACAAAAACCTTGCCTAGTTCATGTTGTTGAATTTCCATTGGAAACCCTCATTTTCTCACAAAAATAATTATATAAATTAAATTAAATTCAGAAAATTTCACATTTTCTCCTCTAATGTCTTAATTGACATGTGAGTGAGGTGACATAAAAATTTCAATTTTATTTGAGCTCAATTTAGTGAATTATGACATAAATAAGCTTAAAAGGGCTTAAAGGTAATTAAAAAAATTTAACCCTAATTAATATTTTAGGCTTAATCAAAGGAGGGTAAAATATATGATTTTAAATTTTGATTAGATGATTGAAACCTAGGCAATTAAGAGGTAGAAACCCACTAATTACCTTAAAAACATTTAATGTAAATTTTAATTAGTTAAATAATTTAAAATTTGGAAGATTAAATTAAAAATTTGGATTATTAAGGTTAGGGATATAACTTTGGAAGATATTAATTCTTTAATTTAAATTCCCTAAATAAATCACTTCAATAAGATATAATTCTTAATTAAACTTAAAATAATAATTGCAATTAATAAATTAAAAATTAAAAGAAAATAACCCTTAATTAAATTAATATTTAAAATATTAGGTGATTTAACAATTAAATTAAATTAAATTTAAAATTAATTCAACATCACTTAATAACAAACTTAAAGCAAATTTGAAATATTAAATAATATTAAAAAAATTCATAGTTAAGCATAAAAAAATTAAGCTAATCAAAACCAACCTAAAGTATCATGATTAATCTAAATCAAACCATCAAAAATATATGAATAATTCAAACACTTCTAAGTAAATTTAAAACATCAAAATTAATATGAAATATTAAGATAAAAAAAAAGTTTAAATATTTAAACTAAATTTAAAACAATTTGTACACTATTCCAAACTTAAAATTATTAAAATTTCATAATTAAATTATACCACTTTAAATCATCAATCCCAATTTTAAATCATTAAAATCTTCAATAAACTGATTTGCCCCTAAAAGCTTTTATAACTCTTAAATAGAGCATTAAGTGAAATGTCACTTCACTCATCGGGTAATCAAATGTCCAAGTTCACTGAGCAAGAAACAAAACTTGACTAAACTTCTGGAGGATTAATTCACCTGCGCAATTAAATTCACTTGGACTCAAAACAGTCCCAGAAGTATTGAAAAGATGTTTAGGATTTATCCTAAGCACTTCCTCAATATGATGGGTAGCTTTAGAAGAACAATTGAATTTAATTGTTCTCTGGTGAAGAAAATCATCCTTAAACAAAAACAAAAGAACCTAGACGTTATAGGGATTGACTAGCCATAGGATTAGGATTTTGGTAGACAACCAAAACCTTTCCCTTAGCTTTACCTAGGTATTTGTAATAAACATTTAAATGCCTTAACATGTGTTTTAAGTGCAGCTTCGAATGACGAGAAGACCTTCCAGGTACGCTTTTATTTTATTGTCAGTTACTTACATGCACTGCACTTTACTTTTCTTGCATGTTAAACAAGATTGACGCCCTGCATGAAAACTGAAACCTTTAGAATAGCCACAAAACTGAAACCCAAAACTAAATTAAAAGTCACAACAAGATAAAATTCACCTCCACAACATTTAAAAGATAAAACAACTCAAAATTTAATCACAAAAAAAACAACAAAACTACAATTGCAACTAAATTAAAACGTCTCGTTGAATGATCGAGAATACCTCAGATGATGTTACCCACATGTTGCTAACGGGATTTCCTACGGTCTAAATAAAAGTGTGGAACTCATTTAGTTGAGTTTAGAAAATTCATCTGGACTAAGTGAATTCGACGAAAATAACGGTGTCGGGATGACGGAACCGTGGGATCTTAATCAGTTCTGTTTAAACAAATTTAGGATTTGTTCTAATTAAAATACTAAAGACACTTGGATTTTAAGACTTATCTAAACCAAAACACTTTTCTCATCTCCTAATTTTCACCTTCTAAAACTAAACCTCTGCAACGACAAGGAGCTTGGAGCATAGTGGGCAGCACGGCCATCGTCGTCAGCAAAACTTGTGTCTACTTCCACAAACATTTTCCTAGAGTTAAACAACTAAGTCATAGGACTTCGAGGTAGTTCGCCTAGTGCAACATAAATCCTCAACTTTTTGTTAGGCATTTGCATAATTGTGTCCTAACCGGTCATAGGATTCTGAGGTAGTCGTTTGGTATGACATAATCCCTCACATCTTCAAGGCTCTCTGTATGATTGTATCATACAAATATAAGACCTAATTAATTTAAATTGGCAAGATTGAAACACTAAATAAATTCTCGAATTGAAGCCAAACAATAGGATAGTTTGGGAAGTTTCCAAGATTCCACTTGGATCCTCAGCTTCTCCTACTTCTCTTCCTTTGGACTCCTGAAATAAACTATTCCAAACTTGATCCGATCCCTTTTGAAATTTCCAAAATCCAATTGTTTGAAAACCTTAAACTTTGAAATTCTTGAGAGCAAAACCACTGATCATTATCGAGAGTTTTCTTAAATGATTCCCGTCATTTAAGATGTAATTAACTATAGGGGCTTGCCCTTATAGGGAACTTTAAGAACCCATGTAATATAAACCCTGCTTAATTCCTTTATATTAAGCAGGGGAACTTTTCAGACTTATAAAATTAGTTCGCGGACCAAACGGATGTCACAAATCTTCTAGTTTATTTAATAGAGCCCCATCATCGAGCGAGTGTGTCTATTATTCGGGATAAATACACGGTTTGTGGTGTGGTGCTCGTTTATATAAACTATTTGGGATGTGAGATCGGTTTGATTTCACATCTTACAATTTTCAAACTTAAAATTATTTTCAAAATCAAAAGCTACTTTCCAAATTATATATATATATATATATATATATATATATATATATATATATATATATATATATATATATATATATATATAGGAGACCCCTTTTAAAAAAAAATACGACACATAACCTAAAAATATGCCGACAACTTCTGGCGACTACGCTGGGGATTAGTTCCTCTCTCCGTTTTGATCAGATGGTTTTGCTTTCATAAATCAGTAGTGAGTCCATACCCCTTTTAGACCAAACTACCATTCTTTCCGTTGGAATACCACGTTCATTTCTGTCTTGAATGGGTGTAGTCAACTCCTTTTGGATTTTGGAGCCACTATTTAGACACCCCTAAACAGAGAGGTTCCAAAATCCTTTTGCCTCTTACTGAGGTGGGGTGGACCCCCAATAGGTGTTAGCTTAGGAGCGGTCCGTTGGGTTGAGAAATCTTACGAGACTTTCTCTTCCTTTCCAATTCTGAATCAAATCCCTTACCTTTCCTTTAACCTTCCTCCATTAATCGTTTTGTTCCTAACAAACAAATCCTCTAATAAACAACCCTTTAATAAATGAACTCTTTTAAATCACAAATATAATAAGATAAACTAAAATGTGTTCGGACTCTTTCTTTTCTGTCTTAAGTTTTACGACAAAATGAAGCATAATTCGGGACTGACGTTCGAAATTTACCTTGCAGAAAATGACTGCACCAAAATTAATTTTCTCCTTCACCAATGGAATGGACTTCGCCGTCTATAAGGATGAACTGCCTAACAATGGAGTCATCCGTTTTGGACAAGGATTCGACAATACAGATATTAAGTTCGCTGACGTCACCCTCTTCACACTAATGGACAAAGTACTAGAAACTGAGGAGCCCTTGATTGAGTTTAATCTGAAATCGACTCAAGCGTTTCCTCCCCTACAAAGGGTCCCAGCTGAAAGAAGTACCACTGTTCGTAGGAGGACTGTGATATCTACCCCCACCGGTCTGGTTATCTCTGCACCTACCCCGACTCCTACCAAATTGAAGGGGAAGGAAATCCAAGTTTATGATAAGCCTGCCACCGTGGAGGGTGCAGATTTCGCTGCAATACCGTCTGTTTTCAAGATTGGGTCCAGTTCAAAGTTTACACCCCTGACTCGGACTCAGAGGAGAAATAGGAGCAGAAAGATCGCCAGGATCGAGAAGGCCATGGCTGCTGAAGTTGCTTTTCTGGAAGAGATTCCTGAGGAAGAAGAAGAACTACCTAAGATTTCACCGCTGTTGGAAGGAAGTAGGTTTCACCCTCTCTCTGCTGCATTAGATGAAGAAGATTTCTTAAGGATCGCCGCTGCATTAGCCCGACCTGCATACTATAATGACTGTAAAAGGAAGAGGGCCAAGACTACGCCGCTTACCCGACTGCGAGCCATAGTAGAGAAACTAGCTAAGAAAGAAAGATGCCCCGTATCAGAGATCCTAAGAAGAATGGGAAGAGTTCTAGTCAAATCCCGCCTCGGACCACGAGTAAACCCCGTCACTGCCCCGGAGAGGCCAAGGAAGAAAGTGCGAGCTAGTTTGCCTGTTGTCGTATCGAGACACCATATTAGGGAGGACACCACCTACCGACGCACAGCCGACAGACCATCTGGTCCCAGGCCTTCTGCTGTGAGAAGGATGGTGTGGTGACCTATTATTGCTGAACCGATACAAGAACAGCATTCTGGAAAGAAGAGTCTCGTCAGAAAGCCAGAATCTGAAGAAAGTGCTACTGTATTAAAAGAAACTCCTGAGAAAGAATTCCAACAGTCATCACATGGCAACCGTGAAACCGTTTGGAAGAAGCCACTAGAGGATGCCATAGGCAAGCTAAGAACAGACATCCGATGGTTGGCAAAGGAAAGAGGAGAAAAATTGGAAACTGAAATAGATTCATCAGAGTTTATGGATAAAGATTATGCTGAGATCAACATGGTTGAGACACGAGCATCGTCAGCTTCGCAAGGTGCTCCGGCAGCAGCGGAAAGAGATTAACCGGAAGTGATGAGAGCACAACTTCAAGAGAAGGATAACACAATTTCTCAAATGGCAAGGAAGATGGAAGAGATTGCGGCCGCCTTAGCCACTCTCCAGAGTCAAGTGCAACCTCAGAAAGAAACACCCCTGGAGATCATCCATATTGTGGATGGAGGAAAGGAGATCACATCTGTTAACGGAGATGAACAACCGAAAAAGGATTCTACAAAAAGCATGATTCCCGAAAAGGATATCAAAAACATTGTAGAACAGCAGGTGCGAGAAGCCTTAGCACAGTCTAAGAGAGGAGCTTCTATTCAGAAGGGTAGTCCAATACCCAAAAGGCTTCGTACCACCTCTGTTCAAGACTTTTAATGGAACGGGAAACCCCCGGCAGCATGTCACACATTTTCGTGCTAGTTGCTGCAATGCCGGTGGGAGCGATGCTTTACGCTTTCGACAGTTTGTCAGCAACCTGTCAGGGATTGGGTTTGTCGGGGCTCGGCACCACATCACTTTCGGTGATTTAGTGGTGGAGCAACAGAAACTGAACGAAACTTTGGTGGATTACATACTTCGATGGAGAAAATTAAGCATGAAGTGTGAACCACAACTTCAGGAACAACATGCAATCGGTATTTTGCTGAAATGTATTTATGGCCCGATAGCACTTCCCCTTAAAAGATTTACAATCAAGACTTTAGAGAAGTTGCTTAGCAAGGCCGGGAGCTTGCAGGAGGAAACAAAATAGCTAAGTTTTGTAGACAAGACCAATAAGCAGAAGCCTGTAAAAGCATTTGAAAAGAAATCTGGAATCGTCGCGGTAGTAGATAAAGGCAAGCGGCCGAGTGCGAGATACGACCGAGCAACCACGGCCTAGTTATCGACCACCGCAACGGACTTACCAACAACCACAACGGATTTATCGACAACCTCGGTAGAGCTATCAACGGCCTCGTAGCGAGCCACCGGCCATGGCGACATAGTCGACCACTACCTCGTTCGTCAAGTTCTTTGGAGGAACTTCGAATAAGGAGTATCCATTCGAGACGAAGCGATAGCTAAGATGTTTCGCAGTTTGATGAAGACACCTGATTTTCAATTACCAGAGCCCAAAAAGCCAGAAGAAGTCAACAAGAAAGATCATCCGAACTACTGCCCTTACGACCGGATGATCAGACACAAGATTAAAGACTGGTTCACTTTTAAGAATTGGCTCGAAGTTAATCTCCGAAGAGGGAACATAACGATCCCGAAGGAATACATGAAGGAACCCCAAAAAGGAGGTTCCATCAATGTCATTTCAACAGATCCTATTGTTTCGATAAACCCATACACGACCGATGATGGGTGGAATACCGTCTGGACAAAGTCTTCAAAGAAAATCTTGGATCACATCCAGAACGCTTCGGTGCGCGCTTCAACTCAGAGTTTTAAACCTGTCGAGCAGGCACTATCGCTTGCGATTGAAGAACTACCCTAGAAAGAGGGGAAGATCGTGGAAGAAAAGAAGACCAACGCTCCAAATGGTAGACTAGGGACTGCTTATCCTAGGATGGTTATTTCCAATTCGGGGCAGAAATCCCTTGGACCTCTAACTCTGAATGATTATTTGCTCGCCCCGGCGGGATCTTATAATGATAAGTGTTTTGGTGTTAGCTACGTTTTGATTGTTTCTAACTATTACGTAACTAACGACAAACAGCCTAATCCGGATCTCGATTCCGATACGATAAACGATTCTCAGATCATACTAAACCTCGATGACCATGGCAAAGGAGAAGACACTCACAAAGATGGCTACGAAAGCTCAACAAGCAACGAATCTATTTGTGAATTCTGAGGAGCTCCAATCACTATAGAATTGGAGTTATCGGATGCCGAAGCAATTCCAGAAAAACCAATCGTTCCGATTCAAGAGGAAATACCAATAGACTCACCACCAGATTCAGAACAAGTAACTGGAGTCAACCTAAGAAGCGAAAAAGTTCTACCTCCAAGAATGGGTCCAAAGGATAAAGGAAAGTAGGTGGTTGCTCAGGACAAGCCAACCCCAACAGAAGAATTACCCGTTCAGGAAGAAACCAAGGAACATGGTAATAAAGTGGATTATAACGTGCTAGCCCATCTTAGGATGCTACCAGCTAAACTGAGCATCTACGACGCTCTGATCCTGTCAAAGGAGATGAGGGAAACTCTGATCAAGGCCTTACTTGATCCAGAGATTTGTTTAGCTCAAATGGCTGGTAATTCATTAAACGAGGTTTGTTCGTTGAAAGAACAACGTGGTGTTACCTTCACTGACAATGATCTGCTACTTGGAACAGTTGATCACAACCTACCGTTGTACATTTCAGTCACTATTGGAAAGTTTACGCTCTCCAGAGTGTTGGTTGATCCAGAAGCATCAATTAACTTAATGAATCTTCGGACATTGGCATATTTGGAAATTGATGCTCGCGAGCTTGAAGCAGATAAGATGTTATTAAGAGGGTTCAATCAAAAGGGAGAGAGAGCTCTAGGATCGATAACACTATTAATGAAGACCAGTGATTTAGCAAAGACAACCGCAAAATTCCACATAATTGATTCTGAGACATCGTTCAACGCTCTACTGGGTCGGCCATGGATCCATGAAAATCGGATGGTACCGTCGTCTCTGCACCAGTCCATAAATTATTACGAAGGAGGAGAGCAGTGTATTAAGGGTGACTTGCAACCATTTTCCATACACGAGATTGGAATTCATGAAGATGCAGCCTATTACGCGCCTCCGAAGAAAACAATCTTCTCTAGAAACAACGTACCAAATGAAGCAAAAGAAGTTCGGGATGACGAAGAGCCTGAAACTCTAGTCCAACTGTTACTCACCACTCCCTTACGGCGAGATGTTAAAGATTTCTCTAGAACTCGCACCCGAGGTCGAGGCCGGGGACGACGTCAAGGAAGAGACGTTGGAACAGTTCGACAGAAGAAACTGATCATTGATGTTGATTGGGAGAACAGTTCTGAAGAAGAAGAAATCAAGCAAGAAGCAGCAACAGTAAGTCAAAAGAAACCACAATTCAAGATCTCTCTCGAAGAAGATAAGAATGAAGAATACAAATCAATGTACGAGAAGATTAACCACTATGTGCATACTATGACCCTCACCCCGATCCATTCTAATAAGGTCGAGGGTATGGTGGTCAAGGAAGTACATGGCGGTGGTGCTAAGCCGATCAAATTCTACCGTGGTGCTTCTTCTTCCAAAACAGAAAATGATGTATAATTTAAAGATGTTACTTCTTCTGAATTAATAGAATTGCCTTTTGAGTGGTATTCTCCTTGTGTTCAGAATTTAATTCAACGTAGTGTCTTACCTAAACAATGGACAAAAGA
The DNA here is from genome assembly GCA_022702705.1 of Papilionanthe hookeriana x Papilionanthe teres. Classification (NCBI taxonomy): domain Eukaryota; kingdom Viridiplantae; phylum Streptophyta; class Magnoliopsida; order Asparagales; family Orchidaceae; genus Papilionanthe; species Papilionanthe hookeriana x Papilionanthe teres. Next base: position 25,474,970 of record CM040426.1, read on the forward strand.
TCGATCACAACACTTTGAAAAATTATGGAATAATGTCGGTCGGCCTCCCAATTCAAAACATGGTCTCGGATTCGGCACAGTAGGATCCGTTGATGATAAATGATTTTGCTTGGTTGTCACTTGCAAGCCTAATGAAGATTGCTTGGAAGCTTCACATGATCTCGACGAGCTACCAGTCGGAGACGCTCCACCAGAATTTGAAGAAGAAATTAAATCTACATTAGACGAGTTAATGGAAGTTAACTTGGGTACGAGCGAAGAGCCTAGGCCGACCTTTGTTAGCTCCTTACTCAATAAAGAAGACTCCGAAGAAATGATCAAGCTACTGAAGGAATTCAAGGACTGTTTTACTTGTAGTTACGATGAAAGTCCAGGATTAGCTCCAGAGGTTGCAGTTCACAAGCTAGGAGTGTATTCTACTGTCGTTCCAGTCAGACAAGCTCCTAGAAGAATAGGTCTAGAAATTGAACAACAAGTTATAGCTGAAGTTAAGAAGCTAATAGACGCTAAATTTTTCCATGAAGAACAATATCCAACTTGGTTAGCCAACGTGGTACCAGTCAGAAAGAAGAATGGACAGATCAGAATCTGTGTAGATTTCAGAGATTTGAACAAAGCGTGTCCAAAGGATGAATTCCCACTACCAATCTCATAATTAATGATCGACATCGCCTCAATGCACGAAGTCTTCTCTTTCATGGATGGATCTTCAGGATACAACCAGATAAAGATGGCACAGGAAGATGAAAACCTCACAGCCTTCAGAACGCCAATCGGAATATACTGCTACACAGTGATGCCTTTTGGATTGAAGAACGCAGGAGGAACATACCAAAGAGTTATGACGAGAATTTTTGGTGATCTCATTCACAACCAAGTTGAATGCTACGTGGATGATGTAGTCATCAAATAAAAACTGAAGGAAGATCATTTGTATGATTTGAGAATTGTTTTCGAGCGATTAAGATAATATAACCTTAGGATGAATCCCTTGAAATGCGCCTTCGGCGTCGCCTCTAGGAAATTCTTAGGATTTGTTGTCCGATATCGTGGAATTGAAATCGATCCGGAGAGGATTAAAGCTATCTTAGAAATGCCACCTCCCAAAACCTTGAAACAACTGCGATACTTTCAAGGGAAATTGGTATATCTTTGACGCTTTATTTCGAATTTGTCAGGAAGGTGTCAGCCTTTTTTTGCTTTGGTTAAGAAGGATGCCAAGTTTACTTGGGACTCAAAATGTCAACATGCCTTTGATGGCATCAAGCAATATTTAATGACACCTTCTGTCTTAGCAGCCCCAGTCTCGGGTAGACCATTGATACTTTATACCGCGGCTTTAGACGACTCCCTTGGAGCCCTGCTAGCCCAGGTCAATGATGAGGGGAAAGAAAACTCCCTCTACTACTTAAGTCGTCGTCTAATTCCAACGGAAGTAAAAGTATCCCCCGATTGAGAAGCATTGTTTGGCCCTGTTCTTCGCCGCACAAAAGCTCAGGCATTACATGCTCTCTCATAAGGTCAACCTTATCTCGAAAGTTAATCCATTGTAATATTTGATGACTCGCCCGACACTTTCTAGCAGACTCACTAGGTGGTCGATGATACTATTGCAATTCGATATAACTTTCGTTCCTCTTCGTGCCGTAAAGGGACAAGTCCTAGCAGACTTCCTCGCAGCACACCCTTTACCGGCAGAATCGCCTCTCAACGACGACTTGCCAGACGAGCAGATAATGAGCCTAGAAGACCCCGACGATCGACGTTGGGAATTGTACTTTGACAGAGCATCTTCAGCACAGAGAAATAAAGAATTGCAAACGATAGTGCTCGGTAAAGCAGGAATCGGACTAATATTCATAACACTGGAGCTGGGGATGTTAAGATACTCCTACCATCTAACAGAACCGTGTACAAACAATGAAGCAGAATACGAAGCCCTAATAACTGGATTGGAATTAACCATTCGGATGGGGATAACGGATATCAACATCTATGGGGATTCTCGGTTGATAATTCAACGAGGTTGCGGGACAATACAGAATTCTAAAGCCAAGACTCGAGCAGTACTTTCAGTATGCCATGAAATTGTTGGAGCAGATTCAGAATGTAACAATCTACAGGATTCCCATGGAAGAAAACGCTCCTGCAGATGCGTTAGCCCGCCTTGCAAAAGAATTTGCCTGCTTGCAGGATGAATCAGTTGAAGTGTCAGTTTAGGGACGTCAGGTTCTCTCACAGCTCGACATGGATACGATACACAAGTCAGAAAAAGAAGAAGAAACAATTGCGGTAGTAACAGAAAATGCAGAAGACTGGCATCAACCACTCATAGACTACCTGCAAACAGGAAACCTACTGGACGATAAGTCATTAGCCTATCAAATCAAGAAAAGAACTCTGTCTTACGCATTAATAAACAATACATTATACAGAAGATCTTTTGATCAGATGTGGCTAAGGTGCCTGAGCAAGTCCGAGGCTCGTGAAATTGTTAAAGAAGTGCACTCAGGACTTTGTGGCGCTCATCAGTCGGGTCCGAAGATGAAAATGAAGATTAAGAGACTAGGGTACTATTGGCCCTCGATGATGACCGATTGCATGAAAGTTGCCAAGAGTTGTCACCAATGCCAAGTGCATGGAGTGGTTTTACATCAACCTCCAAATGTGCTACATCCAACAATTGCGTCATGGCCATTTAAATGTTGGGGCATAGATATTGTGGGTCCAATAGAATCGCCTTCTTCAAGAGGACATCGCTTCATTCTTGCAGCTACAGATTACTTTTCCAAATGGGCAGAAGCAGTACCGCTCAGAGAAGTGAAGGCACACCATGTGCTACAGTTCTTCAAGAATCAAGTTGTCTACCGTTTCAGGGTACCGCGTAGAATCATTTCAGATAATGGTTCCGCATTCAAGAGTACGAAGATCAACAATTTTGTCAGGAGACACAGGATTGACTGGCGCTATTCAACGATCTTCTACCCAATAGCAAACGGCTTGGCCGAAGCTTTTAATATAACGCTCGTCCAAATATTAAAGAAAATTTTGGATGACAACAAAAGAAATTGGCACGAGAAGCTGTTAGAAGCTTTATGGGCCTACAGAACAACTTTCAGAACTCCTACCCAGTCTATGCCTTACGCCTTAGTGTACGGGTCCGAGGCCGTTTTACCCTTAGAAGTTCAGCTTCCTTCACTCAGAATTGCAGTTGCGAACAAGATAACTACAGAAGAAAATGCCAGATTACGACTAGAAGAATTGGAAAGCTTAGAAGGGAAACGACTTTCAGCGCAGCAAAATTTGGAACTGTATCAAGCTAAGATGATCCAGGCCCATGATAAACGGGTCCGCCCAAGGACATTCAAAGTCGGTGATTTCGTTCTAGTACTCAGAAGACCTATTCTTGCACACCGCAAGATAGGAGGTAAATTTGAACCAACTTGGGAAGGGTCGTTCATGGTTGAGACAGTCTACTCAAGGGTTCCTACCAGCTTGTTAACTGTCGTGGAGAATGACCTATGCTTCCAATTAATGGACGATATTTGAAGAAATATTACGCAACCTGATGCTTCGAAGGATGGACTTTAAAAGTGGAGTTTCATTCCTAGAAACACGGGTAGAGTAATCCTTCGTAATGCGGGTCCGAACCAAAAATATAAAAAAAATGGTTTATAAAATAAAAATCATTAACAAAAAATGTGTTAAAAAGAAAAATATGTGAAATGATAAAATTTTGATCTTTTTTCCTTTAAATCAATTCATTTTTTATCTTTCCTTATCTCTTCCTACTTCCTTTAAAATTTAAAAGAAGTAAATAAAATTTTTCATTAATAAATGTTTTCTTATTGTTCTTGTTCTTAGTACAGCCCCTGATCCTTTCCTTGTTTTTCGCAGGGAAATGTCGAACGGGCGGTTGGTTCTGAACTTTAAAAATGGCATGAGTCTAGCACTTGATGAAAAGAGGATGAAGGATGGAGCCGTGATTGATATTCACTCCGATTTCACACCGGTCGGGCTACAATATGAAGAAACTTATTGGACTTCGGTTCATTGAGCAGAGTTCCACAGTTAAACAGTGATGAAATTAGATGGCCCGAGTCAGCCGTCTACTAGCAAAAAAAAAAAGCAAACACCGCTCATGCAACGAGAGAGGACAAGAAAGTTAAGTCCGTAGTGGTTACAGCAGAAGGCAGAATTGTCAGCGCCATGCCTACAGATATTCAAGAGGTGAGGAGAGCCACTCTCACTCCTACTCAACAAAGAAACAAGAACCGTCGCACTTGCAAGAAGCTGACTAAGCTGGCAGCAGATCAACATGAAGAGACAGTTGCTACCGTCAATGCAAGTACTTCGATGAAATTGGTTTGTCAGGAACCAGAAAGGAGGAAGTCAATTCCAAGAACAGCAGAAAGGATGAAAGAAATCCCGATGAAAATAGAAACAGAGATAGTACCACTACGCCAGACAGAGCTACCAGTTTTGAAGAGTCTTGTTTTGAAAGCAACTCCGGAGGATGTCCCGACAGAGACTATCCCCGAGGAGCCGAGACATGCAGGAGAGCGTGCTGGGGTTGAGTCGTACATGCTGCAGTATGTTACGAGACCTCGAGGACTTCAGATAATCCCGGAATACGAGCTGGAGAAATTACAGCAAGTTGAAAAAACAACTTTTGAATACTTCGAGAGGATTCGAGGCAAGAGGGTCAACATCTTGGAAGGACTTGAGCTGCATACAGATGTGTTCTCAGATTACGAACAACAGCAGATTGTTGACTGCATTATCGAGCTTCAGAAAATGGGCCGAGCTGGTTGTCTGAGGGAGAAAACCATTCAGAGCCCCGAAGATGGATGCCAGGAAAAGGAAGAGTTACTATCCAGTATGGGTGTTGCTACAACTTCGCAAAAGACAGAAAAGGAAATCCACCAGGGATACTCCGTCACAGTGAGGTGGATCTGATGCCAAGGATTATCAAAAGAATGGTAAAAAGATTGGTGACATGGAGGGTATTGCCTGCAGATTGCATACCCAATAGTTGCATCATTAACATTTACAAGGAGGGCGACTGCATACCTCCACACATAGACCATCATGACTTTGTCAGACCTTTCTGCACAGTCTCTTTTGTCAACCAGTGTAATATCATGTTCGGATCTGACCTCCGAATAGCGGGCCCCTAAAAATTCTGAGGGCCGGTGGAAATACCACTACCGGTAGGTTCCGTTATGGTATTAAACAAAAATTGAGCGGACATAGCAAAACATTGCATTCCAGGAGTGCCTGTTGAACGAATCTCTGTCACTTTCAGAAGGATGGACAACAGTAAGAGGCCTCTTCATTTTCAGCCAGATCCAGAGTTAGAGATTCTCTGGCCCTACGAGCTGTGAGTTACATGGGAGATAGCACACCTCCAATGGACATCCATACGACATTCCTGCCAAGGGTGGCTTGGAAGGTGATGTCATTGTCCATGTATCTTACTATTCAGACATGGATTTTGACAAATGCTTTTGGAAGAATCAAAAAGAATCTTACACAATCCGTTTTGGATTTATGAGGATTATATGAGATACTGAATTTTCGAGGAAAGTATCATCATGTTTTGGATCAAGTTGTGTGATGTATTTTCAACAGATTGGAATGAGAATGATCATGTCTTGTTCTGCCTTCACCTCTTTTTGTGCAAATTGACTGGGAAATGCCATTAAGCTAAATGAACTTCAAACAAAGAATAAAAAGAGAAAGAAAATGAATAAGGAACTCCTTCTTTTTAAGAATTTGAATGTCAAAATAAACTGCAAATAAACACGACCTCGAAATAGAAAAAATGAAATCGAATCACTAAAATGAATAAAACAAATCTAAATCTCAAATTGATTTCCATTCTGAATCCTTCCATTCGATCCTTTTAATTCTCTTTCTTCTGTGTGTTAGAGGATCAACTAGTTCTATTGACACGGAGCCACGAGCTTTGTTTGAATTGGTTCTGATGATATGGGATTGGGTAGCTCTTCATACAAATCAAATTTTCGAGGCTAGAACAGAACTTCCAGTTCTTTTCGAGGCTAGAGCCAAACTTCTAGCTCTTTCAAATTTCTGAGGCTGGAGCCGAACTTCCAGTTCTCTTCGAGGCTAGAGCTGAACTTCTAGCTCTCTCTTTCAAACTTTCGAGGCTGGAGCCGAACTTCCAGTTCTCTTCGAGGCTAGAGCCGAACTTCTAGCTCTCTCTTTCAAACTTTCGAGGCTGGAGCCGAACTTCCAGTTCTCTTCGAGGCTAGAGCTGAACTTCTAGCTCTCTTTCAAATTTTTGAGGCTAGAGCCGAACTTCCAGTTCTCTTTAAGGCTTGAGCTGAACTTCTAGCTCTCCCTTTCAAACTTTCGAGACTGGAAGCTGAACTTCTAGCTCTCTCTTTCAAATTTTTGAGGCTGGAGCCGAACTTCCAGTTCTCTTCGAGCCTAGAGCCGAACTTCTATCTCTCTCTTTCAAACTTTTGAGGCTGGAGCTGAACTTCCAGTTCTCTTTGTGGCTAGAGCCGAACTTCTAGCTCTCTTTCAAATTTTTGAGGCTGGAGCCGAACTTCCAGTTCTCTTTGAGGCTAGAGCCGAACTTCTAGCTCTCTTTCAAATTTCCAAGGCTGGAGCCGAACATCCAGTTCTCTTCGAGGCTAGAGCCAAACTTCTAGCTCTCTTTCAAAATTCTGAGGCTGGAGCTGAACTTCCAGTTCTCTTCGAGATTAGAGCCGAACTTCTAGCTCTCTTTCAAACTTCCGAGGCTGGAGCCGAACTTCCAGTTATCTTCGAGGCTAGAGCCGAACTTCTTGCTCTCTTTGAAACTTCTGAGACTGGAGCTGTACTTCCAGTTCTCTTCGAGGCTAGAGCCGAACTTCTAGCTCTCTTTCAAATTTCCGAGGCTGGAAACAAACTTCCAGTTCTCTTCGAGGCTAGATCCGAACTTCTAGTTCTCTTTCAAACTTCCGAGGCTGGAGCCGAACTTCAAGTTCTCTTCGAGGCAAGAGCAGAACTTCTAGCTCTCTTTCAAATTTCCAAGGATGGAGCCTAAACTCCAACTCTCTTCTTGAGGCTAGAGCCTAAATTCTAGTTCTCTTCAAATTCCAACTCTCTTATTGAGGCTAGAGCCTAAATTCTAATTCTCTTCAAATCCTGTGGTTGGGACCTAGGTTCCGATACTCACCTCAAATCTAGGATTTCCATGAAATCTCTCTTAAAATAAATCTTGAATCGAACTTCAATCGGAATTGAAACTCAAACCAAAATCCAAACTCACACATTAAAACATGAAACAGAAAGTGAAACGAATCTAAAGACAAATCTCTCTAGATCTTGTGATCTAGAACTTACCTCATTTTCTCTTCCCCAGCGAGAGTTCTGGAATCTTCAATCTTGGACATTTACCTATTACTCCCCAGAGAAAATTTTATGTACTTCGTTCTAAGTGTGTCACTTAGACGTCTGTGTTGGTTATGTTGATCTCTTCGGTCAACGCCAATACACGCGGTGTGCTTGGTTAACACACACCACCTATTGGGGGTCCATTTGTTGACCTCATTTTTGATGAGGTATTTTCTCTTCTCTCTCCTTAGTACTTAGGATCTAGCCATAGGGATTCTCCTTAACTATCTTAGAGGACTAGAAATGGGACCCATCAGTTAGAAATTCAAACACTTCTTGGCTCCCTTCAAACCTCACAATTTTGATTGTAAACCCCAGGAGCCACTTGGAGGGTTGAGATCAAATGTGGAGGTTTAAAGGATGAGTTTCCTATAGGACTCTTTGGCCTTAGGATTACCACAGGTGGCTCGGTGCAGTGAGGGTTGACTTGCACACACCTCACTCCTACACACACATTCCAAACCCTAAAACTACCTTTAACCAATTTGACTTCCTGACTCATGTAGGTAACTCATATGGATGGACCTCAACCCCTCGGCCCCTGGCTAAGAGGGTTAGGAACAACATATTGAGTGCCTAAAATGAGTCCTCTCATGGCTTTTGTGAGCTTAAGATGGCTTCATGGCTCAACCAAAATGATTTCATTTCACTCACACTTGATCAACTATCGGCATATTTTTAGTTTTGTGTGTTGTGAAAAGGGGTCGCCTACAGAAATTGTCGGCAAATTTTAGATTTTAAATTTAATTTAAATATATATATATTTAGAAAGTAGTATTTGATTTTGAAAATAATTTTGAGTTTAAAAATTTTAAGATATGAAATCAAACTGATCTCACATCCCAAATAGTTTATATAAACGAGCACCACACCACAAACCATATATCTATCCCGAAGAATAGACACACTGCTTGATGATGAGGCTTGGTTAAATAAACTAGAAGATTTGTGACATCTGATTGGTCTGTGAACCAATTTTATAAGCCGACAAGTTCCCCTGCTTAATATAAAGAAATTAAGCAGGGTTTATATTACCTGGGTTCTTAAAGTTCCCTATAAGGGCAAGCCCCTATAGTTAATTACATCCTAAATGTTCGAAGACATTTAAGAAAACTCTCGATAATAATCAGTGGTTTTGCTCTCAAGAATTTTAAAGTTTAAGGTTTTCAAACAATTGGACTCTGGAAATTTTAATAGTGAATTGCTCAAATTTGGAACAGTTTATTTTAAGAATCCAAAGGAAGAGAAGTAGGGGATGTCAGCGACCCGAAGTGGACTTCGGTGATTTCCTAACTATCATATGGTTTGGCTTCAATTTGAGAGTTTATTTAACGTTTTAATCCTGCAAATTTTAGTTAATTAGGACTTATATTTATATGACATAATCATATAAATAGCCTAGAAGATGTGAGGGTTTATGTCGTACCAAACAACTACCTCGGAGTCCTAAGACCGGTTAGAGCTGAATTTACATAATATGATTATGCAAATGCCTAATAAAAAGTTGAGGATTTATGTTGCACTAGGCAAACTACCTCAAAATCCTATGGCTTGGTTATTTAATTCTAAGGAAAGTTTAGCTGATGTAGATTAAAGTTTTGCTGATGACGATGGTCGTGCTGCCCACTATGCTCCAAGCTTCTTGTTGCAGAAGGTTTAGTTTTAGAATGTGAAAATCAGGAGATAAGAGAAGTGTTTTGGTTTAGAAATCTTAAAGTCCAAATATTTTTAATATTTTAATTAAAACAAATCTTAAAGTTGTTTAAACGGAGCCGATTAAGATCCCGCGGTTCCATCATCAGGCACCTTTATTTTCATCGAATTCACTTAGTTCGGATGAATTTGCTAAACTCAATTGAATGAGTTCCACACTTTCATTTAGGCTCGTGGGAAATCCCGTTAGCAACACGTGGGTTACATCACCCGAGGTATTCCCGATAATTCAACGAGACGTTTTAATTTAGTTGCAATTGTAGTTTTATTGTTCTGTTTCTGATTAAATTTTGAGTTGTCTTATATTTTGGAATGTTGTGGGGGTGAATTTTATCTAGTGGTGACTTTTAATTTAGTTTTGGTTTCAGTTTTGTGGCTATCCTAAAGGTTTTAGTTTTCATGCAAAAATCTTTTTTAACATGCAAGAAAAAGTAAAGTGCAGTGCATGTAAGTAAATTGCAATAAAGTAAATTGCAATAAAATAAAAGTGTACCTGGAGGGTCTTCTCGTCATTTCAAGCTGCACTTAAAATAAATGTTAAGGCATTTAAATATTTATAACAGGTACCTAGGTAAAGCTAAGGGAAAGGTTTTGGTTATCTACCAAATTCCTAATCCTATTGCTAGTCATCTCCTATGACATCTAGGTTCTTATATATTGTTTAAAGATGATTTTCTTCATCAAAGAACAATTAAATTCAATTGTTCTTCTAAAACATCTCGTCATATTGAGAAAGTGCTTAGGACGAGTCCTAAACATCTTTTCAATACTTCCGAGATTATTTTGACTCCAAGTAAATTTAGTTGCACAGGTGAATTAATTATCTGGGAGTTTAGTTAAGCTTTGTCTCATGCTCAGTGAACTTGGGCATTTGATTACCTGATGAATGAAGTGACATCTCACTTAATACTCCATTTAAGAGTTATAATAATTAAAGCCTTTAGGGGCAAGTTGGTTTGTTGAGAATTTTAATCATTCTTAATTTGAAGTTTTAGTTAATGGTTTAAAGTGAATTAGTTTAATTATGATGTTTTAATTAATAATTTTAAGTTTGGAATAGTGTTCAAATTATTTTTGGTTTAAATCTTTATACTTTAAGTAATCTTAATATTTTAAATTAATCTTTGGTGTTTCAAATTCACTTAGATTATTCATATATCTTAATGTTTAGGTTTAGGTTAATTATGATATTTTAGGTTAATCTTGATTAGTTTGATTTTTTATATTCTTAATTATGAATTGTTTTAATATTTCAAATTTGTTTTACTTTTATTATTGAGTGATGTTAATTTAATATAATTTAAATTTAATTTAATTGAATTGAATTTAATTTAATTTAATTTAATTTCAATATTTTAAATTTAAGTTAAATTAATTATTAAAATGTTAATTTTAATTTAATTTTTACTTAATTTAATTTAATTTAATTTTAATTTAATTTAATTTAATTGTTAAACCTCTTAATATTTTGAGCTTTCCTTTAATTTAAGGGTTATATTTTTGAATTTTTAATTTACTTAGTTTGGATTATCATTTTAATCTTAATTAAGATTTAAATATTATTGAAGTGATTTATTTATGGATTTTTTTATTAAAGAATTAATATCCTCTCAAATTATATCCCTATTTTTAATAATTCACATTTTCATTAATCTTCCAAAATTTAAATTGTTTAAATAATTAAAGTTTCATTTTTGGTTTATTAAAAGTGATTAATGGGTTCCTACCCTCTTAATTTCGTAAAGTTTCAATCATCCAAGAAAGATAAAATCAAATATTTTACCCTCCATTCTAATTAAACCTAAAATTTTAATAAAGGGGTTTAAATTCTTTAATTACCTTTATGCCCTTTTAGGCTTCTTTATTTCATAACTCACTAAATCGAGTTCAAATGAACTTAAAATTTTATGTCACCTCACTCACATGTCAATTAAGACATTAGAGAAGAAAATGTGATTTTTCTGAATTTAATTTAATTATATAATTATTTTTAGTGAAAAATAAGGGATTTCAAGGAAAATTCAACAACATGACCAAGGAAAGGTTTCCATCCTTAAGAAAATTAGGAGATGTTTTCACTAACTAGAGGACCACTTGGACCATTTTTGGTGATTTTTTTAATTATATTTTATTTATTATAATTATTTTAAATTTTAAAGTATTAATTAATTATGAAATAAAATAAAAGTTGAAAATTAAGTTTTATATTTTTCTTAAATCTCCCTGACCTCAAGGAGTTCAGAGAAACAAATTTTATAATCTTTCTGATTTTTCTTTGATTTATTAGAATTAATTTAGTAAAAAGGTTGGAAAATTCATTTTTTGATTCATAAATTTTTTTAAGCATTTAAAATTCAATATCTTTACTTTGAGACTCGAGAAAAATATTTGGTTTGTTCCTAAGTGTTTAGGAGTCAAGATATGATATTTTTATGATTTTTATTATTTTTTAATTATTTAAAATTTAAAATGTGGTGGAAAATGAAGATTTTTAGAAAATTTTAATTTTAATTTTCTAAGACTCCTCCAATATCAGAGAGGTCCCAAAACTAATTTGGTGAATTTGTAAAGTGTATTTTTGGAGTTATGAATATTTAAAGTTTAATTTTGGTTATGTGACTTAATTAATCCATTTAGTGGGGTTAAACATCTCCAATTGATTCCAAATTTTTATGTGAGGTCCCTACGATCCTAAAGATCGGTGGAGAATTATTTTCAAGTTCTTTTAATTTATGGTTAACCCTAATTAATTAAAGTTCAGTTTTGAGTAATTAGGCCAATTAGGGTTATTCTTAATGAATTAACTCAAAATATAATGTCCTAAGTCCTCTAGTCCTAAGAAACTTTCCTAAATTTTTCTAGAATTTTCTAAGCAATATGCTAATTAATGGAATTAAAATACCAGAACCAGTGACATAAACTTGAAAAATGCATAACTTTCCATAGAGATGGCCTTTGACCTTGAAAAATTCAGGGAATGTTCCCAAGATTAGAGGTTTCAAAAGCCCTATGGTCTCATGCCGTAATGAATTGTCTATGCAAATGGAGAATCAAAATACTGAAATGAGTAAATAATTAATTAAAAATAAAATACTCATCAAAATAACTTGATTTCTTTTGCACATTATTCTTCTCTATTCACTGAGCAAGATGATATTTTTAGTTAATTTTTATGATTTTTCTACACAAAGATATGGATTTTCTAAGTTCTAGGTATTTAAATAAATAGAAAAAATCCTATTTATCTACTTATCTGACTCAGCGCCGCGTCAACCTACGGCGGATCGAAAGACCACGTGGCGCACTCCTATTTGACGCCGCCATCTAAGTCAGCCACCACGCATCCCGCTGTTTCGCTCCTTCCTCTGATCCGACGCAATCTGAGTCGTTCAACTGATACACGCGCGAGCGGACGGCGCCTGGTCATCATCTACGACTGGAGTGCACCCATGACCGTCCACACTAAAACCCTAAGAACTCTCTCATTTCTCAACGGATTTTTGTGTTCTTATGCTCTATGGATTTATCTTGAGGAGACGAACACATGCATACTGTTTACATGCCATGAAATTAACTGAAGTCAAATGGAGAATTGCTGGAAGCTCGGGAGGAAGGAATGATCCATACCTTTGCTCTGAGAAGTGTAGCTTCAATCAGAGAGTTGTGTCACCTTAGATTGCACCCACGGAAGCTCCAAATGAAGTCTCTGGCTCTGGAGAATTGTCTGGGTATGAATGTGTCCACAGCCGATTTCAAAGCTTGGAAGCTAGAGCAACTGGGTGGCCTGGAGAGGGGACTTTCACTGGGGAACTCCTTCTCTTGGTCTTGTGCAGGTGTGGGTGAGTTTAATTTGGATTTGGTGGGGCTTTGGGAGATGTCCTGGTTTTGGGCTTGAATTTGAACTCAGAAATTGAGCTCAGCTGGGGGAAATTGGGGCTGGAATACAATGGGGATCAAGTGCTCTATGTGTGGAGGGTAGTTTGGAGCAATTTTGACAGTGTTTCAGTAGGATTTTGCTCAGCACTTTGTTTGGCCGAGAGGTGGTGTGGTTTAAATAGAGATGGATGGAGTGCTTCCAAGGGGGTTTAATGGCTTGGATCAACTGCTCTGGTGAGGAGAATAACAGCCATGGTGGCTATTAGGCATGGGACAAGTCAGCAAGGAAGAATTCAAAAATTGGCTCACATGGGTGCTCTCGGCCTGCTTGGTTTCCGGCGGTCGTGGTGGCTGGCCGCCGAGGTCGAGTCACCCTCAAGGTCGGGGAGGTCGAGTGCGGGGTTTAGTGCAGTCAATTGGCCATGGACATGTGTAAAGGAGTTGAATTGAAATGGAATGGGGGGGAAGGATATTTTGGGTCCAAATGGGTCAACCCATGGTTTTGGGCTAGGTTCACCACCCAAGGCCTGGTTTTGGGCTGAAAAGAATCACTTGGGTCAGCCAAGAGAAAATGGTGTGGTCTCCATCCATGGTGAGGTGGCTAAACTTGGTTTAGTGTGTAGCATGAATGGGGTTAAAAGTGCTTAAGGAAGGCTTAAGAAAGGTGCCCCTCTTCTTGCCATTAATGGCTTGGTGAGGTGGAAAGGGGCTCCCAAGGCTTGCATATGGCTTATGCATGGCTCCATGGCTCCATATGGCTTAGGGATGGCTTGGCTTGGTTTCATGAAAGTGGGTTTTAAGGATTTAGGATATTTAGAGGTAATTTGGCACATGGCTTAGTTTAGAAAAGTTTAATGATGAATTTGAAACTTAGGGAGTGATTTAAATTAAAGGGGATGATGAGGGGAAATTTCATTTGGGCTTTAGGATAGATTTTGGGCGTTTGGATTTGGTGGAAATGGGCTTTTTAGAATGGTTTAGGAAAGTGGGCCTTTTGGTTTGAAAACAAATTGTGGATGGAAATTTTGTGAAGGATTGGACCAAACAAATGTTGGGTTTAGTTAGGGTTGTGTTATGAACATTTTAGAAAAGATTTGGTATCATTTAGAGTGGAATTGGATTTAATTAGGGCTTTTTTGGTAAAGGGGCCAAAGTGGGTCAAAGTGGGCTAACTTGGGATAAGGTAGGGCTAAGGTTGGATTTGATGTAAAATTAATGTTAAGAAATGTTTATGGGAGTGTTACAAAGAGTTTTCAACTTTGGTTGGGCTTGGATTTTGGGATTTGGGCCCATTTGGGTTACGTTTTTGGGTTTAGGCCAAAAATGGGGATTTTGGTTTTGAGTTAGGTTTGGGTGGAGTTTAGGTTCAAATTTGGAGCAAATCTTGTTAGCGTTTTGTTTGTGGGGATATTAGGAAGGTTGAGGAAAATATTTGGGGTTAATTGGAGTTGAATTATGTTGGTTTGGGCTAGGTTTAGGTCATGGGCCAAAATTGGGCCTTAGGCTTCAAATTGGAATTGGATCCAAATTTCAATCAAATTGGGTTTGGATTTGGACTAAATTGATATTGGGGATATTGAATTGAAGTTTAGAATTGAATTAGATCAAAATTGAGGTCAATTGGGTTGATTTGGTTAAGAATGGTTCAAATTGGGGCTTTTGGTAAAAGTAGGTTAAATTGACAAAATTGGCGTATGTTGTAGTTGAATAAAATGAAATTAGGAATATTTGGGATTTTTTGAAATTTTCTGGGAATTTTTGGAATTTATGGATTTTTTTTTGGTTAAGAAGGGCATTTTGGGTATTTGGAGGGTATTAAGGGGTACTTTTTAGAATTTTTGGTATATTTGGCTAAGGATTATCAATTTGAATGGTGGGAAATGTTTAGGATTGGTTTTACTGAATTTTAGGTAATTTAGGCAATTTTGTAAATTTTGGGTAGCTTCAAGGACATTTGGTAGGCTTGGTGGGTGTAGGGCCCCGGGGGTCAAAATTTGAAATTTTGGAAAAATGAAGATTGATCAAGTTTGAGTAGAATGGAATCACTTTTGGTTGAGCCATGAAGCCATATCAAGCCAATAAGAGCCATGAGAGGACTCATTTGAGGCATTCACTATGTTGTTCCTAACCCTCTTAGCCAAGGGCCTAGGGGTTAAGGTCCATCCATATGGATTTCCTACATGAGTCGGAAGTCGAGCTAGGTATGAATGGTTTTAGGATTTGGAATGTGTGTGAAAGTGTAATGTGTGCGAGGTCGACCCTCACTGAGACCGGGCCACCTGGGGTAGTCCTAAGGCTAAAGATTCCTATAGGGAACTCATCCTTTAAACCACCACATTTGATCTTAACCCTCCAAGTGACTTAGGGGTTTACAATCAAACTTATGGGGTTTGCAGGGAGTTAAGTGGTGTTTAAATTTCTATGTAGTTGGTTCCATTTCTAGTCCTCTAAGATATTTAAAGGGAAAGCCTAAGGCTAGATCCTAAGTACTAAGGAGAGAGAAGAGAAAAGACCTCATCAAAAATGAGGTCAACAAATGGACCCCCAATAAGTGTGGTGTGCTAACCAAGCACACCGAGCGCATTGGCGTTAACCGAAGAGATCAACAAAACCAACACAGACGTCTAAGTGACACACTTAGAATAGAGTAGAAACAAATTTCCGCTGGGTAGTATCGAGTATATCTCCAAGACTGGAGATCCCTGAACTCTCGCTGGGGAAAAGAAAAGGAGGTGAATTCCTGATCATAAGATCTGGGGAAATTTGATTTAGATTCATTTCATTTTCTATTCCGAGTTTTTTTTTTTAATGTGTGAGTTTAGATTTTGATTTTGTTCTGAGTTTCAATTTCGGTTGAGGTTTAATTTAAAATCAATTCAAGGAAATCTGGATTTGAAATGAGAATTGGAACCTAGGTTCCAACCTCGGGACTGCGAAGAGAACTAGAATTTAGGTACCAGCCTCGATGTGAGAATCGGAGTTTAAGTATCGATTGAAAAGGAAGAGAATCAGAATTTAGGTACTGATCTCAAAAGATTAAAGAGAACTGGAATTTAGGTACCAGTATCGAATGTTTAATGAGAGTTGGAATTGGGATACAGTCTCACAGGTTTAAAGCGAACTAGACTCTGGTTCCAGTCTCAAAGGTTTAAAGAGAAATGGAAACCGGTTCCAATCTCGAAGGTTCAAAGAGAAATGGAAACTGGTTACAGTCTCGAAGGTTTAAAGAGAAATGGAAACTGGTTCCTTCGAGAAATGGAAACTGGTTCCAATCTCGAAGGTTTATAGAGAAATGGAAACTGGTTCTAATCTCGAAGGTCTAAAGAGAAATGGAAACTGGTTCCAATCTTGAAGGTTTAAAGAGAATTGGAAGCCGGTTCCAATCTCGAAGGTTTAAAGAGAATTGGAAGCTGGTTCCAATCTTGAAGGTTTAAAGAGAATTGGAAACTGGTTCCAATCTCGAAGGTCAAAAGAGAATTGAAAACTGGTTCTAATCTCGAAGGTCTAAAGAGAATTGGAAACTGGTTCCAATCTCGAAGGTCTAAAGATAATTGGAACTGGGTTCTAATCTCGAAGGTTTAAAGAGAAATGGTAACTGGTTCCAATCTCGAGGTTTAAAGAGAAATGGAAACTGGTTCCAATCTCGAATGTCTAAAGAGAAATGGAAACTGGTTCCAATCTCGAAGGTCTAAAGAGAATTGGAAACTTGTTCCAATCTAGAAGGTCTAAAGAGAATTGGAAACTGGTTCCAATCTCGAATGTTTAAAGAGAATTGGAAACTGGTTCCATTCTCGAAGGTCTAAAGAGAATTGGAATCTGGTTCCAATCTCGAAGGTCTAAAGAGAAATGGAAACTGGTTCCAATCTCGAAGCTCTAAAGAGAAATGGAAACTTGTTCCATTCTCGAAGGTCTATAGAGAATTGGAAACTAGTTCCAATCTCGAAGGTTTAAAGAGAATTGGAAACTGGTTCCAATCTTGAAGGTTTAAAGAGTTGAATTTTGTTGCGGAGATTTGAGTTTAGCAGAAGATTTAGAATGAGACGTGAAAGTGTTTAACGTCTCACGAGGATAGATCAAAGTCTGATTATTTGGCGAAGGATATGAATCAATGCCATCATTACAAAATCGAAAATTTTTGTGGTTCTGTGTCAGTAGACTCAGTTGGCCTTCTCAAAAGAGGGAAGGAAACATGGAGAGTCAAAAAGAGATTTCAGAATAGCCAAAGGCCGGGGATTTCAAATTCATGAATTTGTTTTGGTCGCTTGTAATCTGATTTTAGCTTGACTATTCAAGTTAGAGTTCGTGTTTATTCGTAGTTTATTTTGGCATTCAGATTTTTTTAAAAAAAAAAAAGAGTTTTCATTTATTTTTATTTTTTTCTTATTATTTGCTCGAAGTTCATTTAACTTAATGGCGTTTCCCAGTCAATTTGCACAAAAAAGGTGAAGGCAAAACATGACATGGTCACTTTCATTCCAATCTTGTTGAAAATGCATCATAAAACTTGATCCAAAACATGATGATATTTTCTTTGAGAATTTAATATCTCATACAATCCATATAAATCGAAAATGGATTGTGTAAGATTCTTCAAGTTTCTTCTAAAATCATCTGCGAAAATCCATGTCTGAATAGTGAGATACATGGGCAATAACATCATCTTCCAAGTCATCCTTGGCAGGAATGCCGTATGGATGTGCATTGGAGATGTGTTATCTCCCATGTAACTCACAGCTCGTAAGGCCGGAGACTCTCTAACTCTGGATCTGGCTGGAAGTGGAAAGGCATTTTTCTATCATCCATCCTCCTGAAAATAACAGAGATCCACTCAACAGGCACTCTTGGAATGCAATGTTTTCTAAGATATTGATCCTCTTGCCACGGATCCTTTCAAAGTATTCAAAAGTTTTCTTTTCAATATTCTGCATTCTTTCCAACTCATATTTTGGAATTATCTGCAACTGGCGAGGTCTAGTAACGTACTGGGGAATGTATGGTTCAACCCCGGCATAGACTCCTGCATGTCTTGGCTCCTCGGGGGTAGTTTCTGTCGAGACATCCTTCAGGGTTGCTTTTGCAACAAGACTCTTTAAAACTGGTGCATTTATCTGGCGTCGAGGCGCTGATTCTATTTCTGCTCTTCTTGGAATTTCCTTTATCTGTTCTGCTTTCCTTGGAGTTGTTCTCCTCCTTTTAAGTTCTTGACAAACCAATTTTTTCGGAGTATTTGTATTGACGGTAGCAACTGTCTCTTCATGTTGATCTGCTGCTAACTTGGTTAACATCTTGCGAATGCGGCAATTCTTGTTCCTCCGCTGGGTAGCAGTGAGAGTAGCTCTCCTTACCCCTTGGATTTCTTCGGGCATAGCGCTGACAAGCCTGCCCTCTGCTGTAGCAACAACAGACGTAACTTTCTTGTCCTCTCCCGTTGCATGAGCGGTGTTTGTTTTTCTCTTCTTGCTGGTAGATGGTTGATTTGAGCCACCCAATTTCATCACTGTATGGCTGCGGAGCTCTTCCCAATCAATCGGGGTCCAATCATTTTCTTCATATTGTAGCCCGACTGGTGTGAAGTCAGAGTCAATCTCGATCATAGCTCCATCCCTCACCCTCTTTTCATCAAGTGCTAGACTCACGCCATTCTTAAAGTTCAGAACCAATCGCCCGTTCGACATTTCCCTGCTAAAAACAAGGAAAGGATCAGGGGCTGTACTAAGAACAAGAACAGTAGAAAAATATATGTTTATTTAATATGGTTATTTAATGAGGAGCTTTTATTTGTTTATTTTAAATTTAAAAAGGAGTAGGAAAAGATGAAGAAAGATCAAAAGTGAGACTCGATTTGAAAGGAAGGATAAAAAAAACTTTATTATCATAATTTCACATGTTTTCTTTTTAACATTTTTTTAACGATTTTCTTTATCATCCACTTTTTATATTTTTGGGTTCGGACCCAGTCGCAAATGATTACTCTACCCGTGCTTCTAGGAATGAGGTTTCATCCTTCAAAACATCAGGTTGCGTAATACTTCTTTAGATAACGTCCATTAATTGGAAGCATAGGTCTCTCTTCACGGCAATTTACAAGCTTGTAGGAACCTCCTGAGTAAACTGTCTCGAGCACGAATGGTCATTCCCAAGTCGGTTCAAATTTACCACCTATCTTGCGATGTGCAAGAATAGGTCTTCTGAGAACCATAACCAAGTCACCGACTTTGAATGTCCTGGGACGGACTAATTTATCATGGGCTTGGATCATCTTGGCTTGATACAGTTCCAGATTCTGCAGTGTTGAAAGTCTTTCCCCTTCCAAGCTTTCCAAATCCTCTAGTCGTAGTCTGGCATTTTCTTCTGTAGTGATCTTGTTTGCAACTGCAATTCTGAGAGACGGAAGCTGAACCTCCAAGGGTAAGATGGTCTCGGACTCGTACACTAAAGCGTAGGGTGTAGATTGAGTAGGAGTTCTGAAAGTCGTCCTGTAGGCCCATAAGGCTTCTAACAACTTCTCGTGCTAATTTCTCTTATTTTCGTCCAAAGTTTTCTTTAGGATTTGGACGAGAGTTTTATTAAAAGCCTCGGCCAAGCCGTTCGCTCTTGGGTAGTAGATTGTTGAATAGTGCCAGTCGATCCCGTGTCTTCTGACAAAATTGTTGATCTTCATACTCTTGAACGCGGACCCATTATCTGAGATAATTCTGCGACGGTAGATGACTTGATTCTTGAAGAACTGTAGCACGTGATGTGCTTTCACTTCCTGAGCGGTACTACTTCTGCCCATTTAGAAAAGTAATCTGTAGCTGCAAGAATGAAGCGATGTCCTCTTGTAGAAGGCGGTTCTATCGGACTCATAATATCTGTGCCCCAACACTCAAATGGCCATGACGCGATTGTCGAATGTAGCACATTTGGAGGTTGATGTAGAACCACTCCATGCACTTGGCACTGGTGACAACTTTTGGTAATCTTCATGCAATCGGTCATCATTGAGGGCCAGTAGTATCCTAGTCTTTTAATTTTCATGTTCATTTTCGGACCCGACTGATGAGCACCACAAAGTCCTGAGTGTACTTCTTTGACAATTTCACGAGCCTCGGACCCGCTCAGGCATCTTAGCCACATCTGATCAAAAGACCTTCTGTATAATGTGTTGTTTATTAATGCGTAAGACAGAGTTCTTTTCTTGATTTGATGGGCTATCGACTTATCGTCCGGTAGGTTTCTGTTTGCAAGTAGTCATGTAGCGGTGGCGCTTGATCTTACGCATTTTGTCACTGCTTGTAATTGTTTCTTCGCTTTTTCTGCGATTTGTGTCTTGTTTTCATGTCGAGCTGTGATAGGACACTGTCGTCCTCGAGCCGACATTTCAGTCGACTCATCCTGCAAGCAGGCAAATTCTTTTGCAAGTCGAGCTAACGCATCTGCGAGAGCATTTTCTCTCCTGGAATCTTGTAGATAATTACATTCAGAATTTCCTCCAACAGTTCCATGGCATATTGAAAGTATTGTTCGAGTCTTGGCTTTAGAATTCTGTACTGTCCGACGACCTGTTGAATGATCAACTGGGAATCTCCATAGATGTTGATGTCTGTTATCCCCATCTGAATGGTTAATTCCAGTCCAGTTATAAGGGCTTCGTATTCTGCCTCATTGTTTGTACACGGATCTGTTAAGTGGTAGGAGTACCTTAACATCCCCTACTCTGGTGTTATAAATACGAGTCCGATTCCTGCCTTACCGGGCACTATAGTTTGCAATTCTTTATCTTTCTGTGCTGAGGATGCTCCATCGAAGTACAGTTCCCAACGCTGATCATTGGGGTCTTCTAGACTCATTATCTGCTCGTCTGGCAAGCCGCCGTTGAGAGGCGATTCTGCCGGTAAAGGGTGTGCTGCAAGGAAGTCTGCCAGAACTTATCCCTTTACAGCACGAAGAGGAATGAAAGTTATATCGAGTTGCAATAGTATCATTGACCACGTAGCAAGTCTGCCGGAAAGTGTCGGTCAGGTCATCAAATATTGCAATGGATTAAACTTCAAAATAAGGTTGACCTTATGAGAAAGCAAGTAGTGTCTGAGCTTCTGTGCGGTGAAGATCAGGGCCAAACAGTGCTTCTCAATAGGAGGATACTTTACTTCCGTCGGAATTAGATGACGGCTTAAGTAGTAGAGTGCATTTTCTTTTCCCTCATCATTGACCTGGGCTAGCAGAGCTCCGAGAGAGTCGTCTAAAGCCACAGTATAAAGTATCAACGGTCTACCCAAGACTGGGGCTGCTAAAATAAGAGGTGTCATTAAATACTATTTAATATCATCGAAGGCATGTTGACATTTGGAGTCCCAAGTAAACTTGGCTTCCTTCTTAACCAAAGCAGAAAAAGGCTGACACCTTCCTGACAAATTCGAGATAAAGCGTCGAAGATATGCCAACTTTCCTTGAAAGGATCGTAGTTGTTTCAAGGTTTTGGGAGGCGGCTTTTCTAAGATAGCTTTAATCTTCTCCGG
This sequence comes from Papilionanthe hookeriana x Papilionanthe teres, assembly GCA_022702705.1. Classification (NCBI taxonomy): domain Eukaryota; kingdom Viridiplantae; phylum Streptophyta; class Magnoliopsida; order Asparagales; family Orchidaceae; genus Papilionanthe; species Papilionanthe hookeriana x Papilionanthe teres. Next base: position 25,496,470 of record CM040426.1, read on the forward strand.
ATCGATTTCAATTCCACGATCTCAAACAACAAATCCCAAGAATTTCCCATAGGTGACGCCGAAGGCGCATTTCAAGGGATTCATCTTAAGGTTATATTGTCTTAACAGCGCATTTCAAGGGATTAATCTTAAGGTTATATTGTCTTAACATCTCAAAAACAATTATCAAATCATACAAATGATCTTCCTTTATTTTGCTTTTGAAGACCACATCATCCACGTAATACTTGACTTGGTTGTGAATGAGATCATCAAAAATCCTTGTCATTGCTCTTTGATAGGTTGCTCTGCGTTCTTTAATCCAAACGGCATCAACTGTGTAGCGAGTATACCCGATCCGGTGTTACGAAGGCTGTAAGCTTTTCATCTTCCGGTGCCATCTTTATCCGGTTGTATCCGATGATCCATCCATGAATGAGAAGACTTCATGTGTTGAAGCAATGTCGATCATCAATTACGGAATTGGTAGCGGGAATTCATCCTTCGGACATGCTTTCTTTAAATCTACGAAGTCTACGCGGATTCCGATACGACCATTCTTCTTTACGTTGGTACCACATTGGCTAACCAAGTTGGATATTGTTCTTCACGGACAAATTTAGCGTCTATTAGCTTCTTAACTTCAGTTATAACTTGTTGTTCATTCTCTAGACGCATTCTTCTCGGAGCTTGTCTAACCTGGAACGGCGGTGTGATCCACTCCTAGCTCTGTGAAGCTGCAACCTGCGGAGCTAATCACGGCATTTCATCATAACTCCAAGCAAAACAGTCCTTGAACTCCATTAATAGCTTGATTATGTTTTCAGAGTCTTCTTTACTGAGTAAGGAGCTAACAAAGGTCGGCCTAGGCTCTTCGCTAGTACCTAAGTTAACTTTCATTAACTCGCCTATTGTAGATTTAATTTCTTCTTCGAATTCTGGCGGAGCATCTCCGGTTTGCAGATCTTCGAGATCTTCTGAAGCTTCCAAGCAGTCTTCATTAGGCTCGCAAGTGACAACCAAGCAAAATCCTGCATCGTCAACTAACCCTACCGTGCCGAATCCGAGACCATGTTTTCAATTGGGAGGCCGACTGGTATTGTTCCATAATTTTTCAAAGTGTTGTGATTGACCTTTTGTCCATTGTTTAGGTAAGACACCACGTTGAATTAAATTTTGAACACAGGGAGAGTACCACTCAAAAGGCAGTTCCATTAATTCAGAAGAAGTAACATCTTCAAATTGTACATCTTTTTCAGTATTTGAAGAAGAAGCACCACAGTAGAATTTGATTGGTTTAGTACTACCACACTACACTTCCTTGACCACCATACCCTCGATCTTATTAGAATGGATCGGGGTCAGGGTCATAGTATGTACATAATGGTTAATCTTCTCGTACATTGATTTGTATTCTTCATTCTTTTCATCTTCGAGAGAGATCTTGAATTGGAATTTCTTTTGATTTACTGTTCCTGCTTCTTTATTGATTTCCTCTTCTTCGGAACTGGTCTCCCAATCAACGTCGATGACTGGATTCTTCTGTCAAACTATTCTAACGTCTCTTCCACGACCTCGTCCCCGGCCTCAACCTCGGGTGCGAGTTGTGGAGAAACCTTCTCCATCTCGCTGTGAGGGCGTGGTGAGTAACTGTTGGACTAGAATCTCATGCTCTTTATCATCTTGCACTTCTTTTGCTTCATTTGGTATGGTGTTTCTAGAAAAGATTGTTTTCTTCGGAGGCGCGTAATAGGCTGCATCTTCATGAATTCCAATCTCGTTTACGGAGAATGCTTGCAAGTCACTTTTGATACACTGTTCTCCTCCTTCGTAATACTTTATGCACTGGTGTAGATACGACGCTACCATCCGGTTTTCATGGATCCATGGCCGACCCAGTAGAGCGTTGAATGATGTTTCAGAATCAATTATGTGTAATTTTGCGGTTGTCTTTGCTAAGTCACCGGTCTTCATTAACAGTGTGATCGATCCAAGAGCTCTTCCTCCTTTCTGATTGAACCCTCTTAATAACATCTTGTCTGCTTCAAGGTCACGAGCATCAATTTCCAAATATGCTAACGTTTGAAGGCTCATTATGTTGATTGATGCTCCTGGATCAACCAACACCCTGGAGAGCGTAAACTTTCTGATAGTGGCTGAAATGTACAACGATACAGTTGTGATCGGTAGTCCGAGTAGTAGATCATTGTCCGTGAAGGTAACACCTCTCTGTTCTTTTAACGATCAAACCTCGTCGAAGAAATTACCGTCCATTTGAGCTAAACAAATTTCTGGATCAAGTAGAGCCTTGATCAGAGCTTCCCTAATCTCCTTTGATAGGATCAGAGCGTCGTATATGCTTAGTTTGGCTAGTAGCTTCCTACGATGGGCTAGAACGTTATAGTCCACTTTATTATGTTCCTCAGTTTCTTCCCGAATGGGCAGTTCCTCTGCTGGGGTTGGCTCTTCTTGAGCAACCACCTGCTTTCCTTTATCCTTTGGACCCATTCTCGGGGGTAGAACTTTTCCGCTTCTTAGGTTGACTTCAGTTACTTGTTCTGAGTCTGAAGCTGGATCTGCTGATGTTTCCCCTTGAATTGGAACGACTGGCTCTTCTAGAGTTGCTTCAGAATGTGATAACTCTAATTCTATCGCGATTGGAGCTCCTCGAAATTCATAAATGGACTCGTTGCTTGTTGAGTTTTCGTAGCCATCCTTGTGAACATCTTCTCCTTCGTCGTGGTCATTAAGGTTTATTATGATTTGAGAATCGTTATTTATATCGGAATCGAGATCCGGATTAGGTTGGTTTTCGTTAGTTACTTAATCATTAGAAACAGTCAAAACGTAGACAACGCCAAAACTCTTATCATTATAAGATCCCGCCGGGGCGAGCAAATAATCTTACAGAGTCAGAGGTTTAAGGGACTTTTCCCTCGGATCGGAAATAACCATCCTAGGATAAGCAGCCCCTAGTCTACTCTTTGAAGCCTCGATTTTCTTTTCTTCCATGATCTTCTCCTCCTTCTGGGGCGGTTCTTCAATTGCAAGTGATAGTGCCGGCTCGGCAGGTTTCAAACTCTGAGTTGAAGCGCGTACCGAAGCGGTCTGGATATGATGTAAAATTTTCTTTAAGACTTTGTCCAGACGGTACTCCATCCATCATGGATTGTGTAAGGGTCTATCGGAACAATGGGATCCGTTGAAATAACATTGACCGAACCTCCTCTCGGCATATTTTTAGGTTTGTGTTTTATTTTTGAAAAGGGGTCGCCTAACAGAAATTGTCGGCGAATTTTTAATTTAATTTACATATATATATATATATATATATATATATATATATATATATATATATGATTTGGAAAGTAGTGTTTTGATTTTAAAAATAATTTTAAAAATTTTAAGATATGAAATCAAACTAATCTCGCATCTCGAATAGTTTATATAAACGAGCACCGCACCACAAACCGCGTGTACTATTCGAAGAATAGACACACTGTTTGATGGTGGGGCTCGATTAAATAAACTAAAAGGGTTTGTGACATTCATTTGGTCTGCGAAACCATTTTATTTTCTGACAATTTCCCCTGCTTAATATAAAAAAAACATTAAACAGGGTTTATATTACCTAGGTTCTTAAAATTCCCTATAAGGGCAAGCCCCTATAGTTAATTACATCTTAAGTGACTGGAATCACCTAAGAAAACTCTCGATAATAATCGATAGTTCTGCTCTCGATAATTTGAAAGTTCGAGGTTTTCGAAAGGATTGGATTTTTGAAATTTCAAAAGGATTAGCTCAAATTTGGAACATCTATTTCGGGAGTCCAAAAGGAAGAGCGATAGGAGAAGGCGAGGATCCAAGAAGAATATTGGCGGCTTCCCACACTATCCTATGGTTTGGCTTCAATTTGGAAATTTACTTAATGTTTCCATCCTGCCAATTTTAATTAATTAGGACTTATATTTGTATGATGTGATCACACAAATAGCCTCGAAGATGTGAGGGTTTATGTCGTATCAGACGACTACCTCGGAATCCTAAGACCGGTTAGGGCTTAATTTGCAATGCGAATGCACTAACGAAGAGTTGAGGATTTATGTTGCACTAGGCGAACTACCTCGAAGTCCTATGGTCTAGTTATTTAATTCTAAGAAAGTTTCTCTGAAGTAGACTCGAGTTTTGCTTGACGACGATGATCGTCTTGCCCACCATGCTCCGAGCTCCTTGTTGTTGCGGAGGTTTAGTTTTAGAAGTCATAAATCGGGAGATGAGAGAAGTGTTCGGTTTAGAGAAGGTCTTAGTTTCCAAGTGTTTTTATGTTTTAATTAAAACAAATCTTTAAGTTGATTATAACAACACCGGTTAAGATCCCGCGGTTCCATTCTTCAGGCATCGTTATTTTTATCGGATTCACTTAGTCCGGATGAATTTGCTAAACTCGACTAAATGAGTTCCACACTTTCATTTAGACCGTGGGAAATCCCGTTAGCAACACGTAGGTTACATCATTCGAGGTATTCCCGATCATCCAACAAGACGTTTTAATTTAATTGTAGTTGTAGTTTTGTTGTTTTGTTTGTGATTAAATTTTGAGTTGTTTTATATTTTGAAATATTGTGCCGGTGAATTTTATCTTGTAATGACTTTTAATTTAGTTTTGGTTTCAGTTTTAGGGACTATCCTAAAGGTGTGGGTTTTCATGCAACGATTGTTTATCATGCGAGAAAAGTAAAGTGCGATGCGATTAAGTAAATTGCAAGAAGGTAAATTGCAATAAAACAAAAGCGTACACGGAGGGTCTTCCCGTCGTCCCAAGCTGCACTTAAACACAATTTAGAATATTTAAGCATTTAAAGCAAGTTCTAGGTAAAGGCTAAGGGAAGGGTTATGGTTTTCTACCAAGTTCCTAATCCTATAGCTAGTCATCTCCTATGACGTCTAGGTTCTTGTGTTTTGGTTTAAAGACGATTTTCTTCATCAAAGAACAATTAAGTTCAATTGTTCTTATAAATATCCTATCATATCGAGGAAGTGCTTAAGACGAATCTTAAACATCTTTTCAATACCTCTAGGATTGTTTTAAGTCCAAGAGAATTTAATTATACAAATGAATTAATCATGCAGGAGTTCAAGTTTTGTTATCTTGCTCAGTGAACTAGGACATTTGAATATCCTATGAGTGAAGTAATACTTCAATTAACACTCCGTTTAGGAGTTATGACAACAAGAGCTTTAAATTACCATTTTGCCCTTTAAACTTACTAATTCCATAACTCACTAAATTGAGCTCAAATGAATTTGAAATTTTTATGTAACTTCACTCATATGTCAATCAAGACATTAGAGGAGAAAATGTGATTTTTCTGTATTTAATTTATTTATGTAATTATTTTTGATGGAAAATAGGGATTTTCAAGGAAAATTTAATAATATGACCATGAGGAAGTTTCTGTCCTTAAGAAAATTATGAAACATTCCTAATGACCAGAGGACCACTTGGACTAATTTTGGTGATTTTTTGAATTATATTCTTTTTATTATAATTATTTTGACTTTTAGAGTATTAAATAATTTAAAAATAAAATAAAGGTTGAAAAATGAATTTTATATTTTTCAAAAATCTCTCTGATATCAAGGAAACCAGAGAACCAATTTTTACAATTTTTTGATTTTTCTTTGATTTATTAGAATTATTTTAGTGGAAATGCTAGAAAATACATTTTTTTAATTTTAAAATTATCTTAGGGCTTTAAAATTTAATATCTCATCATAGAGACTTAAGAAAAATATGGGGTTTGTTCCTAAGTGATTAAAATTCAAAATGTGACATTTTGGAGAATTTTATTATTTTTGTGATTTTTATTATTTTTTAATTATTAAAAATATTAAAATAATGCAAAAAATCAACTTTTTAGAAAATTACAATTTTAATTTTCTTAAATTCCTCCGATATCAGAGAGGCTCCAAAACCAATTTGGTGAATTTTTGAAAAGTATTTTGAATGTTATGAATTTTTAAAGTTTAAGTTTGGTTAAATGGCTTAATCAGCCCATTTGATAGGGCTAACCAAGTCCAATTGACTTCAAACGTTTATGGTGGGTTCCTCTGATCCTAAAGGTCAGTGGAGAATTGATTTCAAGTCAATTTGATGTATGATTAGCTCTAATTAATTAAAGCTCCATTTTGGGTGTTTAAGCCGATTAGGGTTATTCCAGTGAGTTAACTCAAAACTATTTTCCACTAGGGTCCTCTCGGTCATAAGAAACATCACCACATTTTCCTAGGATTTATTTCACGAGCATGCTAATTATTGGAATTAAAATACTCGGAATAGTGACCTAGAATTGAAAAATCAATAACTCTTCATAGGGATGGCCTCGACTTTAGAAAATTCAGGGAATGTCCCCAAATTCAGAGGCTTCAAAAGCCCTATGGTCTCATGCCATGGTGAATTGTATACATGCATGGAGAATTAAAATAGTGCAGAGAGTAAATAAATAATTAAAAATAAAATACTTGATGAAATTACATGATTTCTTTTCCACATTATTCTACTATGTTCACTGAGCAAGAGGGTATTTTTATTTTATTTTTCTGATTTTCCTACACAAAGTTATGCATTTTTGAAGTTTAGGGAATTAAATAAATAGAAAATAGCCCTAATTTTCTACTTATCCATGCGGCGCCACGCCATCCTTGGCAGCTCTGAAATGCCGCATGTCGTCTTCTGATTCGGCGCCGCCATCCGACTCAGCGCTCCAGGGGCCCGCGGTTCATGCACCATCGCGCTGTCCGGCTCGATTCAGACCGTCCGCTCAATACACGCTCGATGCGACGGCTCCCAGTCATCGTCTACGACTGGTGTGCACCCGTGACCGTCAACCTTCTAACCCTAATTTCTCACTCGATCCTCAATGGATTTTTTAGTTCTTATGCTCTATGGATTCGTCTTGAGGAGACGAACACATCCATACGGTAAACATGTATTGAAATTGACTCAAATTAAATAGAGAATCTCTGTAAGCTCGGGAAGAAGAGTGAGTCCATACCTTTCCTTAGAGAAGTGAAGCTTCGATCTGAGAGTTGGGTCACCTTCGATTGAGTCCAAGCAAGCTCCAGATGAAGTCCCTTGGGCTGGTGAATTGTCCAGGTATGATTTCGACCACAGTCGATTACAAAGCTTGGAGTACGGAACGGATGGGTGGCACTGGAGAGGGGGCTTTCACTGGGGAACTCCTTCTCTTGACCTTGTGCGGGTGTGGGTGAGTTTAATTTGAATTTGGTGGAGGATTGGGAGATATCCTATTTTTGGGTGGAATTTTGGCTGAGAAATTGGGCTCTGTTGGTGGGGATTAGGGCAAATTGTCACTGGGGATCAAGCTTGCTCTAAGTGTGGAGAGTGGTACGGAGCAATTTTGGCAGGGTTTCAGTAAGGTTTGGTTCAGCACCTCCCATGGCCGAGAGGAGGTGGAGTTTAAATAGGAGAAGGTGGAGGGCCTCCCAGGGGGGTTTAAGGCTGGGGATCAGCTGCTCTATGCAAGAGAAGAATAGCCATGGTGGCCACTTGGGCTGGGACACTTCAGCAATGAGAATTTCAATGTTGGCTCACATGTGAGCTTTCGGCCATGGTGTTTTCCGGCGGCCTGGTGGTGGCCGGCCGAGCACTTGGTCACCATCTTGTTCGGGTGGGTCGAAGTCGGGGTTTAGTGCAGTCAATTGGCCATGGACATGTGTAAAGGAGTTTGATTTAAATGGAATGGGAGAAGGCTCATTTTGGCTTGGTTTTGTTCAACTCACGCATTTGGGCTAGATTCACCATCCAAGGCTTGATCTTGGGCTGAGGGAGAATCATTTGGGTCAGCTGAATTGGGGTAGTGAAGTCCCCATCCATGGTGAGGTGGCTAAGCATGGTATAGTGTGTGACATGCTTAAGGTAAAAAAGGTTTAAGGGAGGTTTAAGAAAGAACCCCCTTTTCTTGCCATAAATGGACTAATGACAAGTCAAAGCCCTCATGGCTTCATGTGGCTTGAGAATGGCTTGTCCATGGCTTAGGATAAAGCTTGGTCAATTTCATGGAAGTAGAATTTAGGGATTTTGGTATTTTGGTGGAAAGTTGGATGAAGCTTTATTTAGAATTATTTGATCATTAGATTAGGACTTAGGGATGATTTTAATTGAATGCATGATGAAGAAGATTGTCATATGGACTTTGGATGAATTTTTTTTGGGCTTTTGGATTTGGTGGAAGTGGGCTTTTAAAGGCTTCATGGAAGTGGGCTTTTGGATTTTAAAATGGGCTTTTGGGATGAAATTTTTGTGAAGGACCATGTCAAATAAATGTTGCAATTGGTTTAGGCATGTGTCATGAGTGGTTTGAAACAAACTTGAGGTGGTTTGGGTTTGAATTGGGTTAAATTTGGGCTTTTTGGTAAAGTGGCCAATAATAGGCCAAATTGGGTTAACTTGGGCTAATGTTGGGCTAATGTTGAAATTGGTGTAAAATGAATGTTGAGAAATGTTTGTAGGGCTGTTTCAAAGAGGTTTCAACTTTGGTTGGGTTTGGATTTTGGGGTTTGGGCTCTATTTGGGTTAAGTTTGGGTTTAGGTCGAAATTGGGCTTTTTGGTTTTGGGTTGAATTTGAGTGGGGTTTGGGTCCAAATTTTGGGCAAATTATGTTAGTGTTTTGTTTTTGGGGATGTTAGGGAAGGTTTAGAAAAGATTTGGGGTTAATTGGAGTTGAATTGGGTTAGTTTGGGCTAAGTTTGGGTCATGGGTCCAAATTGGGCTTTAAGGTCAAAAGTGAAATTGGATTCAAATGCCACTCAAATTGGGCTTGGATTTGGTCTAGATTGGTGTTGGGGATGTTGAATTGAAGTTTAGAATTGAATTGGACCAGAATTTGGGTCAATATGGTAGGTTTGGTTTGACATTGGGTTCACTTTGGGTTAAAATGGGTCAAATTGGGGATTTTGACAAAAGTGGGGTACATTGACAAAATTGGCCCATGGTGTAGTTGAACAAAATGAAATTGGAAGTATTTGGGATTTTCTGGAATTTTCTGGGAATTTTCTGAATTTTTGGATTTTTGGGTCAAGAGGGGCATTTTGGGTACTTGGAGGGTATTGGGGGTATTTTTGGAATTTTTGGTATATTTGGCTATGGATTATCAATTTGAGTGATGTGGGAATGTTTGAGATTGGTTTTGAGGAATTTTGGGTGATTTGGAGATTTTGGAAAATTTGGGTAATTTCAAGGGTTTTGGGTAGGCTAGGCGGGTGTAGGCCCGGGGGTCAAAAATTGAAAATTTGGAAAATTGAAAATTGGGTAAATGTAAGTGGAATGAAAGCACTTTGGTTGATCCATGAAGCCATATTAAGCCTATATGAGCCATGAGAGGATTCATTTGAGGCATTCACTATGTTGTTCCTAACCTGCTTGCGAGGGCTTAGGGGTTAAGGACCATCCATGTGAATCACCTTCATGAGTCAGAAGGTCATGTTGGGTATGGGTGTGATTTTAGGAGGTGTGTGAAAGTGTAGTGTATAAGTGTAGTGTGTATGTAGGTCAACCCTTCACCAGACCAGGCCACCCAGGGCAGTCCTAAGGCCAAAGAGTCTATAGGAACTCATCCTTTAAACTTCCACATTTGATTTCAACCCTCTAGGTGATTAGGGGTCTACAATAAAGTTTGTGGAGTTTGCAGGGAGTTAAGAAGTGGTTTGAATTTCTAAATGGTGGGTCCCAATTCTAATCCTCTAGGATAGTCAAAGGAAAAGCCTAAGGCTAGATCCTAAGTACTAAAAAGAAGAAGAGAAGACCTCATCAAAAATGAGGTCAACACCTCCCTTTTGTGGTTCCTTCATGTATTCCTTCGGGATCGTTATGTTCCCTTTCCAAAGATTGTCGCCAAGCCAAATCTTGAAAGTGATGTAATCCTCTATCTTATGCCCGAGCATCCGGTGGTAAGGGCAATAGTTTGGATGATCTTTCTTATTGACTTCTTTCAGCCTCTTGGGCTCTGGTAACCGGAAATCGGGTGTCTTCATTAAACTGCAGAACATCTTGCTACTACTTCAGTTTTGAATGGATATTCCTCATTCAGAAAATCTTTCAGGGTACGTTGTGGACGAGGTGATTGTTCATAATGCTGAGGCAGTTTATAGCTCGGTCGAGGCTGTTGATAACTCTGCTGAGGTTGTTGGTAGGTACGTTGCGGTGGTTGATAGCTAGGTTGTGGCCGCTCTGGCTATATCTGCACTGGCTGCTTGCCCTTATCTACTGTCGCGACGATTCCAGACTTGTTTTTGAATGTTTTCACTAGTTTTTGTTTATCGGTCTTGTCCACAAAACTTAGCTTCTTTGCTTCCTCTTGTAAGCTCCCGGCCTTACTAAGCAGCTTCTTGAAAGTCTTGATTATGAATCCTTTGAGGAGAAGCGTTTTCGAGTCGTGGATACTCTTAAGCAAGATGCCGTCGCATGCTATTCTCGAAGGCCGTGGTTCACACTTCATGCTTAAGTTCCTTCATCGAAGTATGTAATCCACTAAAGTCTCGTTCAGTTTCTGGTGCTCCACCACTAGATCACCGATGGTGATGTGGAGCCGAGCCCCGGCAAACCGCTTAACGAAGAGGTTTTCCAATTCTGAAAAAGGTCTTAACTGAACCATTTGGCAATTCTGCGTACCAGTTGAAGGCAATCCCGACGAGCTGGCGACAAGCCGTCGAAAAGAGTAAAGCGTCACTCCCACCGGCATTGCAGCAACTAGCACGAAAATGTGCGACATGTTGCCGGGGGTTTCCCGTTCCATCAAAAGTCTTAAACAGAGGTGGTAAGAAGCATTTTGGGTATTGGACTGCATCAAACTCTTCGGGGTAAAGCCTACCCGTCTGAATAGATGCTCCACTCTTGGATTGTTCTAGGGCTTCTCGCACCTGCTGTTCTACCATGTTTTTAATGTCCTTTTCGGGAATCATGCTCTGTGTAGAATCCTTCTTTGGTGGCTCGTCTCCGTTGACGGATGTGATCTCTTTTCCTCCATCTGCAATATGGATGATCTTTGGGGGTGTTTCTTTCTAAGGTTGTACCTGACTCTGGAGAGTGGCTAAAGCAGCAGCCATCTCTTCCATCCTCCTTGCCATTTAGGAAATTGTGTCATCTCTTTCCCGATGCTGTGCTCTCATCACTTCGGGTTCATCTCTTTCAGCAGCTACCGGAGCACCCTACGAGGCTGACGATGCTCGTGTTTCAACCATGATGATCTCGGCATACTCCTCATCAATGAACTCTGATGAATCAACTTCCTTTTCCAACTTTTCTCCTCTTTCTTTTGCCAACCGTCGGATATCCGTCCTTAGCTTTCCTATAGCATCCTCGAGGGGTCTCTTCCAGACGGTATCGCGGTTGTCGTGTGATGGTTGTTGAACTTCTTTTTCGGAAGTTTCTTTTATTGCAGTAGCACTTTCTTCTGATTCAGGCTCTTTGACGAGGCTTTTCTTCTCAGGCCATTATGTTGGTCTCAGCTTGGTAATAATAGGTCGCCACACCATCATTCTTGCAGCAGAAGGCCTAGGACCGGATGGTCGTCCGCTATATGCTGATAGGTTGTGTCCTCCCTAATTTGATGACCCTATACAACCACAGGTGAACTAGCTCTCATTTTCTTCCTTGGTTTCTCTATGGCAGTGATATACTCTACTCGTGGTCTGAGGCGGGATCTTGCTGGCACTCGTGCCATTCTTCTTAGGATTTCTGACACGGGGCATCTTTCTTTCTTTGCCAATTTTTCTATCACAGCTTGTAGCCGAGCAAATGGCGTAGTCTTAACCCTTTTTCTTTTGTAGTTACTATAGTATGCAGGTCGGGGTAGTGTAGCGGCAATCCTTCGGACGCCTTCTTCATCCGATGCAGCAGAGAGGGGGTGAAACCTACTCCCTTCCAACAGAGCTATATACTCAGGCAATTCTTCTCTTTCTTCAGGAATTTCTTCTAGAAAAACAACTTTGGCAGGTTTGGCTTTCTCGATCTTGGCGATCTTTCTACTTCTATTTCTCCTTTAAGTCCGAGTTAAGGGTGCAACTCTTGAACTGGACCCAATCTCAAAAGCATATGGTATTGTATCAAAATTTGTACCCTCCACGGTGACAGGCTCACCACAGACTTGGATTTCCTTCCCCTTTAGTTTGGCAGAAGCCAGGGTAGGTGCAGAGATGACTAGACCGGTGGGGGTAGAGACAACAGTCCTCCTACAAATAGCAGTACTTCTTTCAGCTGGAGCCCTTTGCAGGGGAGGAAATTCTTGAGTCGACTTCAGGTTGAACTCAATTACGGGCTTATCAGTTTCTAACACTTTGTCCATTAGTGCGAAGAGAGTGACGTCAGCGAACTTGATATCTGTGTTGTCGAATTCTTGTCCAAAACGGATGATCCCATTGTCAGGCAGCTCATCCTTATAGACGGCGAGGTTCATTCCATTGGTGAAGGAGAAAATTAACTTTGGTACAGTCATTTTCTGCAGGGTAGATTCTGAGTATTAGTCCCGAGTTATGCTTCCTTTTGTCGCAAAATTTAGGACGAAAAAAAGAAAGAGTCCGAACACGTTTTCGTTTATCTTAATGCATTTATGATTTAAAAGAGTTTGTTTATTAAAGGGTTTTTTATTAGAAGATTTATTTGTTAGGAACGAAATGTTTAAAGAACGGAATTTATAAAAAAAGGAAGGGACCCGGTTCGGAATTGGAAAGGAAGAGAAAGTCTCGTAAGGCTTCTCAATCCAAAGGACCGCTCCTAAGCTAACACCTATTGGGGGTCCACCCCACCTCAGAAAAGAGGTAAAAGGATTTCAGAACCTCTCTATTTAGGGGTGTCTAAATAGTGGCTCCTAAATCCGAGAGAAGTTGACTATACTTGTTAAAGATAGAAATGAACGTGGTATGTCAACGGAAGAAGAATAGTTTTGGTCCACTAGGGATATGGACTCACTATCGATTTATGAAAGCAAAACCATCTAATCAAAATGGAGAGAGGAATTAGTCCCCAGTGGAGTCGCCAGAAGTTGTCGGCATATTTTTAGGTTTGTGTGTTGTGAAAAGGGGTCGCTTACAGAAATTGACGGTGAATTTTAGATATTAAATTAAATTTATATATATATATATATATATATATATATATATATATATATATATATATATATATATATATATATATATATATATATATATTTAGAAAGTAGTATTTGATTTTGAAAATAATTTTGAGTTTGAAAATTTTAAGATATGAAATCAAACTGATCTCACATCCCAAATAGTTTATATAAACGAGCACCGCACCACAAACCGTATATCTATCCCGAAGAATAGACACACTGCTTGATGATGGGGCTCGGTTAAATAAACTAGAAGATTTGTGACATCCGTTTGGTTTGCGAACCAATTTTATAAGCCGACAAGTTCCCCTAATTAATATAAAGAAATTAAGCAGGGTTTATATTACCTGGGTTCTTAAAGTTCCCTATAAGGCCAAGCCCCTATAGTTAATTACATCCTAAATATTCGAAGACACTTAAGAAAACTCTCGATAATAATTAGTGGTTTTGCTCTCAAGAATTTCAAAGTTTAAGGTTTTCAAACAATTGGACTCTGGAAATTTCAATAGGGAATAGCTCAAATTTGGAACAATTTATTTTAAGAATCCAAAGGAAGAGAAGTAGGGGATGTCACCGACCCGAAGTGGACTTCGGTGATTTCCCAACTATCCTATGGTTTGGCTTCAATTTGAGAGTTTATTTAATGTTGTAATCCTGCCAATTTTAGTTAATTAGGACTTATATTTTTATGACATAATCATATAAATTGCCTCGAAGATGTGAGGGTTTATGTCGTACCAAACAACTACCTCGGAGTCCTAAGACCGGTTAGGGCTGAATTTACATAATATGATTATGCAAATTCCTAACAAAAAGTTGAGGATTTATGTTGCATTAGGAAAACTACCTCGAAATCTTATGGCTTGGTTATTTAATTCTAAGGAAATTTTAGCTGATGTAAATTGAAGTTTTGCTGATGACGATGGTCGTGCTGCCCACTATGCTCCGAGCTCCTTGTTGTTGTAGAAGGTTTAGTTTTAGAAGGTGAAAATCATGAGATGAGAGAAGTGTTTTGGTTTAGAAATCTTAAAGTCCAAATATTTTTAATATTTTAATTAAAACAAATCTTAAAGTTGTTTAAACAGAACTGATTAAGATACCACGGTTCTGTCATCCCGACACCGTTATTTTGATCGAATTCACTTAGTCCAGATGAATTTGCTAAACTCATTTGAATGAGTTCCACACTTTCATTTAGACCATGGGAAATCCCGTTAGCAACACGTGGGTTACATCATCCGAGGTATTCCCGATCATTCAACGAGACGTTTTAATTTAGTTGCAATTGTAGTTTTGTTGTTACGTTTGTGATTAAATTTTGAGTTATTTTATATTTTGGAATGTTGTGGCGGTGAATTTTATCTTATGGTGACTTTTAATTTAGTTTTGGTTTCAGTTTTGTGGCTATCCTAAAGGTTTTAGTTTTCATGCAACAATCTTGTTTAACATACAAGAAAAACTAAAGTACAGTGCATAGAAGTAAATTGCAATAAAGTAAATTGCAATAAAATAAAAGTGTACCTGGAGGGTCTTCTCTTCATTCCAAGCTGCACTTAAAACACATGTTAAGGCATTTAAATATTTATAACAGGTACCTAGGTAAAGCTAAGGGAAAGGTTTTGGTTGTCTATCAAATTCCTAATCCTATTGCTAGTCATTTCCTATGACGTCTAGGTTCTTTTATTTTGTTTAAGGATGATTTTCTTCATCAAAGAACAATTAAATTCAATTGTTCTTCTAAAACATCTCGTCATATTGAGAAAGTGCTTAGGACGAATCCTAAACATCTTTTCAATACTTCCGAGATTATTTTGACTCCAAGTAAATTTAGTAGCACAGGTGAATTAATCATCCGGGAGTTTAGTTAAGCTTTGTCTCTTGCTCAGTGAACTTGGGCATTTGATTACCTGATGAATGATGTGACATCTCACTTAATACACCATTTAAGAGTTATAATAATTAAAGCCTTTAGGTGCAAGTTGGTTTGTTGAGAATTTTAATCATTCTTAATTTAAAGTTTGAGTTCATGGTTGAAAGTGATTTAGTTTAATTATGAGGTTTTAATTAATATTTTTAAGTTTGGAATAGTGTTCAAATTATTTTTGGTTTAAATCTTTATACTTTAAGGAATCTTAATAGTTTAAATTAATCTTTGGTGTTTCAAATTCACTTAGATTATTCATATATCTTAATGATTTGGTTTAGGTTAAATATGATATTTTAGGTTAATCTTGATTAGTTTGATTTTTTATATTCTTATTTATGAATTGTCTTAATGTTTCAAATTTGTTTTACTTTTATTATTGAGTGATGTTAATTTAATATAATTTAAATTTAATTTAATTGAATTTAATTGAATTTAATTTAATTTAATTTAATTTAATTTCAATATTTTAAATTTAATTTAATTTAATTGTTAAAATGTTAATTTAATTTAATTTTAATTTTAATTTAATTTTTACTTAATTTAATTTAATTTAATTTTAATTTAATTTAATTTAATTGTTAAACCTCTCAATATTTTGAGCTTTCCTTTAATTTAAGGGTTATTTTTTTTAATTTTTAATTTACTTGGTTTGGATTATCATTTTAATCTTAATTAAGAGTTAAATATTATTGAAGTGATTTATTTAGGGATTTTTTTTTTATTAATGAATTAATATCCTCTCAAGTTATATCCCTATTTTTAATAATTCACATTTTCATTAATCTTCCAAAATTTAAATTTTTTAAATAATTAAAGTTTCATTTTTGGTTTATTAAAAGTGATTAATGGGTTCCTACCCTCTTAATTTCCCAAAGTTTCAATCATCCAAGAAAGATAAAATCAAATATTTTACCCTCCATTCTAATTAAACCTAAAATTTTAATAAAGGGGTTTAAATTCTTTAATTACCTTTATGCCCTTTTAGGCTTAATTATTTCATAACTCTCTAAATTGAGTTCAAATGAACTTAAAAATTTTTTGTCACCTCACTCACATGTCAATTAAGACATTAGAGGAGAAAATGTGATTTTTCTGAATTTAATTTAATTATATAATTATTTTTAGTGAAAAATAAGGGATTTCAAGGAAAATTCAACAACATAACCAAGGAAAGGTTTCTATCCTTAAGAAAAATAGGAGATGTTGTCACTAACCAAAGGACCACTTGGACCAATTTTGGTGATTTTTTGAATTATATTTTATTTATTATAATTATTTTGAGTTTTAAAGTATTAATTAATTATAAAATAAAATAAAAGTTGAAAATTAAGTTTTATATTTTTCTTAAATCTCCCTGATCTCAAGGAGTTCAGAGAAACAAATTTTATAATTTTTCTGATTTTTCTTTGATCTATTAAAATTAATTTAGTGGAAAGGTTGGAAAATTCATTTTTTAATTCAAAAATTGTTTTAAGCATTTAAAATTCAATATCTTTACTTTGAGACTTGGGAAAAATATTTTGTTTGTTCCTAAGTGATTAGGAGTCAAAATATGACATTTTTATGATTTTTATTTTTTTTTAATTATTTAAAATATTAAAATGTGGAAGAAAATGAAGACTTTTAGAAAATTTTAATTTTAATTTTCTAAGACTCCTCTGATATCAGAGAGGCCCCAAAACCAATTTGGTGAATTTTTAAAGTGTATTTTTGGAGTTATGAATTTTTAAAGTTTAATTTTGGTTATGTGACTTAATTAATCCATTTAGTGGGGTTAAACATCTCCAATTGAATCCAAATCTTTATGTGAGGTCCTTTTGATCCTAAAGATCAGTGGAGAATTATTTTCAAGTTCTTTTAATGTGTGTTTAACCCTAATTAATTTAAGTTTAGTTTTGAGTAATTAGGCCAATTAGGGTTATTCTTAATGAATTAACTCGAAATATAATTATCCTAGGGTCCTTTGGTCCTAAGAAACTTCCCTAAAATTTTCTAGAATTTTCTAAGTAATATGCTAATTAATGGAATTAAAATACCAAAAACAGTGACATAAACTTGAAAAATACATAACTTTTCATAGAGATGGCCTCTGACCTTGAAAAATTCAGGGAATGTTCCCAAGATCAGAGGCTTCAAAAGCCTTATTATCTCATGCCATGATGAATTGTCTATGCAAATGGAGAATCAAAATACTAAAATGAGTAAATAATTAATTAAAAATAAAATTCTCATCAAAATAACTTGATTTCTTTTCCACATTATTCTCCTCTGTTCACTGAGAAAAAGGGTATTTTTAGTTTATTTTTATGATTCCACTACACAAAGATAAGGATTTTCTCAGTTCTGGGTATTTAAATAAATAGAAAAAATCCTATTTATCTACTTACCCGACTCAGCGCCGCGTCAACCTACGGCAGATCGAAAGACCTTGCGGCGCAATCCTATTTGACGCCACCATCTGAGTCAGCCGCCACGCGTCCCGCTGTTCTGCTCCTTCCTCTGATCCGACGCAATCTGAGCCGTTCAACCGATACACGCGCAATCGGACTGCGCCTGGTCATCGTCTACGACTGGTGTGCACCCATGACCATCCACACTAAAACCCTAAGAACTCTCTCATTTCTTGACGGATTTTCGTGTTCTTATTCTCTATGGATTCGTCGTGAGGAGACGAACACATCCATACAGTTTACATGTCATGAAACTAACTGAAATGAAATGGAGAATTGCCGGAAGCTCGGGAGGAGGGAATGATCCATACCTTTGCTCTGAGAAGTGTAGCTTCAATCAGAGAGTAGTGTCACCTTCGATTGAACCCAAGGAAGCTCCAGATGAAGTCTCTGGCTCTGGGGAATTGTCTAGATATGAAAGTGTCCACAGCCGATTTCAAAGCTTGGAGGTTAGAGCAACTGGGTAGCCTGGAGAGGGGGCTTTCACTGGGGAACTCCTTCTCTTGGTCCTGTGGAGGTGTGGGTAAGTTTAATTTTGATTTAGTAGGGGTTTGGGAGATGTCCTGAGTTTGGGCTTGAATTTGAACTCAGAAATTGAGCTCAGCTGGGGGAAATTGGGGCTGGAATCCAATGGGGATCAAGTGCTCTATGTGTGGAGGGTGGTACGGAGCAATTTTGTGAGTTTCGAGTAGGATTTTGTTCGGCACTTAGTTTGGTCGAGAGGTGGTGTGGTTTAAATAGAGGTGGTGGAGGGCTTCCCGGGGGGTTAATGGCTTGGATCAACTGCTCTGGTGAGGATAAGAACAGCCATGGTGGCTATTAGGCATGGGACAAGTCAGCAAGGAAGAATTCAAAAATTGGCTTACATGGGTGCTCTCGGTCTGGTGGTTTCCGGTGGTGCACGGTGGTGGCCGGCCGGAGTCGGGTCACCCCTCGAGGTCGGGGAGGTCGAGGCTAGGGTTTAGTGCAGTCAATTGGCCATGGACATGTGTAAAGGAGTTGAATTGAAATGGAATGGGGGGAAGGCTATTTTGGGTCCAAATGGGTCAACCCATGGTTTTGGGCTAGGTTCACCACCCAAGGTAAGGTTTTGGGCTGAAAAGAATCACTTGGGTAAGCTAAGAGAAAATGGTGTGGTCTCCATCCATGGTGAGGTGGCTAAACTTGGTTTAGTGTGTAGCATGAATGGGGTTAAAAGTTCCTAAGGAAGGCTTAATAAAGGGGCCCCTCTTCTTGCCATTAATGTCTTGGTGAGGTGGAAAGGGGCTCCCAAGGCTTGCATATGGATTATGCATGGCTCCATGGCTCCATATGGCTTAGGGATGGCTTGGCTTGGTTTCATGAAAGTGGGTTTTAAGGATTTAGGATATTTAGGGGTAATTTGGCACATGGCTTAGTTTAGAAAAGTTTAATGATGAATTTGAAACTTAGGGAGTGATTTAAATCAAAGGGGATGATGAGGGGAAATTTTATGTGGGCTTTAGGATAGATTTTGGGCTTTTGGATTTGGTGAAAATAGGCTTTTTAGAATGGTTTAAGAAAGTGGGCCTTTAGGTTTGAAAACAAATTGGTGGAAGGAAATTTTGTGAATTATTGGACCAAACAAATGTTGGGTTAAGTTTAGGGTTGTGTCATGAACATTTTAGAAAAGATTTGGTATCATTTAGTGTGGAATTGGATTTAATTTGGGCTTTTTTGGTAAAGGGGCCAAAGTGGGTCAAAGTGGGCTAACTTGGGATAAGGTTGGGCTAAGGTTGGATTTGATGTAAAATTAATGTTGAGAAATGTTTATGGGAGTGTCACAAAGAGTTTTCAACTTTGGTTGGGCTTTGATTTTGGGATTTGGGCCCATTTGGGTTAGGTTTGGGTTTAGGCCAAAAATGGGGATTTTGGTTTTGGGTTAGGTTTGGGTGGAGTTTAGGTTAAAATTTGGGGCAAATCTTGTTAGTTTTTTGTTTGTGGGGATATTAGGAAGGTTTAGGAAAAGATTTGGGGTTAATTAGAGTTGAATTGGGTTGGTTTGGGCTAGGTTTAGGTCATCGGCCAAAATTGGGCCTTAGGCTTCAAATTGGAATTGGATTCAAATGTCAATCAAATTGGGTTTGGATTTGGACTAAATTAATATTGGGGATATTAAATTGAAGTTTAGAATTGAATTGGATCAAAATTGAGGTCAATTGGGTTGATTTGGTTTGACATTGGGTCTACTTGGTTAAGAGTGGATCAAATTGGGGGTTTTGGTAAAAGTAGGTTAAATTGACAAAATTGGCTTATGGTGTAGTTGAACAAAATTAAATTGGGAATATTTGGGATTTTTTGGAATTTTCTGGGATTTTTTGAAATTTATGAATTTTTTTGTTAAGAAGGGCATTTTGGGTATTTGGAGGGTATTGAGAATTATTTTTTAGAATTTTTGGTATATTTGGCTAAGTATGATCAATTTGAATGGTGAGAAATGTTTAGGATTGGTTTTGATGAATTTTTGGTAATTTATGCAATTTTGTAAATTTTGGGTAGCTTCAAGGACATTTGATAGGCTTGGTGGGTGTAGGGCCCTAGGGGTCAAAAATTGAAATTTTGGAAAAATGAAGATTAATCAAGTTTGAGTAGAATGGAATCACTTTGGTTGAGCCATGAAGCCATATCAAGCCCATAAGAGCCATGAGAAGACTCATTTGAGGCATTCACTATGTTGTTCCTAACCCTCTTAGCCAAGGGCACTAGGGGTTATGGTCCATCCATATTGATTACCTACATGAGTCGGGAAGTCGAAGCTAGGTATGAATGGTTTTAGGATTTGGAATGTGTGTGAAAGTGTAATGTGTGCGGAGTCGACCCTCACCAGACCAGGCCACCTAGGGTAGTCCTAAGGCCAAAGAGTCCTATAGGAAACTCATCCTTTAAACCTCCACATTTGATCTTAACCATCCAAGTGACTTAGGGGTTTACAATCAAACTTATGGGTTTTGCAGGGAGTTAAGAGGTGTTTAAATTTCTATGTGGTGGGTTCCTTTTCTAGTCCTCTAAGATAGTCAAAGGGAAAGCCTAAGGCTAGATCCAAAGTACTGAGGAGAGAGAAGAGAAAAGACCTCATCAAAAATGAGGTCAACATCAACCTTAACTTTTCCAAAATTTTAATTTTTGACCAGCGGGGCCCTAAGCCCACCAAGCCTACCAAATGCCCTTGAAATTGCCCAAAATTTACAAAATTGCCTAAATTACCCAAAATTCCTCAAAATCAATCATAAACACTTCCCCCCACTCAAATTGATCATCCTTGGTCAAATACACCAAAAATTCCAAAAATACCTCCCAATACCCTCCAAATACCCAAAATACCCTTTTAACCCAAAAATTCAAAAAAAATTCAAAAAATTCCTAGCAAATTTCATAAAATCCCAAATATTCCCAATTTCATTTTGTTCAACTACACCATAAGCCAATTTTGTCAATTTAGCTCACTTTTACTAAAACCCCCAATTTGACTTATTTTTAACCTAAGTGGACCCAATGTCCCACCAAACCAACCCAATTGACCTCAATTTTCATCCAATTCAATTCCAAACTTCAATTCAATATCTCCAATATCTATTTAGACCAAACCCAAACCCAAGTTCATCAACATGTGGATCCAATTTCAATTTGAAGCTTAAAGCCCAATTTTGGCCCATGACCTAAACTTAGCCCAAACAACCTAACTTAATTCCAATTAACCCCAAATCTTTTACTAAATCTTCCTAACATCCCCACAAACAAAACACTAACATGATTTTCCTCAAATTTGAAACCAAACTCCACCCAAGCGTAACCCAAACCAAAAATCCCCAATTTGGGCCTAAACCAATCATGAACCCAAATAAGCACAAACCCCAAAATCAAAGCCCAACCAAAGTTGAAAACTCTTTGTCACACCCCCATAAATTTTTCTCAACATTAATTTTACATCAAACCCAACATTAACCCAACCTTAGCCCAAGTTGGCCCAATTTGATCCACTTTGGCCATGAACCTATTTCAACTCCAAATGGCATCAAATCTCTTCTAAAATTTCATGATACATCCCTAAACTAAACCCAACATTTATTTGGCATGGTCATTCGCAAAACATTCTCCAAAAGTCTATTTTAAAATCTAAAAGCCCACTTCCATAAAGCCTTTAAAAGCCCATTTTCACCAAAGTTCAAAAAGCCCAAAATTTATTCTAAAGCTTACATGACATCTTCATTGATCATCCATTCAATCAAGACCACCCCCTATGTCTAAAATCCATCATGTTGATCAAACCAAAATGGCATCATGACAAATCCCATCAAAAGAATTCAAAATTTTCAAAATTCCAAATAACCCATTTCCATGAAATTGAGCCAAGCCATGAGCAAGCCATAGACAAGCCTTGGAGCCATGCTTAAGCCACATGGAAGCCATGAGAATCTTATGATTGTCAACCCTCCCTAAATGGCAAAAGGAGGACATCCTTTAAACACTCCCTAAAAGTCATTAGCCATACCCATGTTCTACCCTAATAAAAAATTAATCCAAATATATTTGGATGGGGACTTCTCCACTCCAAACCAGCTGACTCACCTGACCTCCCTCAGCCAAATCAGTCCCTTGGTGGGTGCACCAATCCTAGATACATGAATTGACCAAAATCAAGCCAAAATGACCCTTGTCCCATGCCATTTTAATCAAACCTCCTAACACATGGAAATAGCCAATTGACCTTACCAAATTCAACCCTGACCACACTGAGTCAGATGGTGACATAACCCTGGCCGGCCGGCCACAAGGCCGCCGGAAAACGCCATGGCTGAAGGGTCTAAATGGATTCAAAAATTCAATTCTCACGAGCTGACTTGTCCCAACTCAATTGGACACCATGGCTGTTCTTCCCTTACATAGAGCAGATGATCCCAAGCCTCAACCCCCCCTGGGAGGCCTTCCAGCCACCTCTATTTAAACACCACCACCTCTCGGTCAATCAAGGTGATGAACCAGTACTTAACAAAACTCTGCCAAAATTGCTCCAGTGCCTTCTCCTAACCCAGAGCAATTGATTTCCAGTGTTCCTTTGCCATAATCCCCATTAACAGAGCTCAATTTCTCAGT
Organism: Papilionanthe hookeriana x Papilionanthe teres; assembly: GCA_022702705.1. Lineage (NCBI taxonomy): Eukaryota > Viridiplantae > Streptophyta > Magnoliopsida > Asparagales > Orchidaceae > Papilionanthe > Papilionanthe hookeriana x Papilionanthe teres. Next base: position 25,519,084 of record CM040426.1, read on the forward strand.
CAAAAATCCACCCAAAACCAGGACAACTCTGAAACCTCCACCAAAATCAAATTAAACTCACCCACACCTGTACAAGACTTAGAGAAGGAGTTCCCAGGTGAAAGCCCCTAACCGGGCCGACCATCCTCTCTATCGGCCAAGCTTTGAAATCGGCCTTGGACACTTTCATACCTGAGCAATTCCCCAGAGCTAGAGACTTCATCTGGAGCTTCCTTGGGTGCAATCGAAGGTGCCACAACTCTCTGATTGAAGCTTCACTTCTCAGAGCCAAGGTATGGACCCCTTCTTCCTCCTGAGCTTTCAGCGATTCTCTATTTTGCTTGGCTTAATTTTATAGCATGTAAACTGTATGGATGTGTTCGTCTCCTCAATACGAATCCACAGAGCCTAAGAACACGAAAATCCGTTGAGAAATGAGAGAGATCTTAGGGTTTTAGTGTGGACGGCTCACGGAACATACCAGTCGTAGACGATGACTAGGCACCGTCCGATCACGCGTGTATCGAATGGACGGTCAGATTGCGCCGGATCGAAGGATGGAGCGAGACCGCAGGCCGCGTGGCATCCGAGTCAGATGGTGGCATCGAATGGGAGCGCGCCGCGTGGGCTTTCGGATCCGCTGAGGTTGAGTTAGTGTCGCGCTGGATAAGTAGATAAATAGGCTATTTTCTATTTATTTAAATACCCAAAAATTGAAAAATCCATAACTTTGCATAGAAAAATCAGAAAAATAAAATAAAAATACTCTCTTCCTCAATGAATAGAGGAGAGCAATGTGGAAAAGAAATCAGGTCATTTTGTTGAGTATTTTATTTTTGATTAATTATTTACTCATTTCAATGTTTTAATTCTCCATTTGCATAGACAATTCATTATGGCATGAGACCATAGGGCTTTTGTAACCTCTGATCTTGGGAAAATTCCCTGAATTTTCCAAGGTCACAGGCCATCTCTATGGCAAGTTATTGATTTTCCAAATTTTTGTGCCTGTTTTGATATTTTAATTCCAGTAATTAGCATGTTACATAGAAAATTCTAGGAAATTTTGGGCAAGTATCTTAGGACCACAGGACCCTAGGAAAATTATGGCTTGAGTTAACTCATTAAGAATAATCCTAATTAGCCTAAACACTCAAAATTGAATTTTAATTAATTAGGATTGACCATACATCAAAATAACTTGAAAATAATTCTCCACTGGTCTTTAGGATCAGAGGAACCTTACATAAAAATTTGAGATCAATTGGAAGTGATTAGTCTCACTAAATGGATTAATTAAATCACATAATCAAAATTAAACCTTAAAAATTCATAACTCCAAAAAATACATTTTCAAAATTCAACAAATTGGTTTTGGGACTTCTCTGATAACAGAGGAGTCTAAGAAAATTAAAATTGGAATTTTCCAAAAAATCTTCATTTTCTACCTTATTTTAATATTTTAAATAATTATTAAAATCATAAAAATCACAAAAATATTAAAAATCATAAAAATGTCATATTTTACTTCCTAATCATTTAGGAACAAACCAAATATTTTTCCCAAGTCTTTAGCTTAAAAAAAATTAAAGTTTAAAGGCTTAAGACAATTTTTAATATTAAAAAATGGATTTTCCAACCTTTTCACCAAATTAATTATAATAAATCAAAGAAAAATCAGAAAATATAAAATTTACTTCTCTAGACTCCTTGAGGTCAGAGGGACTTAAGACAAATATAAAATTCTTTTTCCAATTTTAATTTTATTTTATAATTAATTAACACTCTAAAACACAAAATAATCATAATAAATAAAATATAATTCAAAAAATCACTAAAATTGGTCCAAGTGGTCCTCTAGTCATTAGGAACATCCCATAATTGTCTTAAGGACAGAAACCTTGCCTTGTTCATGTTGTTGAATTTTCATTGGAAACCCTGATTTTCTCACAAAAATAATTATATAAATTAAATTAAATCCAAAAAAATCAGATTTTCTCCGATAATGTCTTAATTGGCATGTGAGTGAGGTGACATAAAAATTTCAAGTTTATTTGAGCCCAATTTAGTGAATTATGACATAAATAAGCTTAAAAGGGCATAAAGGTAATTAAAAAAATTTAACCCTAATTAATATTTTAGGCTTAATCAAAGGGGAGGGTAAAATATATGATTTTAAATTTTGATTAGATGATTGAAACCTAGGAAATTAAGAGGTAGAAACCCACTAATTACCTTAAAAACATTTAAAGTAAATTTTAATTAATTAAATAATTTAAATTTTGGAAGATTAAATTAAAAATTTGGATTATTAAGGTTAGGGATATAACTTTGGAAGATATTAATTCTTTAATTTAAAATCCCTAAATAAATCACTTCAATAAGATCTAATTCTTAATTAAACTTAAAATAATAATTGGAATTAATAAATTAAAAATTTTAAAAAAATAACACTTAATTAAATTAATATTTAAAATATTAGGTGATTTAACAATTAAATTTAATTTAATTTAAAATTAATTCAACATCACTTAATAACAAACTTAAAGCAAATTTGGAATATTAAATAATATTAAAACAATTAGTAATTTAGCATAAAAAAAATAAGCTAATCAAAACCAACCTAAAGTATCATAATTAATCTAAATCAAACCATCAAAAATATATGAATAATTCAAACACTTCTAAGTAAATTTAAAACATCAAAATTAATCTGAAATATTAAGATAAAAAAAAATGTTTAAAGATTTAAACTAAATTTAAAACAATTTGTACACTATTCCAAACTTAAAATTATTAAAATTTTATAATAAATTAAACCACTTTAAATCATCAATCTCAATTTTAAATCATTGAAATCTTCTATAAATTGATTTGCTCCTAAAAGCTTTTATAACTCTTAAATAGAGCATTAAGTGAAATGTCACTTCACTCATTGGGTAATCAAATGTCCAAGTTCACTGAGCAAGAAACAAAACTTGACTAAACTTCTGGAGGATTAATTCACCTGCACAATTAAATTCACTTGGACTCAAAACAGTCCCAGAAGTATTGAAAAGATGTTTAGGATTTATCCTAAGCACTTCCTCAATATGATGGGTAGCTTTAGAAGAATAATTGAATTTAATTGTTCTCTGGTGAAGAAAATCATCCTTAAATAAAATCAAAAGAACCTAGACGTCATAGGGATTGACTAGACATAGGATTAGGATTTTGTTAGACAACCAAAACCTTTCCCTTAGCTTTACCTAGGTATTTGTAATAAACATTTAAATGTCTTAACATGTGTTTTAAGTGTAGCTTGGAATGACGAGAAGACCTTTCAGGTACACCTTTATTTTATTACAAGTTACTTACATGCACTGCGCTTTAGTTGAGTTTAGCAAATTCATCTGGACTAAGTGAATTCGACGAAAATAAGGGTGCCGGGATGACGGAACCGTGGGATCTTAATCGGTTCTGTTTAAACAACTTAAATATTTGTTCTAATTAAATTACTAAAGACACTTGGATTCTAAGACATCTCTAAACCAAAATACTTTTCTCATCTCTTGATTTTCACCTTCAAAACTAAACCTCTACAACGACAAGGAGCTTGGAGCAAGTGGGCAGCACGACCATCGTCGTCAGCAAAACTTGTGTCTACTTCAGCAAACCTTTTCTTAGAGTTAAACAACCAAGCCATAGGACTTCGAGGTAGTTTGCCTAGTGCAACATAAATCCTCAAATTTTTGTTAGGCATTTGCATAATTGTGCCCTAACCGGTCTTACGATTCTGAGGTAGTCGTTTGGTACGACATAATCGCTCACATCTTCAAGGCTTTTTGTATGATTGTGTCATATAAGTATAAGTCCTAATTAATTAAAATTGGCAAGATTGAAACACTAAATAAATTCTCGAATTGAAGCTAAACAATAGGATAGTTTGGGAAGTTGCCAAGGTTCCTCTTAGATCCTCAGCTTCTCCTACTTCTCTTCCTTTGGACTTCTGAAATAAACTGTTCCAAACTTGATCCGATCCCTTTTGAAATTTCCAAAATCCAATTGTTTGAAACCTTAAACTTTAAAATTCTTGAGAGAAAAACCACTGATCATTATCGAGAGTTTTCTTAAATGATTCCCGTCATTTAAGATGTATTTAACTATAGGGGCTTGCCTTTATAGGGAACTTTAAGAACCCAGGTAATATAAACCCTACTTAATTCCTTTATATTAAGCAGTGAAACTTATCGGCATATAAAAATGGTTCGCAGACCAAAAAGATGTCACAAATCTTCTAGTTTATTTAATCGAGCCCCATCATCAAGCAGTGTGTCTATTCTTCAGGATTTATACACGGTTTGTGGTGTGGTGCTCGTTTATATAAACTATTTGGGATGTGAGATCGGTTTGATTTCACATCTTAAAATTTTCAAACTTAAAATTATTTTCAAAATCAAAAGCTACTTTCCAAATTATATATATATATATATATATATATATATATATATATATTCAAATTAAATTTTAAAAAAAATTCTAAAAATTTCGCCGACAACTTCTGTAGGCGACCCCTTTTAAAAAAAAATATGACACTTAACCTAAAAATATGCCGACAGATCCCCACTGAAATCCTGCCCTAAAACCCCCTCTATGGGCTCAATTTCTGAGTTCAATTTTGAGCCTAAAATGAGGACACTTCTCCACAGTGAACCAAACTCCAAATTGAGTAGCCCTACACCTTCACCAGACAAAGAGAATAAGTTCCCCAGCAAAAGCCCCCTCACCAGGCCAGCCATTCTCCCTATCAGCCAAGCTTTGAAATCGGCCCTGGTTACTTTCATACCTAGACAATTCCTCAGAGCCAGAGACTTCATCTGGAGCTTCCTTGGGTTCAATCGAAGGTGCCACAACTCTCGGATTGAAGCTTCACTTCTCAAAGCAAAGGTATGGATCTCTTCTTCCTCCCGAGCTCTATGAATTCTCCATTTTGTTTGGCTCAATTTCATAGCATGTTAGCGGTATAGATGTGTACGTCTTGTTGAGACGAATCCATAGAGTATAAGAACATGAAATTTGGTGGAGAAATGAGAGAGATCTTAGGGTTTTAGTGTGGACGGCTCTCGGGACACACCAGACGGAGACGATGAACAGTAGCCATTGGATCGCGCGTGTATCAGATGGACGGCCAGGATCACGCTTGATTAAGATATGAGACGGAACCGCGGGCTGCGTGGCATCCCAGTCAGATGGCGGCGTCAAATAAGAGCGTGTCGTGTGGGTTTTCGATCCGCCGTAGGATGACGGGGAGATGACTGGTTTAAATAGATAAATAGGGTATTTTTGATTTATTTAATTACCTAAAACTTAAAAAATTCATATCTCTGTGTAGAAAAATCATAAAAATAAAATAAAAAAACTCTCTTGCTCAGTGAACAGAGGAGAACGATGTGGAAAAAGAATTAAGTTATTTGATGAGTATTTTATTTTTAATTAATTATTTACTGATTTCAGTATTTTAATTCTCCATGCATGCATACAATTCATCATGGCATGAGACCATAGGGCTTTTGTAGCCTCTATTCTTGGGAACATTCCTTGAATTTTCCATGGCCAGAGGCCATCTCTATGACAAGATATTGATTTTTCAAATTTATGTGTCTGTTTTGATGTTTTAATTCCTATAATTAGCATGTTTCTTAGAAAATTCTAGGAAAATTAGGGAGGTAGATTATGACCAGAAGACCCTATGAAAATTATGGTTTGGTTAATTTCTTCAGAATAACTCTAATTGGCCTAAACACCCAAATCTGAGTTTTAATTAATTAGGATTAACCACACATCAAAATTACTTATAAACAATTCTCCACTATCACTTAGGATGCAGAGAACCTCATATAAAAATTTGAACTCAATTGGGAATATTTTAACCAATTAAATGAATTATTTAAGTTACATGGTCATTTTTAATATTAAAAAATTCATAAAACCTAAAATACACTTCAAAAATTTATCAAATTAGTTTTGTGGGCTCTCTGATATCAGAGGAGTCTAAGAAAATTAAAATTGGAATTTTCTAAAAATTTTCATTTTTAACCATATTTTTAATATTTTAATAATTAAAAAATAATAAAAATCACAAAAATATTAAAAATCACAAAAATGTCACATTTTGAGTCCTAATCACTTAGGAACAAACCAAATATTTTTCTCAAGTCTATAGGTTAAGAAATTGAATTTCAAAGGCATAGGACAATTTTTAATATTAAGAAATGAATTTCCCCACATTTTCACTAAATTAATTCTAATAAATTAAAGAAAATCAGAAATAAAAAATTTGCTTCTCTGGACTCCTTGAGGTCAGAGAGATTTATGAAAAATATAAAATTAATTTTTTAACTTTAATTTTGTTTTATAATTAATTAATACAATAAAAATTAAAATAATTATAATAAATAAAATATAATTCAAAAAATCACCAAAATTGGTCTAGGAGGTCCTCTGGTTAGTAGGGACATCCCACAAATTTCTAAAGGATAGAAACCTCACATTGGTCATGTTGTTGAATTTTCATTGAAAACCCTCATTTTCTCACAAAAATAAATATATAAATTAAATTAAATTAAAAAAATCACATTTTCTCCTCTAGTGTCTTAATTGACATATGAGTGAAGTGACATAAAATTTTAAATTTATTTGAGCTTAATTTTATGAGTTACGAAATAAATAAGCTTAAAGGGGCATAAAGGTAATTAAAGGATTTTAACCCTAATTAAAACTTTAGGTTTAATCAAAAGGGAGGGTAAAATATCTGATCTTAGTTTCCTCTTGGGTGATTGAAACTTAGGGAGTAATGGGGTAGAAACTCATTGATCACTTTGGAAATATCAAAATGGAACTTTAATTAATTATATCATTTAAATTTTGGGAGGATAATTAAAATTTTGGATTATTGGTGATGTGACATAGGATGATACCAATTCTTTAATTTGAAATCCCTAAATAAATTACTTTAATAACATTTCAATTCTTAATTAAACTTAAAGTGATAATTGAAATTAATGATTAAAAGGAAAATAACCCTTAATTAAATTAAACTTTAAAACATTTAGTGATTTAATAACTTAATTAAATTAAATTGAGAACATTAAAATTAATTTATCATTTGAAAACAAACCTAAAACAAATTTGAAACATTAAAAATCAATATCAAAATAATTCATAATAAAAAATATAAAAAATCAAACAAATTAAAATCAACCTAAAATATTACAATCAATCCAAATAAAGTCATTAAAATTTAATAAAAATGAATTATTTAAACACCTCTTCCAACCTAAGCAATTTTAAAATGATAAAATTAATCTAAAATACTAAGATCATTAAAATATAAAGATTTAATAGAATTAAAACAACTTGAACACTATTCCAAACTTAAAATTATTAATTAAAATTTTATAACTAAACCAAATTATTTCAAAATCATCAATTCCAATTTTCTAATTAAGAATTGTTAAAATCTTCAACAAATTAATTTGCGCTTAAAAGCTTTCATTATCATAACTCTTAAAAAAACATTATGTGAAATTTTACTTCACTCATAGGATAATTAAACATTCTAGTTCACTGAGTAAGAAGTAAAACTTAACTAAATCCCTTGAATGATTAATTCACTTGTACAAAGAAATTCATTTGGACTCAAAATATTCTCAGAAGTATTGAAAGGAAGTTTAGGACTCGTCTTAAGCATTTTCTCAATACGATGGGATGTTTTAGAAGAACAACTGAACTTAATTGTTCTTTGGTGAAGAAAATCATCCTTAACAAAACATGAGAACCTAGACGTCATAGGAATTGACTAGCTATAGGATTAGGATTTTGGTAGATAACCAAAACCTTCCATTAGCTTCACCTTGGTGTTTTCTTGCAATTATATAAATGCTTTAACCTTTTTTTTAAGTGCAAGAGAAAATAAATAGGAATGCTTACCAGGTATGCTTTTATTTCATTGTAATTTATTTACTTGCATTGTACTTTACTTCTCTTGCATGATAAACAAGAATGTCACCCTGCATGAAAACTGAAACCTTTAGGATAGCCACAAAACTGAAACCTAAAATTAAATTAAAAGTCACAACAAGATAAAATTCACCGCCACAACATTTTAAAATATAAAATAACTCAAAATTTAATCACAAACAGAACAACAAAACTACAATTATAGCTAAAATTAAAACGTCTCGTTAGATGATCGGGAATCCCTCAGATGATGTAACCCACGTGTTGCTAATGAAATTTCACATAGTCTAAATGAAAGTGTGGAACTCATTCAGTTGAATTTAGCAAATTCATTTGGACTAAGTGAATCTGATGAAAATAACGGTGCCGGGATGACGGAACCGTGGGATCTTAATCTGTTCTGTTTAATTAACTTTAAGATTTGTTTTAATTAAAATATTAAAAATATTTGGACTTTAAAACTTTTCTAAACCAAAACACTTCTCTCATCTCCTGATTTTCACTTTCTAAAACTAAACCTCTGCAACAACAAGGAGCTTGAAGCACAGTGGCAGCACAACCATCTTCGTCAGCAAAACTTGCGACTACATCAGCAAAACCCTTTCTTAGAATTAAATAACAAAGCCATAGGATTCTGAGGTAGTTTGCTTAGTGCAAAATAAATCCTCAGCTTTTCGTTAGGGATTTGCATAATCATATTGTGTAACTTAAGCCCTAACCGGTCTTAGGATTCTGAGGTAGTCGTTCGGTACGACCTAAGCCCTCACATCTTCGAGGCCATTTATATGATCATGTCATACGAATATAAGTCCTAATTAATTAAAATTGGCAGGATTATAATATTAAATAAATTCTCAAATTGAAGCCAAATCATAGGATAGTTGGGATGTCACTGAAGTTCACTTTGGGTCCGTAACATCCTCTCCTTCTCTTTCTTTAGACTCTTAAAAACAAACTGTTCCGAATTTGAGCCATTCCCTATTGAAATTTCCAAAGTCCAATTGTTTGAAAACCTTAAACTTTGAAATTCTTGAGAGTAAAACCACTGATCTTTATCGAGAGTTTTCTTAATTGTCTTCAGAAATTTAAGATGTAATTAACTATAGGGGCTTGCCCTTATAGGGAACTTTAAGAACCCAAGTAATATAAACCTTTTTTAATTCCTTTATATTAAGCAGGGGAACTTGTCGGCTTATAAAATTGGTTTACAGACCAAACATATGTCACAAATCTTCTAGTTTATTTAATCGAGCCTTATCATCAAGTAGTGTGTCTATTCTTCGGGATAGATACACAGTTTGTGATGCGGCGCTCGTTTATATAAACTAATTGGGATGTGAGATCGGTTTGATTTCATATCTTAAAATTTTCAACTTAAAAAATATTTTTTAAAATCAAATGCTACTTTCCAAAATATATATATATATATATATATATATATATATATATATATATATATATATATATATATATATAAATTAAATTTAAAATCTAAAACTCGCCGACAATTTCGTAGGCGACCCCTTTCAAAATACCACATAACCTAAAATATGCCGACAAACTCCACTAGGGGATGGTTCCAATCTTCTTCTATAATTTTTCCATAATCTCTCTTTTTAATACCAATAAACTTGTATTTCTTTTCAAAATTAGATTATCCATATTATTGCTGAACTTTATTTCCATCAACTCAGAATGGTTTAACCAAATATCCTTAAATAATGAGTTCACAACCTCTCTTTAGAATGCTTTGGAACCTTCCTTTTTGGTCATCTTTGTGGGTGGTTCAAGATCTGGTTTTAAGTTAAGATCTTCAAATTTCATTGTTCAAGTTTATCCCTATTCGTCATTAATACATCATTAGAACAAATCATGAATTCCAAAAATCTCTAAAACAAATCTAAAATAAAATTCAAAATGTTAACAAAATATTTCTTCTGTTCACCTTCTCGAGAGGATAAAACATTAAATTCATCAATTGAGTTCCATTTTGAACAAGTTTAATATTAAATTCATCAAAATTTTGAGATTTAAATGTCGAAATCATATTGATATCTCTCCTTTTATCCCAGTTGAATGACGATGTCATCCTTCAATTACCTCTCAGTTGACCTTAATAATATCAGAGGTTATCCTATTGATGGAGTTTAGATTGATCTAGATACTAATATCACGATATATGGAGATGAGAATGAAATTTAGAGGCATAATAAGAAACAATCACCATTATGATCGTTGAGACTAGATCTTCACTGAGAAAAGGACAAGAATAGGATGTTGATATACAAGATGTTATGTTTAAGGAAGATGTTGTACCAAACAAAATTGGATAACAAAGAATGAATTGAAATATTAAAGAAAAAGATAAAGGAAATTATGTATGTTATTTCAAGGAATCAAAATCTAGTCAAGATATCAGTAGCTTTACCTCTTGTAAATCAACGAGACAAAAGTATGAACTGATTGCAAGATTAAAAAAAGGGATAAAGGAGGTTGTGAAGGCTATCATGGTAAATTAAAGTCCAACTCTAATATTCCTACATACTCTTGAGTTATTAGTATTAAGTAGAATTTTATGTCACAACCAAAACAATAGAGATTGCAACAACAGTATGAGTCTAAAAGACAAAGAAAATGTTGGCTTTTATTCGAAGAAAGCAGAGTCAAGTATATTCCATCAAAAATGAAGTTGTCAAAGAGATGTTGGATAGCCTACATAAGAATCTAAGCTTTAAACTGCCTAAGCCTCACAGATCATAAAAGTTAAGGAAAAATAATGAATTTGACTTCTATCCATTCCATAGAATACTCAACCACAAAATTGAACACTATTTCACCTTCAAATGATAGTTTGTAAAGAACCAAAAAATGGAGCTATACCCATCCCTAAATAATATAGATAGGAACAAAAAAAAAGGGTATGTTAGTATTGTCTTTAGTGAAGGAATGAAGTCTTTTTACTCCTATCCAATAGAGAATGAATGAAATATCACCTTGTCTAAATTTCTTGAGAAAATCAAAATCTAGAATGATCATTGATATTATAGTTGTGATTCTATTACAAGATGTCCTTAGTACAACCAAATCCTTAATACAAACTTAGTCTTACCTCATAGTTTTTTTATGTCATTATTGTCAACCTTGGATGAAGTTTTCATTGTTGTAATGTAAATGATTTTAGTTTTTTTAGTCTTTTATGAAATAAGACTGTTATCAATGACTATTCTACTGAGACATTATTCCTTAAACATCTTAAAATTTGTGATTATTTGAAGAATATTCTAGAACATAAGAGTAACCACACGAATATCTTTAATGAAAATTAAAATCCATTCTTGTAAATATTTCAAATAACATGAGGACTTATCTTAAAGGTTACACCAAACACATCTCTCATTAAAGATAACTCTTATAACTCTAATATTTGACAAGGAGAAGCTTTGATTATCATTAAGTTTGAAAGTCTTATCACAAATTTTCTCTTCAAAGAAAATTACAAAATTCAAACTTTATAGTGGTGGATAATATCTTTATCGCCTAATATGGAAAATCAAACACAAATAAAGTTGTTGGCTTTGATAAAAGAATTATGCTTCGACAAAATATTCTTTTAAAAGATATATTTGTACAAGGTTGAGGTCAAACATAATGCTTTATCTCATAGAACTATGACAATACTTTCTTAAGAAAGTCCTGGGAATCCTAGCTTGCGTTAACCCAAGTTATATTAACCTTATAACTTAACTTAATTTTTGTTAACCCAAGTTAGGTCTGGTTGACGCAGAGAATTAAGTTGGTTTGAACCTAGATTAGGTTCAGATTTTGTCTAAATTAGGCTTAGGGTAAGCTAGGCTCAAGTACGGATAGGCTGAGCTCAGATCTAATTTTTTGTTGGACCTAGCTAGGGTTGAGGTAAATTTATCTAGGTCTGTGTTAGGTAAGGTTATTTTATCAGATTTGAACTGGTTTTGTTTTACACAAGTTGAGTAAAGTTGGTTGGGGATGGATTTGAATTTATTTGGGTTAACTTAAGTTCGGTCGAGTTAACATGGGGATAAATTTCAGTTAATTTGGGTTAAACCAAGTCACGTTGGATTAATCTGGATTATTTAAGTTAATTTGAGTCATCCCAAGTATGGTCGAGATATCTAGGATGGTTTAAGTGGATTTGGTTAACTTGAGTTGGGTTGGGTTAGCCAAGATGGTTAAATATGATTTAGATTAACCAGAGTTAGGTTGGGTTGACTTGATGATTTAAGCTTATTTGGGTTAACCTGAGTTAGGTCGTGTTGACCCAAGCTATAAGTTGATTTTGGTGAACCCAAGTAAGGTTGGGCTAACCAGTGATTTAGGTTAATTTGGATTAAACAAAGTTAAGTCGGCTTGACCTGGTAATTTAGGTTCATTTAGGTTAACACGAGCTAGGTCATCTTTACCTAGTGATTTAAGTTAATTTAGGTTAACCCAAATCAGGTCAGGTTGGCTATGTGGTTTAAGTTGATTTGGTTTAAACCTAGTTAGGTCTGGTTAACTAGGTGGTTTTAGTTAGTTTGGGTGAACTTATGTATGGTCAGGTTAGCCTGGATGGTTTTAGTTAACTTAGGTTAACCTAAGTTAGGTCGGGTGAGCCCGATGGTTTATGTTCATTTGCTTTAACAATCGTAAGAGTGGGTTGGCCTGGTGATTAAAGATGATTTGGTTGAACTTGATGACTTGATGTTTTAAGTTGATTTGGGTTAATCCATGTTAGTTCGGGTTGACCTAGTGATTTAGGTTGATTTGGGCTAACCTGAGTTACATCGGGTTGGTACAGTGATTTAAGTTAATTTAGATTAACCTGTGTTTGGTTAGGTTGACTAGGTGATTTAGGTTGATTTGGGTTAATCCAATTTAGTTTAAGTTGACACATTGGTTTAAGTTGATTGGGGTTAACCTAAGATAGGTTAGGTTAGCTCGTAAGGTTTATGTTTATTTAGGTTAACCCGAGTTTGGTTAGTTGATCCCTTAATTTAAGTTGATTTGAGTTAAGCGAGTTAGATCGGACTGACCCGGTGAATTAGGTGGATTTGGGTTAACCTGAGTTAGTTCGGTTTAACCCAATGAATTATGTTGATTTAGGTTAACCGAGTTAAGTCGAGTTACCTAGTGATTTGACTTGATTTGTGTAAACCCAAGTTAGATTGGGTTAACTAAGTGGTTTAAGTTAATTTGGATTAACCTAAGTTTGGTCGGGTTAGCCTTGATGGTTAGGTCACTTGTGTTAGGTAGGGTTGACCCAGGGATTTAAGTTGATCTGGGTTAACCCGAGCTAGGTCAAGTTGACCCTGTGATTTGAGCAGAAATAGGTTAACCCTAATTAGGTCTGGTTGACCTGGTGATTTAAGTTAATTTGGATTAACCTAAGTTAGGTTTGGTTCACCCAATGATTTTAGTTGATTTAGATTAACCCGAGTTATCTTCGATTAACGCGATGATTTATGTTGAATTGGGTTAACACGATGATTTAAGTTGATTTGGGTTAAACCAAGTTATGTCGGGTTGACGTGGTGATTTAAGTTTGGTTTGAACATAGATTAGGTTTAGATTTTGGTTAAATCGGGCTTAGGGTAAGCTAGGCTCATGTAGGGTTTAGTTGAGCTTTGGTTTGATTTAGGTCAAATCTAGCTTTGGTTGAGGTAAACTTTAGCTAGGTCTGAGTTAAGTCAGAACTATGTTACATTGGACTCAGTGTCTTGGTTAAGCCATCTCTAGGTCGGGATAGACCTAGGACGTGTTTGAAGATTAGGTTTGTTTTGGCTAAGCCTGCATTGTGTTAGACCTAGAATGGGCAGTGAGATAAACACCCCAATGAAACTTATTTTTGGGCTTAAGAGTGGTCGACCTAGATCCAAGTGATGTTGGACCTAGACTCAGCCTAGGTTTAACTTGAGCTAGATGAGTACTGACTTGATTCAAGCCTAAGTTTACTCTAGTTTAATTGAATAAAGTTCACTTATGCTATATCTGATCTGGTTGGACCTAGACCAAAATTTGATTGGGCTAACTCCAGTTTGGGTTGTGCTTAGGATTATTAGTATTGATTTCATAATTAGAGGGGATATTATTCGTATGTTAGTTTGTAATTTTTGGATTTATTGTCTCATTTTTCATTTTTTTTTGTATTCCTAGAAAATTAGTCATTTTAATTATAGGGAGGTCTGTGACCTTTGGAAAATCATGAAATATTCCCATGGATGGTGGGAAGGATCCCTGAATATCTCATATCTTTATGCCATATATTTAATTTATAATAATTAAAATACTCTATGGAGTATTTAATTGATTAAAAATTAATTATAAGTTAAATATTTTTTTTTATTTTTATATTCATTGCTTTCTACTCGTTTCACGAGTTTAAAGGTATTTTTATTTTATTTTTAAAGTTTTAATTTAGGAAGATATTTTTAAATTTTATTTAATTTTCTTGATTTAGTTAAACGAGAAAACTTAAATTTCTTACTTATCCATGCGGGGACCACGTCAACCTCATCCTCTTTAAAATATAGTCTCCTCCAATTTCACTGTGCTTTCCAAGCTAGTGATGATGTGGCTCGCGGCTTAGTGTTCTTCTCACTCATGGTTTCATGGACCAGCTCAATCCTCACCATCTATTTCTAATACATAGAAATGGACAACATCTGCGGATCATCCCCACGGGATAGAGAATTGAGAACCAATCAATTTCAAACCATATTACTTGCACAATTCTCATCCAAATCACACAACACTTGTTCTATCGACTTCATTTAAGAAAGACAACCCTATATATGTAGCTAAGTGGGCATGCATTGTTCATTTCATTCACAATGGTCCAAACTGAGAATCAAATTTAAAAGTTTGAATCCATACCTTCTCTAGTAAGGTGAGGTCTCAATTGAGCTTTATAGAGAGTGTTGCATTGATGCGACAAACTTCCTCCTGGCCTCAGTTTGCACTATGGATGGGCCTAAGTATCACCTAGACCAAATGGTGACTCCGGTTGGAGTTGAAGCAAGTTGGATGGCTTGGGATGCTTTAATTTTGATTGAGGCGGATGTGTTGAGTTAGGTCAGTTGACTCGGTGATTTATGTTAATTTGGGTTAACCCGAGTTAGGTTTGGTTGACTCAGTGACTTAGGTTCATTTGGGTAAACACGAGTTAGGTCATGTTAACTCGATGATTTAATTCAATTTGGGTTAATCAGAGTTAGGTCAGGTTGACCCAATGATTTAAGTTGATTTGGGTTAAATTAAGTTAGCTAGGGTTGACCCAATGTCTTTAGTTAGCTTGGGTCAACTCGAGTTAGGTCAGGTTGACTCGGTGATTTAAGTTGATTTGGGTTACTCAGAGTTAGTAAAGGTTGACCCAGTGATTTGAATTGAATTGGGTTAACCCAAGTTAGGTTTGATTGACTTGGTGATTTAGGTTGATGTGAGTTAAGTTGAGTTTGGTCTGGTTGACCCAGTGATTTGAGTTGATTTGCGTTTACCCAAGTTAGGTCTGTTTCACCCAGTGATCTAAGTTGATCTGGGTTAACCCAAGTTTGGTTAGGTTAAGCTGGTGATTTAGGTTGAATTGGGTTAATGACCCACTAAAAAAATGTTAAGATTTTCATACGTATTTTATATTGATTTTGATGATATTGCACTTTAAAGAAGGGTATTTTTGATCTTTTTCTGCAGGTATATTGATTTATGGACCATGAAGCGAAAAAATGCAAAAAGGGGCGAATTTGGAGCAAAAAGGACCAAAAATATGAAAATTTGATATAGGGTACCGACGACGAGCTCAACGGGGCCGACGGTGGATTTTTCCCTCGAGTTCATAAAATATTACGAGGAAGCCCGTCGACAGCGAGATCGAGGCCGCCGATAGTGGGGCCTTATGGAAGTGAGTCTGTGGCTAAGTATTCTAGAAGATCACTGACGGCGCGCTTGAGGCCGCTGACGGCAAGATCGATAGTTCTCTCACAAGATACATTGAATGTGGAAGATTTTTGAAGGGATACTTGGAAAACTCTTGGAAACTCTTCAATTACTTTAAGATAAATAATTTGGGGCCGAAAAGGTGGGGGGTCGAGTTGTTGTCAGCTGTTATCCGTGTGTCCACCGAATCCATAGTGTGATTTCTAGAGTGTTAGTGAGTTTTTTGTTTTAGATAATGAGTTCAATTAGTGATATTTGTGAGGGATTCTTCGAGAGATTGTAAGGTTGGAAGGGAAGTGAGAGATTTCTTCCTACTTTCCATTTCGAAGAAGATTTCTACGTGCTGTAAAGAAAGGAATAGATTCAGAGGAACTTCACAGAGTTTGCTTGGGAAGGAATTTGAGATAAGTTGTATTTAATTTTTTTAGTCTGTAAAACTTTGTTTTTATATATGAAATCCAAGTTTTGTCGTATCTTCTCCACGAAATATGAGTAGTTTTTTCGTCTTTCTCCTTGTTTTGATATTTTAGTGAAATGCTAATTTAAATTAGTGTGCCAAGAAAATTTAAAAGAAGTTTTGATAATCTTACACTTAAATCTTAATTTAATTTCAATCTGGCCAATTGACTAGTTAAAATATGTTGAGTTTAACAACTATAGTGAAGATTACATCCCAGATTCAAGGAGGTCGAAGTCCTTGAAAGTAGGGTGCAAATAAATAGGGAAATAATATTTACCGGGTGTAGAATTGGAGATTTTAGAGTGACAGACTAAAATCCTCAATTCAATCCTATCGTTTGGGTGCTGAAGTGTAGATGTTAGCCCTCAGGCGAAGGGAACGTGGGAGCTCCGAAGTGAGAGCCGGTATCCTCCAAGCCTAGCCACAGATTCAGTAACCAAGCATAGGACTAGTCAATGTTCTTTATGCCTGGACCAAATGGTAAAGAATAAGTATGCTACTATTTGGCACAACAGAGTTTTAAACTAATTTTAATTATCTATTCACTTAAATTTCTTAACGAGGAGAATGATTCTTGCTTATATATTTGAAGTTCACTTTATTAGTAGAATTTATTAAGTGATAGTAGAATTAGTTTATTTTGAAAGTTTCATCTTATTTACGATTGCATATTTGTGACAAATAGGCAATTCGATGTACAAGTTGTGATTCAGAATTGATTTCTATAATCCTAGTCTGTAGCCTCTAAAATATTTCCTGTGGGATCGATATCCAGGACTCCATTAGAGCCCTGTATTACTTGAGCGATACGTATACTTGCGTTGAAAGATAACTCTGTGATTATTGAATATATATACTCATCTATATCAAATACAAGAAATATTAAATTTACACAAAGTTCGCGGGGTGGTTCAAGTTTTTGGCGCCGTTACCAGGGAATAACATAACTAGAGTGAAAGACAATTTAGGACAATTTGAAAACTTTTTAAAGAATTTGCAACTTATTATTATATTTAGTCAACTATTTTTCTGTGTACTGATTTCGATTGTATGCGTAAATTTGGATCTGAAAATCTTATACTCTATGATTGAGAATTAGAACACACAGTTATAAGAATTAGAAAACTGAGAAAAGAACCTAGAAATCTTGATAATCTTAACACAATGGAAAAAAACAACCAAAGAATAGAAAATGAACATCAATCTAGACCACTAAGAGATTACGCTAACCCTACATTTGATGAAATTCACTTAACCATCCAAAATCTAAATGTAGCTGCTAATTCATTTGAACTTAAAACCTGCAATTATCCAAATGGTACAAAACAATCAATTTTGCGGAACTCCTAACTAAGATCCTAATTTATATATTGCGAGTTTCTTAGAACTTTGTGCTACTTTTAAATATGACAAAGTGTCTGATGATGCTTTCAGACTTAGACTTTTTCCTTTTTCACTAAGGGACATGGCTAAGGCTTGGTTAAATTTGTTAGCACCTGAATCTATTAGAACTTGGGGGAAACTTTCACAAAAATTCTTATCAAAATATTTTCTACCATCTAAGACTACTAAACTTAGAAACAATATCACATCTTTCAGTCAGTATGAGGAAGAATTGATATATGAATCTTAAGAAAGATTTAAAGAACTTCTTAGGAAATGTCCACATAATGCTTTACCAGATTGGTTAATTATTCAAAAATTTTATAATGGATTGGTAGGATCTCTTATATCCATCATTGACGCTACTGCTGGTGGATCACTAATGGCTAAAGCTTTTGAAGAAGCTTATGCTTTAGTTAAAAAAATGGCTACCCATAATTTTCAATGGCCTACTGAAAGGGTAAATCCTGAGAGAGCAGCCAGTATTCATGATTCAGATGCTTTAACTATGACAGTTTCTTAAATTACCGCTCTTTCAAAGAAAATAGATCGATATGAAATGAATAGTTCTCAAACACCTCCAGTTTAAGAAAAAAATTCATTAGGACAAATTGTAGATGCTCAATCTTCATATGAAACTATGAATTTGGTAAATAAAAGAAAAAATAACCCTTATTCAAACTATTATAATCCAGGTTGGAAGTATCATCCAAGCTTTAATTGGAATAACCATGGTAATGCTAATCATGTTAATCCTCAGTGGGGGAACAATCCTGTAAACCTATAAGGAAATGTAAACAATCAGGGTAATTCCAATTATAGAACTTCTAGTCCACCCGATTTTTATAATAATTCACAATTCAAGGAGAAGAAATTATCTATGGAAGAATTAGTTTTGAATATGGGAAATCAATTACAAAGTCAAGGAGCTGCTATTAAAAACATAGAAAACCAATTGGGGCATATTGCTACTACATTAAACAATAAACCTATTGGAACTTTACCTAGCAATGTTAAAGTAAATCCTAAAGATCAAGGAAAAGAACAGATCAAGGCTATTCAATTAAGAAGTGGAAAAGAATTGGAAACAAGAGTCAAAAAAGAAACTATAGTTGAAAAGGAAAAAGTGGAAACTGAAGGAGAAATTGAAAGTTTATATCCTGATTATCCTCTGAAACCTATGAAAATTACTATTGAAAGAACACCACCACCATTTCCTCATAGACTAAAGCAACAAGATAAGGGAAAAAGATTTGCTAAATTCTTAGACAATTTAAAAAAATTGTCAATAAATATTCTTTTTTTTGAAGCTTTGGAACAAATGCCTGATTATGCTAAGTTTATGAAGGATATTCTCAACAAAAAGAGAAAGTTATTAAATCATGAGACTGTTGCACTCGGCGAAGAGTGTTGTGCTATAATTCAGAAAAAGCTTCCTGAAAAACTTAAAGATCCTGGTAGTTTTACTATCCCGCGTGTTATTGGTGAAAATTTTTATGGTCCATAATTATGTGATTTAGGAGCTAGCATAAATCTAATGCCTCTATCAACTTTTAAAAGGTTAGTAATAAGAGAGATTGCACCAACTTCAGTAACTCTACAGTTAGTTGATCGATCTATTACACATCCTAAAGGAGTTGTAGAAGATGTTCTGGTTAAGGTTGATAAATTTATCTTTCCTGTATATTTTATTATTTTATATATGGAAGAAGATAAATAAATTCCAATCATTTTAGGAAGACCATTCCAAGCTACAGAAAGAGCCATGATAGATGTTCAGAAAGGAGAATTGACTATGAGAGTAAATGATCAAGAAGTAACCTTTAACATCTCAAAGTCAATGAAATATCCTTCAGTAGAAAAAGATGATGAATGTTTTAGAATGGATATATGTGATTACTTGAGAAAATAATATTTCAAAGAAAAATATGAAGAAAATGAAGATATGGGAAATGATAAATATGATGAAATTGATAACAAAAAAGCTAATTATATTCAGGAACAGTTTGAAACGCTCGATTCAACAGCACCATAGAACGAAATATTAATTCCATCAATTGTAAAACCCTCTGAAGTTGAATTGAAGAATCTTCCAAATCTTTTAAAGTATGTATTTTTAGGAGAATTTTCAACATTACCAGAAATTGTATCCTCAGACTTAAATGAAATTCAAGAACAAAAATTAATAGATACATTAAAAAAGTACAAAAAAGCTTTTAGTTGGACTTTGGCTGATATAAAGGGAATTAGTCCTTCGATTTATATGCATAGAATTTTATTAAATGATGAACATAAACCAAGAATTGATCCACAAAGGAGATTGAACCCTATTATGAAAGATGTAGTTAAAAAAGAGATTTTAAAATGGTTAGATGCTGGAATTATATATCCTATTTTTGATAGTACTTGGGTAAGTCCAATTCATTGTGTTCCTAAGAAAGGAGGAGTAACTATTGAATTAAATGAGAATAATGAATTAGTACCTATCAGACAAGTTACTGGATGGTTAATATGTATTGATTATAGAAAATTAAATGTCGCAACCCGAAAAGACCATTTTCCTTTTCCTTTTCTAGACTAAATGTTGGATAGACTTGCTGGACACAAGTACTACTATTTTCTGGATGGATATACTAGTTGCCATCAAATTCTTATTGCTCCTAAGGATCAAGAGAAAACAACATTTACTAGTCCTTATGAAACTTTTGCTTTTAGAAGAATGCCTTTCGGACTATGTACTGCACCTGCAACATTCCCGAGATGTATGATGTCTTTATTTAGTAAATTAATTGATAATGAAATAGAAGTATTTATGGATGATTTCTCTGTATTTGGAACATCATTTGACGCATGCTTAAATCATATTGAAAAAGTTTTGGAGTTATGCGAAAGAACTAACTTAGTTCTAAATTGGGAGAAATGTCAATTTATGGTTACAGGAGGAATTGTATTAGGGCATAAAATTTCGGAAAATTTCATGGATGTAGACCCTGAAAAAATCCAAGTTATAGCTAAATTACCACCTCCTACTTCAGTGAGAGGGGTAAGAAGTTTTCTTGGACTTCTTGGTTTTTATAGGCGTTATATTAAAGATTTTTCAAAAATTACTAAACCTCTATGCCAACTTTTAGAAAAGAACAAGAAATTTGAATTTACTGAAGACTGCTCAAATGCTTTTGAGTTATTAAAGGAAAAACTAATCACAGCACCTTTAATAGTTTCACCTTGCTGGGAGAAACCATTTGAATTAATGTGTGATGCTAGTGATTATGCTATTAGAGCTGTTCTTGGTCAAAGATATGATAAGATTTTTAAAGTTATATACTACGCTAGTAGAAATCTCAATGATGTTCAAATTAACTATACGGGTACTGACTGGCTATTATATATGCTTTTGATAAATTCAGATCTAATTTAATTGGGACTAACAGTATTTTGCATACTGATCACTCTGCTATTAAATAGTTGAAGTAAAAAAAGAATACCAAACCAAGATTAATTAGATGGATACTCTTGATGCAAGAATTTAATTTTGTGGTAATTGATAGAAAGGGAACTGATAATCAAATTGTTGATCATTTGTCGAGATTAGAATATAATGAAACATCTGACACTGATAATGAAATAACATACAGTTTTCCTGATGAACAACTTTATAATATAAATGAGTGGAAAATATCTTGGTATGCTGATATTGTTAATTATGTTGTAAGCGATATTTTGCCACCTATGCTAACACTGCAGCAACAGAAAAAATTCATTCATGATGCAAAAGCATTTTTTCTGGATGAACCATATTTATATATGCAATGTTACAATCATATTATAAGGAGATGTGTGCCTTATGAAGAAATTGAACTGATTATTCAAAAATTTTATGATTTTGATTTTGTAGGATATTTTGGGTTCTATAAAACTGCGCATAAAATTTTGCAAGCTGGATTTTATTGGCCAACTATTTTTAGAAATGTTTATAGATAAATCAAAACTTGTGATATATACCAAAGAGTAGGTAATATATCTATAAGAAATGAAATGCCTCTGAATTTCATGTTAGAAGTTGAGATTTTTGATATTTGAGGATTAGATTTCATGGGACCATTTATTCCTTCATTTAGGAACTTATATATTTTGATTGCAATTGATTATCTATCAAAGTGGATTGAAGCACAAACTTTACGTCGTTGTGAAGCTAAAAGTGCTTCAAGATTCTTAATGAAAAATATTTTCACAAGATACGGAATACCGAGAGTGATTATCACTAACGGAGGATCCCATTTTAGGAATAAATATATTCAAAGATTGGCAGAAAAGTTTAGTATTGTTCTTAGATTCTCTACTGCTTATCATTCTCAAACCATTGGATTAGCTGAAGTTTTTAATAGTGAGATAAAACATATTTTAGAAAAGTCTGTAAATCCTAGTAGATTAGATTGGTCTACGAGACTGGATACTGCATTATGGGCATACAGAACTGCTTATAAAACTCCTATTGGAATGGCTCCATACAGACTCATTATTGTAAAGAATTGTCACTTACCAGTAGAATTGGAGCATAAAGCATATTGGGCGATAATTGAATTTAATAATAATTTGAAAAATGCTGGTGAAAAGAGATTGTTACAATTAAATGAATTAGAAGAATTAAGAAATGAATCTTATGATAACTACAAAATTTATAAGGAAAAACTGAAGTTAAGACATGATCGGAGATTAACCAGAAGAACTTTGAACAAGGACAAAACGTTTTGCTTTATAATACAAGGTTAAAGTTATTTCCTGGGAAATTAAAGTCTCGTCGGTTAGGGCCCTTTACTGTAACTCAAGTTTATACTTATGGAGCTGTTGAAATTGAAGATCCGAAGACTGGGAATAGATTTAAAGTAAATATACACAGATTAAAACAATATTTTAAGGGTAAAAGACCAAACTTTAAAGAGGTTTTAATGCTCAGTCAACCTGAATAACACCTGAATAGGTGGGGCTGACGACGTTAAACCAAGCGCTTTATGGGAGGCAACCCATAGTTATCTTTATTTATTGTGTGTTTGTTTGAATTTATCATTATATTGTGGTAGTATTGAATTCTAGTGCTTGTGTTTACCCTTTGATCATCATGAAATTTGGATCCATGGAGAAAATTTGGAAGGTATTTGACCACGGCATTTTTGTGCAAAAATTTACCTAGTGCGAAGACGGCGCGCTCAATGCCGCCGACGGCGGGTTTTAATCGAGGGCCCTGACAATTAATTGCACAAAGCATGTCGACGGCGCCATCGAGGCCGCCGACAGCGAGATCGGCGAGTGGGCAATTTTTCGAGTTTAAAACGATGATTTTTGGCGGTTTTAGGCAAATTTATCCCCTATAAACTTCTACGGACGGTTCCTAAACTCTCCATTTCTCAAAAATGAATGGAAACTTCCTTGAATTCTTCTCTAATGGCTTCCAATTCAATAGATCACCCTAGATTTTGAGTGTTCATCCAGCAAACATTGGTCAGTGCCGAGGCACAACGACTTTTCAACAAGGTGATGTCAAAGAGGAGGCTAATCAAAGAAAGAGGTTTTGTGAATTGAGAATTAAACAATCCTTCAATAACAATTGAATAAAGGATCGTGCGATGAAGATGAGAAGTATTTTGCTACACTACTGTCGCAGTATTCATTCATGTGGTGAAGGAGTTTTACGCCAATTTGCATGGAATCAACCAAGGAAGCGTCTATGTGCAAGGTAGGTGGATAACTTTCAACTCTGGAAGAATTAATGAATTGTACATGCTTGAGAATGTTCATGTATACCATTATTCCAATTTCTTCCTGACGAGAGATAAGATGAATGAAATCTACCAATATCTGACGGACGAAACTGAAGACTGGGTAGTTAGAGAAAACGGGTATGTCAGTTTTTCTGCTACACTTTTAAATTTCATTTTGAAACATTGGCACTTTTTCATATCTGCAAAGTTATTACCGACAATGAAGATCGGTAAAGTCACCAAAGAGAGTGCTATATTAAACTACTGCATTCAAATGGGATGGCCAATTGATATTGGATCAATTATTGTGAAATATGTTTTTGGCCTGATCGTTCAAGGATCATCTCAAGGGCTTGGACATCCTTCAACAATTTTCTCAATATGTAGTATGTTTCAAGTATCATATGAAATTTGGGAAAAGGTACTACTACCTTGGAAACCTTTAGACCCAACCAGAATGTTCCCAGCAAACTATGAAGAGAATGATATGGGTGTGATTATGGATCAAGCATCGCAAAACTCTATACTAATTCAATCTCTTGAAGCGGACAAGACACCGATGATCTTACACAGAATCAAGAATTTGGAGAACCAGGTACAAAATTTAATGAATTCAGTTAACAATATCTCTGATTTCTTTGATCACCTTGATTGGAGAATGAAAGAGCATTTTGATCATACTAGACATTTCGAAGCAATTTTGATACACTTAATGAGAAGAATGGGATGGATTGAAGAAGATTCAACTGAAGAATTCCCATTTCGACCTTTCTATAACATGTTCGTCCATGTTCAAGCGATGGGTGATATCAAAGGAGAAACTAGCACTGATTCAGAAGAGTAGTGGAATTACTTTACTTTATATGTTTCTTTATGTTGAACTTGATTTGAACTAGGTTTGTTTGTTTGCTTTCGATTGTGTGCTTTTTAATCTCAGTATAGTTGAGATTATGTTTGGAATGCTTGTTTTTAGCATTTAGAGTATTGTGGCTTGGATTGCAATGCTGAATTGAGGAATTTAGGTTGAGAAAATACCTGGCTTGTTTTGTTATGTAATGTGTATTGTAACACTTGGATTTTATATATAATTGTGAAGTTTTGTTGTGTGTATGTTTATTTGTGTTAATACATCACTTAATCACTTAAAATATATGTTTAAAATGATCAAACGGATGATGACGAGGCTTAAAATTGATCGAAATCGCAAAAATTAGAAAAATGTCCAAGATTTAAGAATCTCGCCGACGGCATGTTTTTCCCGAGACTATTGAAATTAAATTAAATTGAACCCGCCGACAGCGCGAACAACCCCGCCGACGGCCAGATCCAAAAAATCACCTTTTAACCGTGATTTTGACCAGTCAACCGTCACTATTCATCATTTTTTCCCCTTATTTACCAAAAATTTTGACCTAGGGCTTAAGAGATATTAGAATTGGAGCGATTTTAACTCATTTTAACACCAGATTTCATCTTCCCTCGGTATGAGATTCCCTCCTATGTAAAAATTTTTTATTTTCATCATGAATTTCTTCCACATTAAGGAATTTTGGAAAATTTTAAAATGTGGAGAAAAGACTTGGAATAAACTCATGGAACTTGATTTAGATTACTTTAAGTCACCTTTGGAAGCCATTGTAATATTTTTTTGGAATTTAATTTAGATTTTTGTAATTTGATAGATCGAAAAATGGCTTCCCATCAAAAAAGGAGACTTGGATTTGACGAGAATCTGTTTATAAATGCTAAACCACAGTCAAGATACATTTCAATCTTTGAAGGAAAGAAATGTATTCAACATCGAGTTTTTGATAATCCTTAAGGAGAAGTGGAAAGAGTTATTAGAGAAAGGAAATGGCAAAATTTATGTTACTCTTCAAATAACCTGCTGTTGAAGTTTTGAATGAGTATTATACCAATCTGACTCAGCTTGAGGATGAGCCTGTACAAATAAGAATATTTTATGTTGATTTTAATGCTACTCGCATTAATTCTTTTTACGAGCTTCGGGATTTTTATTCTAGCAAGTATAAAACATTTGGAACTATGGAAGGTCCTTTAGAAGATGTTATTGACTTTCTCTCTGTTGGGAAAGGGATTTGGAAGGGATTAACTTTCTTCTATCCATGATGAATGTCACAGCTAAGGCGTGGCATTATTTCATTTGTTCTACTCTACTACCTACTTACCACCATAGTGAAGTATCGAGAGAGAGAGAGAGATGTTCTGAATTTCTATATTCAAAACAATAGAAGTATAAATGAGGGGAGAATAATTTACAAGAATATTATGGCCACGACAAAGAGTGAATCAAGTGGATATTTAGGGCATCCTGGCCTAATTTATGCACTTTGCCAATTATCTGGAGTAGAAGCTAGTGACAATGAAGCATGAGTATATCCTATGAAACCTATTAGTAAAGCCAATTTAAAGACTTATGAATCCCATGAAGAATGAAGATCTGGGAGTAGGAGTAAAGCACCTTCTACCAATAGAGATATCCCCTCTACTAGTTATGATCCTCCTGCCTCTAGCTCTCCTACTCTTTATAATTTGATGAATGAGACGACCCTGCAGCGGAAAAGTTTTGAAAATTTTGATGAAAGGCTTGAGAGAATTGATCAAAGGATTGAAGGATTAGAGCGGAGATAAGATCATGATAGTGAACATCTTCAGTGGCATTCTGATTTTGAGATTGCTTATTATGATGCTTAGGCTAGATACTATAGAGGTGAGCCTGATGTTACTTTTCTTGAATGCCCCCGGTATACTCGCTATCAGCCCAATTCACTTGCTGATCAGGGAGATGAAGACATAATACGGGATTTTGATATCTGATTTTTAAAATTGTGATGTGATGTATTTGTGTTTTGTTGTAGTACTTTCATTTTGTTATTTGTATTTTGTGAACTGTTATATTTTCTGATAAATGTATTGTATTTGTAGTTTGTATTTCATTTATGGATTATGAAGCATAACTATAATTCTAATTGTAGACTCTTAGTTTAAATAGTAGATTATTTGTTATTGTGCTGTGAAATGCAATTGTTATTTTGTTTTGTCCTGTGCAGTATAATTGTTGTTGTTAAATGTTAAGTTTTATGTACTTATTTCAAAAATTTCATTACCCTAGCAAATTCTTTAAATTGTTATATGTGTAAAAGAATTCCTAATATTACAGGTCAATTGGAATTGAAATTTTTGAAAAGAGCCTGCAAAAATTTCAGGAAGATGAAATGCCTAAAGTGCAAAGGTATGATTTATATTTAGAATTTTTCTTTCCACCCATATTATTTCTATTATTGAAAACTTTAATTTTTGGGGGGGGGGGAGAAAAATATTAACTGTTATGTGTTCTCATATAAAATATTTTCAAAATTTATAACATTATTTTTTAGATAAAATTTAATTCAGTTAACTATATTTAGATTTTATTTAAATATTGTAGAAGATTCAAAGAAATGATTTTAGTAATAAAAATTAATTTAATAGGTTAAGATATTTAGTATAAAAGGATAAGCCTATAGTTAACTATCTAAACTAAAGAAAACTATATTCTAAAATCTTAAGAACCTTAGGAATTTAGTTGAGAAAGAAAAGATTGGGACTCAATGATGTAAAGACTATGAATTACATATAAGGTCAAGGAATGCTATAAGTATCAAATTTAGGAAGAGTAGAGCGAAGTTCAAAATCATTAACAAGCTATCCAGATATAGTAAACCTCACTTGAAAAGGAAAAAGAAAAAGAAAGGATTGAAAAATAATCCCTGAAAAGAAAAGAAAAATATATATAAAGGATTGAATAGAAATCCAAATAAAAAGAAAAGAAAAAGTAAGTGAGGAGAAGCTTGAGGAGATGTCTTATCAAAAATTGGCTTCACTTGGATTAACCTAAAGGGAAAACTAAATACATTTCTGAACTTATATTTATGGATTAATTTCTTTACTAGTAGTGTTCTCATGAATTTCCTATCATCTGAATATTCTAAGAGAATTAATGTTGCAACATATAGTCATTCTTGAAATGAATAGAAGACTAGAACTCCTAGACTTGATGACTAGATAGCCTTTTATCTGCAGAGTTAATCTAATCACTTGAAAATCTTTCTAAGAAATCTTACTATAATATTTATTTAAATCAAAATAATAGTATTTCTGAATTATTACTTTACCACAAATAATAATAACTTTTATGTCGTATTGAAAATTACTTGAGGACAAGTAATGGTTGAGTTTGGGGGATTTTGACCCACTGAAAAAATATTAAGATTTTCATGCTATTTTATATTAATATTGATTATATTGCACTTTAAAGAAGTGTAGTTTTGATGTTTTCCTACAGGTATGTTGATTTATGGACAATGGAGCGAAAAAATGCAAAAAGGAGTGAATTTAGAACAAAAAGAACCAAAAATATGAAAATTTGATCTAGGGTGCCGACGGCGAGCTCAACGGCGCCGACGGCGAATTTTTACCGAGAGTTCAGAAAATATTACTGAGAAGCCAGCTGACGGCGAGATGAAGGTCGCCGACAGCGGGGCCTTATGGAAGGGAGTCCGAGGCTAAGTATTCTAGAAGGTCGTCGATGGCGCGCTCGAGGCCGCCGATGGCGAGATCGTTGGTTCTCTCACAAGATGCATTGAATGTGAATGATTTTTGAAGAGATGCTTGGAAAACTTTTGGAAAATATTTAACTACTTTAAAATAAACAATTTGGGGCCGAAAATGTGGGCGGTCGAGTTGTTTTCAGTTGTTATCCGTGTGTCCACCGAGTCCATAGTGTGATTTCTAGAGTGTAAGTGAGTGTCTTGTTTTAGATAGTGAGTTAAATTAGTGATATTTGTGAGATATTCATCGAGAGATTGTAAGAGTTGAAGGGAAGTGAGAGATTTTTTCCTCCTTACCATTTCGAAGAAGAATTTTGCATGCTGTAAAGAAAGGAAGAGATTCAGAGGAACTTCATGGAGTTTGCTTAGGGAGGAATTTGAGATAAGTTGTATTTACTTATTTTAGTCTGTAAAACTTTGTTTTTATATATGAAATCCAAGTTTTTTCGTATCTTCTCCATGAAATATGATTAGATTTTTTGTCATTCTCCTTGTTTTGATTTTTTAGTGAAATGGTAATTTAAATAGTGTGCCAAGAAAATTTAAAAGAAGTTGTGATAATCTTTTCACTTAAATCTTAATTTACTTTCAATCTGGCTAATTGATTAGTTAAAATATGTTGAGTTTAACAATTGTAGTGAAGATTACATGTGAGATTCAGGGAGGTCAAAGTCCTTGAAAGTAGGGTGCAAATAAAAAGGGAAATAATATTTATCAGGCGTAGAATTGGAGATTTTAGAGTAACAGACTAAAATCCTCAATTTGATCCTATCATTTAGCTACTGAAGTGTAGATGTTAGTCCTCAGGCGAGGGGAACGTGGGAGATCCGAAGTGAGAGTCGGTATCCTCCCAGCCTAGCTGCAGATTCAGTAACCAAGCATAGGACTAGTCAATGTTCTTTATGCCTGGACCAAACGGTAAAGAATAGATATGCTCTTATTTGGAACAACACAGATTTAAACTAATTTTAATTATCCATTTACTTAAATTTCTTAACAAGGAGAAGGATTCTTGCTTATATATTTGAACTTCACTTTATTAGTAGAGTTAGTTAACTGTTAGTAGAATTAGTTTATTTTAAAAATTTCATCTTATTTACAATTGCATATTTGTGACAAATAGGCAATTCGATCTACAAGTTGTGATTCAGAATTGATTTCTATAATCCTAGTCTATAGCATCTAAAATATTCCCTGTGGGATTGATATCCAGGACTCCATTAGAGCTCTGTATTAATTGAGTGATACGTATAATTGTGTTGAAAGATAACTCTGCGATTATTAAATATCTATACTCATCTATATCAAATACAAGAAATATTAAATTTACGCAAAGTTCACGGGGTGGTTCAGTTAACCCGGGTTAGGTTGGGTTAACCCGGTAATTTATGTTGATTTAGGTTAACCTGAGTTAGGTCGAGTTGACTCTTTGATTTAAGTTGGTTTGAAGCAAGATTAGGTTCCGATTTTGCTTAAATTAAGCTTTGAGCATGCTAGGCTCAAGTAGGCATTGGTTAAGCTTAGGTCTGATTTAGGTCGGACCTAGCTAGGGTTGAGGTAAAATCGAACTATGTCTGAGTTAGGTTAAGTTAGCTATCGGGTAAGAATTGGTTTTGTTTTACCAGAGTTGAGTCGGGTTGGTTGGGGATGAATTTGAATTAATTTGGGTTAACTCGAGTTTGGTTGAGTTAGTCTATGGATGAATTTGAGTTAATAAGGGTTAACATGAGTTAGGTTTGGTTAGTCCATATGGTTTAAATTAATTTGGGTCATCCCGAGTTCGGTCGGGGTAGCCTGTATAGTTTAAGTGGATTTGAGTAACTTAAGTAAGGTTGGGTAAGCCTAGATGGTTTAAGCAGATTTGAGTTAACCTGAGTTAGGTCGTGATAGCTGAGATGGTTTAAGTTGATTTGGGTTAACCAATGTTTGGGTGAGTTAACTAGATGAATTAAGTTGATTTGGGTTTACTCGAGTTAGATCGACCAGAACAATGGTTTAAGTTGATTTGGGTGAACCCATGTTAGGTCGGGTTGACCTAGAAATTTAGGTTGAATTGGGTTAACCTGAGCTAGGTTAGGTTGACCTAATGTTTTAGGTTCATTGGTTTAACATGACATAGGTTGTCTCGACCCGGTAATTTAAGTTGATTTGGGTTAACCTGAGTTAAGTCGTGTTGATCTGGTGTTATAATTTGATTTAGTTTAAACCAAGTTAGTTTGGGTTGGCCCGGTGGTTTTAATTAGCTTAAGTTAACCCGACTGAGGTCAGGTTAGCCCGGATGGTTTAAGTTGATATAGGTTAATCCGAGTTAGGTAGATTTAGACTGAGTTTTTATGTTCATTTGGTTTAACTGAAGCTAACATGGTTTGACCCGATGATTGAAGTTGAATTGGGTGAAATTGAGTTAGGTCGAGTTTACCTAGTGTTTTAAGTTGATTTCGGTTAACTCGAGTTAGTTTAGTTTAACCTAGTGATTTAGGTTGATTTGAATTAACACGAGTTCGGTTAAGTTTACCCGGTGATTTACATTGATTTGGATTAACCGAGTAAGGTTGGCTTGAGTCAGTGATTTAGGTTGATTTAGATTAATGCCAGTTAGGTGAGGTTGACAAAGTGGTTTAAGTTGATTGGGGTTAACCCAATTTCGGTCGGGTTAGCCCGGATGCTTTAGGTTGATTCGGGCTAACCCGAGTTAGGTCAATTGACCCCTTGATTTAAATTTATTTAGGTTAACCCGAGTTAGTTCAGGTTGACCCTGATGATTTAGTTTAATTTGGGCTAACCTGAGTTTGGTCAGCTTGACCCTGTGAATTAAGTTGATTTGGTTTTATCCGAGTTAAGTCGATTTGACTTGGTGATTTGAGTTGATTTGGGTAAAGTTGAGTTAGGTCGAGTTAACCCGGCTGTTTAAGTTTACTTGGGTAAACTTGAGTTAGGTCGGGTTATCCCGATGTTAGAGTCAACTCGGTTAGGTCGGGTTGACTTGGTGATTTAAGTTGATTTTGGTTAACTCGAGTTAGGTCAGGTTGACCCTTTGATTTGAGTTGAATTGGATTAACATCAGTTAGGTCGAGTTGACCTGCTAATTTAGGTTTATTTAGGCTAACCCAATTTAGGTCTGGTTCACTTGGTGATCTGAGTTGATTTGGGTTAACCTGAGTTTGATCGGGTTAACCCGGTGATTTAGGTTGAATTGGGTTAACACAAGTTAGGTCAGGTTAACCCAGCTGTTTAAGTTGATTAGCTTAGGCTGATTCGGTGATTCAAGTTAGTTTGAACCAAGATTAGGTCCAAATTTTTGTTAAATTAGGCTTAGGGCAGGCTAGGATCAAGTGGGGTATGGTTGAGCTCTATTCTGATTTAGGTCAGACCTAGCCAAGGTTGAGCTAAAATCGATCTTTATCTGAGTTAGATCAGGTTTAACTTACATTGGACTCAGTATCTTTGTTACACCAGGTCTTGGGCTGGGTTCTGGGCTTAAGTTTGGCCGACCAAGATCCAAGTGGGGTTGGACCTAAACTTAACCTAGGTTTAAGTTAAATCAGATGAAGACTTATTTGGGTTAGACCTAAGTTAACTCTAGTATAAATGAACTAAGCTCACTCAGGCTAGGTCTGATCTGGTTAGACCTAGACTAAAATTTGATCAGGCTAAGTCTAATTAGGGCTGTACTTAGGCTCGTTAGGGTTGATTTCATAATTATAGGGGTTAATCATGATATCAACTTACAATGTTTTCATTAAGTCATTGCAGCTAAACTAATTTACATTATTAAGGGAATAACTTGGGCTAAAATGCAAACTTTTAAACTAGATATTTACCACAAAAATTCTAAATCTCATTTTAAGATTTCACAAGTCAAATTTGCCATTTTGAAGCTTGGGATTATCATCCTAAATTTCTTTTTTTTTGTGTTTTAGTTTGCAGTTTTCTTATTTTTATTTATATTTTCACATTTTTATAATTTTGGTAGAAAATTAGTTATTTTAATGTTAGGGAGGTTCCGTGACCATTGGAAAATCATGGAATATTCCCAAGCATGGCTAGAAGGATCCCTAAAAATTTCATATTTTTTGCCTTATATTTAATTATTAATAATTTAATTGCTCTCTAGAATATTTACCTGATTAAAATATAAATATAAGCTAATTATTTTTAATTTTTAAATTTCATTATTTTGAACTCTGTTTCCTGAGTATAGAAGTATTTTTAATTTTATTTTTTTTATTTGTATTTAGGAAGATATTGATATTTTGGATTTTATTTAATTTCCTTGAATTAGTTAAATCGAAAAATTTGAATTTCTTACTTATTCATGTGGCAGTCACATCCACTTTAAAACCTCATGAGTCTCCTCTCAATTCACTGCGCTTTTCAGGCTAGTGTTGAGGTGGTTCATGGCTTGGTGTTCTTCTCACTCATGATTTTTTGGCCCAACAAAATCGCCACCGCTCATTTCTAATACACAAAAATGGACTGCATCGGCACATCATCCCCATAGGATAGAGAACAGAGAACCATCCATATTCAAACCCTAATACTTGCTCGAGTTTCAACCAAATCACATAGGATTTGTTCTAATGACTTCATTTAATCAAGGCAAACCTATATATGTAGCTAAGTGGGCATGCATTGTTCATTATATTCACAAAGGTCCAAACCGAGGAACAAATTCAAAAGTTTGAATCCTTACCTTCTCTCATAAGGTGACACCTCAATTGGCTTTGACAGAAAGTGTCGCATTAATACCACAAAATTCCTTCATCCCCAATTTGCACTATGGATGGGCTTAAGTATCACGTTGACCAAATGATAGCTTGGTTTGGTGTAGAAGCAGATTGGAGGGCTTGGGATGCTATAATTTAGATTGAAGCAGATTCTTTGAGGCCTTGTGAAGCTTACGAGAGATTTGGATTACTATTTCGAGCAAGTTGATGTAGAGGCCAAAAAGTGCCCTGGATTTTAATGGTGAAATTTGGGATGTCTAGTGGTGGAGGTGGCCTAAGGATGGTGGTGATGATTTCCTTTGGTTTGTGTGGGTAGTTTTAGTGTTGGGAGCAAGGGGACTAAGTGGTTGCCTAGAGATTTTTGGTGAGGTGGTAAGGTAGTGAGGGGCTCGGGTCATGGCTATTTATAGCCATGTGAGGCAAGGGGAAGAGCTTGGCTATGCATGAGGATCTTTGGTGGCTTCTTAGAGCATGTGAAGAGGATTTGTAGAAGCTCTTAGTGGAGGGATATAAGCTATCTCCACTTTTTATGTGTTGGGCTTGAGGTTGCCAATGAGGGTGAGGGTGGAAAGATGGCTTAGGCTTAGTAAGTGGCTAAGACAAGTTTTGTCTGGTTTGACAACCAATCGCTGGTCAAATGTGTCATAGCCTAGGTGCCATGTGTTGGATGGAATGGCTAGATTTGTGGTTTTGTCTTTTCATGTTTGGGTTTAGGTTACATAATTTATTTTAAATTTTGTTGCACCCATGTGTCGTGATGGGTCATATTTATGACATGGGTAACCCATGGAGGATAGACCAAGGCAGTCATGGTCCATGGGCTTTGGATATTTTTGATTTAGAGCTAACCTAATTGTGCTTATGTTTAGCCCAAAGTTTTAAGAGTAATGGGCTTCTGTAATTGACCTGTTTAAATAAATAGATGAATTGTGGAGGGTGGCATTATAGTGTCAATTTAACCTCTATGTGGTTTGAGGTCTCGACCACTTTGTGTGTGTGTGTGTGTGTGTGTGTGTGTGTGTGTGTGTGTGTGTGTGTGTGTGTGTGCGTGTGTGACTTTTAAATCACCACAGCATATGTGGTTATGTACTTTTAAATTTTTTATATATAGGAATGGTGCATGTTCAAATCCAACACCAACATCAATTTCTCTAATTAATTTAAATGAGTCAATTTTTTTGTAGAACACATGTCAAACACAAATCAGATTATGTAAATCAAATCAAATACGAACATATTGTTCATGACCAATTACAAACTTCGGCCAACTTCAAATTGAATTAATTTTGAGAAAATCAAACACCTGTCAAGCCTGAGCTAGCTCAATCTTGACTCGTTTATAGCACTATCTAAAAATTTTCACTTTTAATCTCCATACCACTGTTGATAGAACATAGCATCCTATACATTTGAAAAAAAAAATCTTGCTATTTAAAATTGATAAGTCTCTAAAATCAAACCATATTACCCTTAACTCTCTCATATGGGTTCATTCATCATGCTTTCCTACTTCAATACACTAAAAACCACAATGAACATCTTTCAAGATAAGTAAATTTTTTAGATATTTTAAGCTTATGATATCGTTGAAAAGTAAAATAACACAATAATAGTGCACATAAGAGGAAAATAAAATGAATATCATAAAGTAGTATGTCCTAAAAAAACTAGGTGAAGAAACAATTTATGGGAACCAAGAAACAAATTTTAAGAATAAAGGAGTGAAACTTCAATAACATGGTTTTCATATTCTTAAAATATTGTAGATTATTTGGCGTCCAACTCTTTTGACTTAAAGTATTCTTTAATATTATTTATGTAATGTTATCCAAAATATTTTTTGGTCCAATAATGAATTGAGTCCCAAAGTTGAAACAATTATCTTGATGTTATGATTTTTTTAGCATTAATTGGCACATGCTTTAGTTGGAAAGATATTACAATGAAATTAATAATATCATCTAATCTTCTAAAATAATAGAAAAGTTTATCATTAGATTTTAATCATATAGTAATTTATGAGGAGCAAAGATTTTGTAAGAAGCGCTTTTGTAATAAAGCCATGAGACTAACATTAAATCTTAACTTAATGCATAAACAACGCCTTTTAAATCCCAAAAAAATGTATTAAGTATTTAGATTCAAAGTTTCCGTTTCTTGAGATAGAATGTTGAAGTCAAAAGGGCTCTTAAGAGTAATCTCTAATGTCTATATGGATTCCAAAATTTGTTTCTTATGATGACAAATGGACTTCCCAAGTGTAAAAATAACTCCCCCTTTATGTCAATCCCAAGCATTGGCATGAAAATTGAAGAGTGCGCCATCAGTACTTTCACATTATCTTATTAAACAATAATATATTTGGACAAGGATCTCCAAAATGAGAAACTTTTTTAATCACAATTTTTCTTATCATCAATCTATAGAATACACTGTAATACTAGCTTATGCAAGGAACGATATTCAATTAGTTCAATCAAATGTTCTATTCAGAGAGATGTAGAACAATCATTTTATTTCTTTATGTATAAATCATAGAAATTCCTCATAAAAAGTTACGTTTCATAATCACAATAAGAAGATTTCTTCCAATTCTAAGCTATTGAACCCCCATATGCAAGCTACTCAAGTATCCTTTAAAATCTAAAGTTTCATGTTTCTGAAGTTAAAACTTTTCATGAGTCTGGATAAGTCGTTAGGGAAGAATTTCGGAGAATGTTTCATGGGATTATGCTATTATACTGACAAAATTTTCCTTATCTTATGATTAATGAAATTGTATTTCTAATTAGGACTTGCATTTTTTTTCATTTTAAGTTATTTACTTAAAAAGATATAAACCCTTTAACAGCATTGGTGTCCAAAACATAATATCTAAGATGAGCTTACATATAACATTTTTAGTTTCATAATATATGAGAATTACTTGAAAGCATAGTAAGTTTATATTTTTTTTCTTCCATTAGCTAAAAGCCATGTTTGTTGATAAAAATTCTCGTGCATGAATCCCCATTCTAAGAACCACTATGAAGATTTTTGACAATCACTAGCGAGCACCTCCTTTTGTTCTATTCACAATAATTGGTGTTAAAAAAATAAAAATAAAAAAAAACTCAACATTGCACACTTGAAAGATGTCTTAATGCATTTTGGCAAAGCAATAACAAAATAAATAAATAAATCTACAAGGTAATAACTATTTTAATGTTGAAAAAACTTAATGTTCATTTATGTTCTTTATATAAGAAAATTTAAAATCTCAATTTCTCTTACATTTTCTTTTTATGTATGTGTAAGAATTTTAAATGTATGGAATCTTAAATATTGAGATATTAAAAATTCATTGTTTGAAGAATTTGAAATACATTCAAAAAATTTTTTGTTGTATTCTAAAGTAACAAAATCATATAGTTTTTGAGTGCATTATTGCAACGAAATCCCATCACCAGGTTACCTTCTCTTAAAAAATAGCTCTCCATACTAGGTTTTAACATGATATTTCACACACCATCAACCACAAGCCGTCATATGAATTAGATCATGAACTCCTGTTGCAGCCTCTCATCTCCTAATTAAGTCTTGTATTCCATTGACACTTGCCTAAGCAATCTCCCATGAGCTCCTCTCCTTCACAAGACTGCTTATGTCATAATGAGCTTATGTTGATAGAAATTCTTTTTAGCATACCTTGGAGCTGGTCGAAGCTTAGTTTAGCGAGCACTCCTTCCCTCCCATCATTCTCTTCTTTGGGGTTTCAATCTCCCTGTTCCAAATAAATAAAGAAAACACTTAAATTTAATAATGTAGTTTTAACAATTTATACTTTTTTTAATGAACGTAGGATCTCTAAAATAATCTTATATTTGCGGCAGTCTTCCCACACTAAACTTTAAAATGTCGTTTTTCTTCAAGCCAATTTAATTAACAAGATAAGGTATAACTTCGGGAAATGACCACTTAAATGAACTGTAAATTTGCTGAGTGCGACAAGCAAGTTCGTCGCTTTTTGAAACGTGTGTTTGTATTATTAAATGATTGCTTGCATCGAGGATCTCTCTCGAATATATACAAATTTTAATCGATGATGAAGGGAATGGTCCATCCCTTCTTTGTCGCCCACATCAAATGCCCTACCCCGAGTAGCACAAGTCCAGATAGCACACAAGCGTCAACAAAACATGTGGTACATTGTTAATTT
The DNA here is from genome assembly GCA_022702705.1 of Papilionanthe hookeriana x Papilionanthe teres. Taxonomy (NCBI): domain Eukaryota; kingdom Viridiplantae; phylum Streptophyta; class Magnoliopsida; order Asparagales; family Orchidaceae; genus Papilionanthe; species Papilionanthe hookeriana x Papilionanthe teres. The sequence continues at coordinate 25,556,139 of CM040426.1, forward strand.
TTTTCCAAACAATTTAAATTATTATTATATTTTATTATTATTACATAATAATGTGGATTAGCGTCAGCATACAGCGAAATATATATTATATATATTTTTGAAGCAACTTAAAAATTAAAATTTTTTCCTTATTTTGTCACTTGACTTCATTCAGACGAGTGACCTCAGTGTTTTCTATCAGGCCATGAGGATTGTCAAAAGATGAACTTGAACCAATCGAATAGCCCGAGGGCTTTGCCATGTCAATTCGTGTGGTTAATATGAAAATCTTTGAATAACTAGCTTAAGAAAGAACACTGATATATTTTTATTGAATTATTCAACGCTTCAATGTACAAGAATATTTGAGAAATGTACATTAAATTTTTGATATTCTGTTCTTTCAAATAGATACATAAAAATCTTTTGTATTATAGTATGTCAAACGACAATGGTTGCTCTCATTCAAGAAAGCTTCTAACTTCATATTATAACACCTAAACTAAAATTTAAACGCGAATTATTTATGTTTTTACACGGACAAATGCACTTCAAGGGAGAGGCAGAGCTAGACAAAATTTTTAAATAGGTGCATAAATTTAAATTTTAATGTGAATACTTTTTCTAAAAAAATACTGTATATTTTATTATACAACGTAAGTACTGATGCGTGCTAGAAAATTCGTGGAGGTAGAGTAGCAAATTATCGTCTTAGCGTTGTACGAAAATTCAGCACGCACACAGTTGAAAGAGAAAATAAGCAATGATGACTCCAGAAGTTTTTACGTGAAAAACCCGTAAAGAAAAAAACCACGGGGGTCTGGCCCAATTGCAAAAATTCAGTCCCACAGACGAGAAAGGGTGACAGTATTTTCCAGGTTACAGTCATTGGACTGACAGTGTGTGGTTGGTGGTAATCAATGGTGGTTAGCGGTGGTCGACAAAGGTTGGCGGAGGTCATGGTGGTCAGTGGTGTTCGACGTCCGTTAACGATGATTGATGACGGTAGACGGTGATTAATGACAGTCGGCGGTGGTGCTAAGCTGCATCTTCTCCTCAAGGCCACCAGATCTCTGTATGCTTCCCCCCTTTTATGTGAGTGTTGGGGGTCTATTTATAGTATTTTGGGTGCAATTAATGCTACCATTTTGATCGGACGGTCCATAGAGTTTCCCTTGATCAGACGGAGTTTAGGGAACATTTGATGGTCTTAACCATGTCGGAATTGAGTGACCTTGGGCTCATTGGATTCGTCTTGTCGAGACATTTGATTCGAATATAGGCTTGGTAGTGTCAGCATTTGTTTGATCCTCTAAATGTGTCCGGAAATCTTCAAAGAATGGATTAATAACTTGAACTGAGCTTGATTTGACTCGGATTGGATTAGCTTTTATATCATTAGGTTCTTCTCATCAAGTCGGACAGTTTGACTATAAGATTACTGAAATCAGAGCTCTAGATGACTTTTTTATCATGATTTGAATGTATTTTGCTCAAAATATCGTCTCGAGATCCGTGTCATACCTCGAGATTTGTGCTGGATGATGAAAATTTGTAGGTGACGTATCAAGTACAATACATATGAATTTACTTAAACTTTATTTTATACACATTATAGAATAAATTTTTAATAATTTGTAACTTCATTCTTATCTTGATGAAATATTTTTTATTTAGATATTTAAAATAAATCTTAGCCAATATAAATTTAAAAGTTATTATAATTTATTCAAATAAAGTCATTCATAAAAAATATTTAATAAATATTAATATTACAACAATCATAAAAAAATTTAAAAATTAGATATTCATTTTGATTAACCATTTAATATATATATATATATATATATATGTGTGTGTGTGTGTGTGTGTGTGTGTGTTGTGTCAAAGGACTGCTATTTAAATATAAAAACATTGTATTTTAGCATGTTATATGTTTTAGTCCTATATCTAGAAATTATGTTGTGAAACTGATCATTAAATCCAAAAACTAAATCCATTAGGCACTATGTAGTGGATAAATTTTAGAATTTTTTTTTTTTTTTTGGTTATAATAATTAGCTAAAATTTAGCAGCTATTTATCCCCGCAAACTTGACACGTACTCATTCTTGACTAACAACAAAAGCTGGAGACATGCGACCAATTACTAGGCTAAGCGAGTCGGGTGCGGCTCCCGGGGCTACTAATGTGGCATTCGCAATACACCGCCCGTATTTGCACTCCGTAATTTTATGTCATCCTGCATGTATATATTAGCAGTAAATCTCAGACCACGGATGTAATTAATAAGAATAATTGCAATACAATTTGAACAATTCTTTAATTTAATATTACCAATTCGAAATATTATTTTATTTAATTTTGCATCTAAATTCCTTTTCTAACAATCAGTTTCTAATTAACCAAATATAAATGTATATATATATATATATATATATATATGTGTGTGTGTGTGTGTGTGTGTGTGTGTGTGTGTGTGTGTATCTTTACATATATTTTACACCCCAAAATGTGTCGGTTTGATTCTCAGAAGAATCCAATGGAACTAAAAGGCAACGTTCGGTCAAAGATGATCAATTAGAAGTCAGAGATCACAACAACATGAATCTCCATAATCTCATACCAACTAAGGGTACAAAAAGAGAGTGTACAGAACCAGTTGAACAACAACTCATTTTCACATATGAACCTCTTCCGAGACAAAAGCATGATCTGGCACTTACATAACTCCCAGGAAAGTTCCCTGCTGGAGGCGTGAAGCTACTTATCGGATTATTGTTAATTGTCCTCTCTCGAAAAGCTTAGCCTCATCTTAACAATAATTGTTGTCTAGAGGAGACGACAATTTGTAACCAAATCCACAACTCGACCAAGAAAAGGTTCTTAGTCGGGTAGACCAAAGATCCACAGTCTTACCCAACTGAAGTTCCATACCCTGGGTAACCAAAGGACTGCAACGAAGACAAACAAAGGACCTTGACCTAACCAACCAAAAGCATATAGTTTGGACTACTGAGAACCATAATCCAACCGACCAAACTCTCTCAAATAAGCCAACCGGAGCTCCAATTTAGAAAGCTAGCATATGAGACAGCCAAGTCAAAGACCCCTTTTTATTTTATTCATTCATTATTTCTTCATGTATTTCTTTATGACCAAAATACCCTTTGCAGTTCCTTATTTAAAATATGGGTAGACATGTAATTGTACACTTCATACCCCCTAGTCTATAAATAGGGGATCATTTCTACAGTAAGGAGCTAATGAACTATTCAAGCTAACCTGGATAATTTTCCTCGGTCTCACTCTCACAAACATTCTCTCTCTGATTCACTCTCTTACATTTTATTCCTTGGGCGTGCTTACGGGACAATTTTGGATTTAACTGTCTAAAATGTGTGGTGAGCATGGAGCATACAAAAAATAGAAATAAGAGCACAACCCAGAGACACAAGCCAATTTGAGGGACATAAAAAATAGGGATTGCATCAGAGAATTTGTACAACAACATATTCAAGACCTTAAGGACTAGATGTTGGGTCAAACGATTGAGTTAATTCGAGAGGTGATTGGAGGGAGGGAGCAGCTTTCACTAGACTAAAATAACCAAGAGGAGGAAGCGGACCTCCAAGGCAGCCAAACAGTTCAAGGGGTGAAGAATGTTACGGACTCCCAATACCAAGAAAACGCTAGATATGGGGCCTTGAATAGATAGCACTTAGGCTCATGGAGGCACCGCAATAGCGAAGAATGCATTCTCAAGGCATATTTTAACTACTAAACTCTAAGAGAAGCTCAAATCCCCTACACATGATCCTTACGAAGGTTGGGGTAACTTGACCAATCACATCGAGTCATTTGAGTCATCATCCGATGTGCAAAAATTACCGTTGGGCTTAAATGTCATCTTTTCATTACCACGCAGATGGAGTCAACCCTCAAGAAGTTCAATGGATTACCCATAAAGGTAGTCACATCCTTTGATGATTTCAAGAGAGTATTCGTTGCTTAGTTTCAAGCATGCAGAAGCTGTGAAAGAGCGTACAAACCCTGTGGTAGGTTTGATAAGGACAATATGTGAGCCTATTTTCATACATTATCAACTTCTTGAAGTGATGTTGGAAGTATGAGACCTAGATCCAAAATTGACACATGCAACCATAGCCCAAAAGGTTAATAGAAGAATGATTCAAGTACAATCTTCACTTGGTGAAGTCGTAGAATTTGACCATCAAGCACATCAACACTATGGAAAGTTTCCTCATCTCCTATCATAAATAAGAGTCATCTGACTTTCATCCGTACAAGAGAACACCCAACATAACAACGCATGGATGGCTTGGTAAGATAGAAATCCACCCATCAACTTTAGGAACGACCAATTTCGGCCATTTCAAAAGCACAAGGTGGGGCAGTCAAAACCACCAACATGGTGGGTAGTGGAAGTGCAGTGACCAATAGTTTTCTCGATAACATGAGTGGCCTATGAATGAATGAAGAGAGCTAATAACCTCACCCTTGAGGGTGTTGATGGTGGAGTTAGTGCAAGCCATCCAAAATTAAGAGCTCTTCAAGAAAGAAGCCCCATGATGGCCGGAAAATTCCTTGAGGAACGTAAGAAGTACTGCACATATGCGACTACTATCACGACACTGAGGAATGTCGACCTCTATGGAGCCTGGTCAAGGAGTTCATGAAAGTTAGGAAGCCCAACGAGTTAGTGGCATTATGAATGGTGGCACAGAGATATGAGAAAGCTCTGATTGTTGAGAACTTAGATGAACACAAATGTGCAAAGTCTATTCAAATTATTGTATTTGTTTCAACTATCTAGAGAGGAAGTCACATAACCCCCTAAGTGTGTGGTCCCGATTCTATCATATTATGATTTATATATATGATATAATATTCTATTTTTCTTTAATAAAATTTTCTTCTTTACAACGACGCCAAAAACTTGACTTCGATGCAAATAAGAGTTCAATAGTTATATTTAAATTTAGAGATTCTACACATGTATACATTTTATTATCAAGTAATATAAGACATTTTTATTAAGCCCCAAAATATAAAACCCACGGGAAATCTTGTAAATTCTTTTAAAAAGGAATTAGATCACAAAATCCATTTAGAAAATGACACTTACTTAAACTATAGATAATATCAAAGGATTGAAAATGTGATTCTTTTTTGTAATTTTTGATATTTTGAAATAAAGTAAACAATTAACTAACTTTAATGAGATTTTTGTAAGATAAAAGAAGTATAAATAAAAATATATTTTTCCTTATCATGAATAAGTAATAAGTATAGGAGTTATGTTTTGGAAGTATTCAAAATGAGTAGTGTCAAATAGGAGCAATATTATTCTTTACCCTTACTAGAGATGTTATAAAGAACATTGGCTAGTTTAAAGTTTGAATAGTTTTGAAGGTAGGTTAGGTAGGGAAGATTCTAGCTTCACTCTAGAGCTCCCTCCCTACACTCCACATGAGGGCTAACATCACATATCAAAACCAAAAACTATAAACCAAATTGGTGGATTTAGTATGTCACCCTAAAGTCCTCCAATTCTACATCCTTCAAATTATATTTTCTTATTTATTTGTGTTATATAAATTACATTTTCATCCATAAAATCTCATGTGATTTCGAATATTGGTTGACTGAGACAATACCATCACTGATATTACATGTTCTCGCAACAAATCTTAACTTCTTAATCAACCAAATCAAGAAGTAAATGAAGTGCAAGGATAATTTCATCACAGTTTATTCCAGCATTAAAGATCAATACTTCCACAACTTCCATTTAACACTTAATTACTTTTCATTTTAAGAAAAAAGATAAAGAAAACTGCTCATAATTCTTGAAGAAAAAACATTAACAATTAATTTTAAAAGTATAAATCATGTAGAAACACAAGAAGACTCAATTAATATCAAATGAAATACAAAGATAAAAACTTATCTCGAATTTTTCTCCACCAAACTATTGAAGTTTCTTTGAATCTCTTACTTTCTCTTACAAGCCTCCCTAGGACTGGTTGCCCATCCCTAAAGGGTTAAAATCTCTCTAATTAACTAAGAAACAATGGATTTTTACTTTGAACACTCAACCCACATTCCCCTTCACTAGGAAAGAGATAAGTGTGAATAAACCCTAAGTAATAATCCTATAAATTCTTACTAAATCTAATTTTTAAATCTCCTTTATAACTCTCTCTACACACACACACACACACACACACACACACACACAATTCTCTTCATGTCCATGTTTTTATATTTTCTCAGAAGGTAACTTGGTGTCTCTTCAAAATGTGTCCATATTCAGTTACCCACGTTTGTATTAAGTGTTGCCTCAAACACCCATTCAAAATTCGCCAAATATTTTTTAAAATTCCATAGTAACTACCCTGCACTTAAACGTGGGGCCTTCGGCGCTTAGGCGCGGCCTACTCTCTCTGTTGGCTCTTAGGCGCCAGATCTGGGGGCTTAGACACCCAGTTCGTTTTAACACCCTCTTTTTTGTTCCAAATTTGATCATTTTTCACTCCTTTTTTCATATTTAATTCATTTAATTGTACCTAAAAGAAAAAGACATAAATACCTTTTATTAAAGTGCAATATCATTAAAATTTGGTATAAAATTATGTAAAAAAATGTTATACTATAGGTATATCAAATTCCCCCAAACTTAAAATGTTACTTATCCTCAAGTGACACTACAATCTTTGAAAACTATAGTAAGTAAATTATGTGAATAGTTTCTTTAGGAGATTCTAAAATTTTGTTCTAGGAATGTAGTATTATAATTTAGAAAAAACTTTAGTAAATGAGACCATTTTAAAGTTTAGAAATCTCTAAAAAAAGCATGAAAATATGAGCTTCTATCTAGTTCAAAAATACTTGTAGTTTTCCAAATATAGAGTTTAGGAATTGTATCATTTTTACTTCAAATTCTTCATTAAAAATAATTATACTTACTATATTATATCCTTCAACTCAGGAGTTTCTCAAATCTTATTCTTTAAAAAGATTAGATGTGGAACCAATTTTTGATTCGGCACTAATCCTCAATCTTCTCCTCAATTTTTTTTCACATACTATACTACACTTTTCTTTTTCTTTTTTTTTCTTTTAATTTTTCTTTTTTCTTTTTCTTTTCCTTTTCAGGCGAGGGTTACTAAATCTGCATAGGCCTTTAATTTTGTTTGAATTCCACTTTTACTTTCCTAAAGCAAAGGTTTGATATATATCCTTTACTTAAAAATATAATAATAGTTTTAAAAATTATTTTTAATAAAAAAATTTAAGTAATGCAAATAAAAGTCTAATTTTTCTATATTTTCTAAAAGTACAACATCTCCTACTGAAGACAGTTACACAATACTTATCATCTCTTCACTAAGAAAATATTTACTTTAAATTTTTCATCATGACTTAATCTTTTAACTAAAGTCTCTTACTCATTTATATATTCAAAATTTTACTTGCCTAATATAACTTTATACACAATCGTTTTTCAATCAAAATCAAATTTTTTTGTAGCATAGTTGAGAAAAAATAAATTTTAAGCATTGAAAATTAGTTTTTCAACCATCCCCCCCCCCAACCCCCCGCCACAAACTTTAATTTTTAATGAAATAAAACATTATAACATATCATATAAATAGGCAGGAATGAATAATTAAAACATCATGCTTACAGGTATTTTCATATCTTAAATATACAAGTACAAAAATTAAAAACATGAGTAAAAATAAGATGATCAAATTTCATTTTGATTTTAATATATATGAGATTCAAAAGACTTCTATGCAGTTGATGATAATATAAAAGCAAATCACCCAAACTAACATGATTTCACAACCACAACATAAAGAAAATACATGGTAGTAGTGTGAAAATTAAAACATAAAATTTTAAATAAAAGTTATCTCAATTCTAAACATTCCTAATACAGTAGGAATAAGTTTATTATAACCCAAAGAATTATACTCAAATAACAATGTTCACACAATTACTACCACATAAAATAAGAAATAACTACACATGACGACATAACATCATACAACATTGTATATCACAACAACAAATAATACAACTGTAGTCCAAATAACAATGACAAATAAAAGTTCAAAACACAACATAACATAATCAAATTACTCCTTATCCTTGTCACCGTCATCATCATCATCCCAGAAACATGTAGAATCATAATGAGGGCATCATGGATATGAAGGAAAAAAACACACTGATCACCTTGAGTAAGTTTCTCCATAGATGTGTGATATTTTTCTTCATAATCACTATGCCTTCTCATATAAGTATCAATATGATCTACATAAATTTATAAATTTAATACCTTATCCGTAGCATAGTGGATATTGTCCATCATCCTTTGCATTATTTGAGTCTGAGAATCAGGACTGGTAGATTGGCCATGGGATGTAGATGCACGTGATGTAGAAGCATGAGATGTAGAAGCACCTGGAGTTCTAGAAAATCTTCCACTCCAGCCAAAAATAGATTGCTAAGAATAAGACTTCACATTCACACTTGTAATAGGCTTTAGAGGTTGTTAATTTCCTCCCAACTATCAAACCTCACACCAGCTTGCTCACATAAAGAAAATATTAAGGATGTGAATCCCAAACCTGCACTAGTGGCAGCTCTAGTAGAACTAGTGATGGTCTGATAAATTAGAGATCCAATATCAATACATTTATACTGCTGAATGTAATAATTCAAAGTAGCTCTTTCTCTGATCACTTCACTAAGATAATTTGTAGGGATTAGAGGAGCAGAAATGAAATAGTGCCATGCTTTCACCATGGCATCCATCTTCGATGTAGGAAAATTTACTCTTCTTCCACTAATAATTTTCCATAATCCTCTTCCCATAGTTAATGAAGATATGATCTAACTCCTCCTCAGTAGGATTTTAGTTTGCATAAAAACACATAGTGTCCAAAGGCGGGTGGCAAAACAAATTTATTACCTTAGAAAATTGCTATAGATTTTCCTCTTACCATCACTTGATCATCCTCAGCTTCAGGGAGATTAGAATAGAACTCCCAAACTACTAAAATCACAGCAACAGGAGAAAAACAACAGAACCAATCCCACCGTTAGTAGACAATCAAGTCTTCCATTTTTCCACCTGGATTCCTGAAACATCGCTCAGGAATTATTTATCTCGACTGCATCACATCATTATATCTATCTTGAGCTTTCGTACTTATAAATTTGCTCGAATTAGAAGTCGCTTTCACCTTGCTCCTCTTCATTTTTGGTGCCATTTCTAAAAATTACATTAAATTCAATATAAATTCTAAAATCAATCCTAAATCGCAAAATCTAACTTCTAAAAGCGTAAACTCACATTTCCATGTAATAACCATCAATTTTTCTCAAAATTTCACCATAAATAGTAATTTTCAAATTTTCCATAATATACTCCAAATCTATGGTGAAAATAAAAAATTTTTACATATAAGAGAAGTTCTAACCTTGAGAAGATGAAATCTAGTAAATTTAGCTCTATTCCACCAAGTTTTTTTTTGCTTTTGGAGATTACTCTACGTCAAAAATCGCGACTCACCGAGGAAGAAGAAGACTAAAATGGTAAAAATGGTGGTTTTTGGCCCAAATTTTGACATTAAACTATTTGCAAAATAGGTTTCATGAACCGGCACTTAAGCGCGACTGGTTCGATGCTTAGGCGCCTATCTCTCAGGTTTGCTTGCATTTAAGCGCGGGGTTATAGCGCTTAAGTGCCGGTGCACAAATTTTGATATTTTAATTTGGAGTTAAATACACATCTTCTTAGTCATCCACCCCTAAATGGTCTTTATAAATATTAATAACAATTTCTTCCTCTTCTATCCCCTTCTTTCTAAAAAATCCACAACCTTCCATAGTTTTGATTCGTTCATAATTAACACATAATTTTTCACACAAATAAACACTTTCATTCACATGTCCAAAAAATACAAACACAATTCACAGAACTCATCTCTACTCCAAAAGATTTTGGATGAGATAACATCTAAATACATCAAAATATAATACAATCTTAACATCAGACACTCAAAACAAACAGACGCTAAGAACAAGCAAAGTAACTAGACTATAGAACTTAATTTCATTTTCCATTAGGTGGAACATATCTCTAGCCTTCATTTGATCTTTCTGAACCATTTGGCACATAGATTTGATAGAATAGATGATGACGAATAACTCTTATTGAATCCTCTTCAATCTGCTTGTTTTTTCAGATCATTGCCTTGTCCGCTCTTTAATATAACTTGTATGACTAAATTGCATTTTGTATTGCCATCCAATATGTGCCAAGTGTGCGTTAGTTTAATTTATAATTGCTTCAATTGAAGCAACATCGCCTCAATATTTGCAATCTTCTCCGATATTCCTTCTATACCAATGGCTAGGAATTCATTGTATAAATCTTGCGCACTTTGACTTACAAAATTCTTCTTGATGGCCTCATCTTTCTTCCTCAATTCTCTCTCCCAAGAAGACATTTTTGATAACTTAATCACTTCTTTTTCAACATACATCTCTCTTCACTTAGGGTTTAAAATGAAAATTTGGAGAGGGCCAAAAATCTCTTCATTTTCATGCTATTTATAGACTTTAGAGGAGCCTATATCCATTTCCCACGTTTCACCAAATAACGCTCAAGACAACTTCCACACATTTAATTCTTCTAAAAAATTATTTAAGCACATTTTTTTAAACAATGCTCATTTAACGACTGGTCAACTTAACATCCAAATACTCATACTAACATGTCTAGGACATCAATTAAGGTCTTAAAATTATCACAACATATTCAAAATACTACCACTTTTCTAAAACAAACACAAAAACATAACATTAAAAACAAAAGCACGATGAAAACTATGGATTACCTCCCACAAAGCGCTTGATTTTTCATCATCATCCCGACGTACCCAGTGCTTATTATGTGGACCCAACATCATAAAATCATTTCAATTTAGTTTAATCCCCTAAGAAATAGTTTCAGTTGATGACCATTCAGTTTGAATAGTTTCTTAGTTTTAGGACTTTGATATCCATAGCTACATAGGGATAAACATTTATCATAATAAATGGGCCCATCTATCTAGACTTAAAGTTGCCTGAAAATAAACTCAACCTTGCATTATAAAGTAAAACATGTTGTCCTAGTTCAAATAAGAATTCTCTGATCATGTCACTTCTTCATCTTATCTTAATAAATCTTAGCCTTCTCATAAGATTCATTCCCTATTTCTTTCAGCTCATTTAATTGCAATAATATCTTTTCACAAGCATCCTTCAAATTATAATTAAATTCTCTAATAGCTCAATATGCTTTATGCTCAAGTTCAACTGGTAAATGACAAGCTTTCACATAAATTGACCTTTATGGGGACATTCTAATAAGAGTTCTAGAATTTGTCGTATAAGCCCACAAAGCATAATCAAGTTTGACTGACCAATCTATTTTTGTTGGATTAACATATTTCTCTAAAATTCTTTAATTTCTCAATTGGATACTTCAGCCGAACCACTTGTTTGAGGATGATAAGCAGTAGAAATTCGAAGATTGATATGATATTTCTTTTTTATTATCACATTTTTTAAATAACTTCCCCCATCAATTATGATCACTCTCGGCATTCCAAATCTATAAAAAATGTTATTCCTTATAAAATTTGTAACACTTTAAGCATCACAACAAGGTAAAGCAATAGCTTCTATCCATTTAGACACATGGTCTACTGCTAACAATATATATAAATTTTTTAGATATGATTTAAATGGTCCGTTTAAATCTAATCCCCAAACATCAAATATCTCAACTTCCAAACTATAATTAAGGGGCATCTCATTTCTTCTAGAAATATTGCTTACATGTTGACAACAATCACAATTTGTAATATAATCTTTAACATCTCTAAAAAATAGTAGGCAAAAAAATTTAGATTGCAAAATTTTGTAAGCTATTTTATCAACACCAAAATGTCCTCCAAAATTGAAATCATAAGTTTCTTCTAAAGGCACACATCTTTGAATAATTAGATCATTTCATTGTTTATATAAAAATGGGTCATCCCAAAAATTAGTCTTAAATTCAGAAAAAAAATTTCCTTATTTATTGGTTGTTCACCTCAGTTTTGTGAGGGACATTCACCAGATATATTAAGAAAGGAAATCTATCCATATTAACCTCCTAAAATTTAACAAGGGACAACAAATCCTAAAGATCCAGGGTAAAACCTAAGCAAAGGCTTTTTGACTTAAAAATGACATAGTGAATTAATCAAATCAGTGATTATAAACATTGAAATGATTAATTTAAATAAATTTGATCAAATTAGTAAATCTTTTACTTAAATGATCAAAATTTGGTCAAAAGGTCAATCCATGACTTAATGACCTCCTTATTGACTTGGTATTTACCACATTGACCATTAAGACATCTCAGGTATTAAATTGATCAAATATAACTTATTTAATCAATTGACAATACTAAATTGACCCAACATTACCAACCTTAATCAAACCTAGGTATGGTTACTAAAATTAATAAACCTGTGATTAAATTAACCATGACAATGTTAAATAAATCATCTGGGTCAACCTTGGACCTAAATTGATTCATGATGATTAACCTAGATCAATAATGATCAATCTTTGACATAAACAAGACAAAAACTGTCAATTTATGACCTAAACACCACTATACTGATCTCATAGCCTAAAATGACAAATTAGGTTAAATGATCAAACCATGACCCAAAAAAATATTATATTGACTTCATTAGTCAATCTTTTTGATTAAGTAATTAAAATTTAATCAAAAAAATCCATACATAATATAAAGACAACTACATTAACCTCATTGATCAATTCTTGACCTAAAAGGGTTAAAATTGATCAAAATGGCTGACCCATGCCCCCTTGACCACAATATTGATTTCAAATACAAACATTGGCATGATCAACATAACATTAATCAAAATGACTAAAATTTAAACCAAAATTCACTACATTGGTCTTTGGAATGACTTAAACCCTAAAAATTGTCAATTCTAGGGAACATGTATCAAATTTAGTCAAAATACCCAATTTTGAACAAAAATGATAAAATTAATCAAATAATTAATTCTAAATTTTTTTGATTAATTTATTGGCTAAAAATATAATTTCTAATATTTTTAATGAATGTCATAATTAATTAAAAATTGGAAACATAATTAAAAGCCATAAAATAAGACCATGCCTAATTTTGAACTAAAATAATATAAATTAATCAAATAATTAATTTTAAAATTATTTTGATTAATTTATAACCAATAATATAATTTCGAATATTTTTAATAATGACATAATTAATTAAGAATGAAATTATATTCAAAAAGCCATTTTGACCCATGACACCATTTATGACATAATAAATGGATTTCAAAATTTTAAGCTCATTAATGACATCATGGATGACCTTATATAGGTTAGACACAACCCATATGACCCATCAAAAATAAATTGATCCATTAATAATTTATATTATAATAATTTTAACCATGGTGAAAAGACATCATTACATGAAAAATGAAGTGGCAAAACCATCTCATTTCAAAGCTTGACTCACCCTTCCATTCAAGGTGATGTGGCTAGCCATCCAAAGGGCAGCCTACCACACCTCATGAACATCGAATGGAAGAGGAGAAAAGCTTGAATTAAATTTTTACCATGCTTAAAACCCATGATGATCCCTTTGTGCATGAGATGCGTAAGAGGGCTAAGGTGGCTCTTTCTCCTTAATACCATTAAAAAATTATTAAAACATGTAGGGAAGGATATACCATGCTAAATTAACATGCCATATCCACCTCCAAAGAGAGAAATGGGAGAAATTCAAAAATCAAACTCAAGTGTAAGCATGAATAAACTCTACATGAGTTAAAAAGTTTTAAATTCCAAATTCCATTTAATTGACAGCCGCCATTTTCTCCAAAGCATTTATGAGGGAGTTGAGAACTTCCCTAGATGAATCCTAGCCAAGCCAAGCTCAGCCCTTGCCATCCTCATGGCTATAATTAGAGAAAAATATGAACACATCTAAAGGAGAGAGGAAGAAAAACAAAAACCATATACAATGTCCAAACCCTAAAACTTTGAACATCAAAGTTCTTTACTAAGACCTTAGGAACTGATTCCCAAAGAAACCCAACATTGAAACCCATTAAATCCTCTCAATTAGCCTAACTTAAGAGCATTCAAAAAGCCTAAAACTAGGGCATTTTGGAAGTTAGAAATCAAACTCCACAATCCTTCAAATTAACCATCCCAAATCCATTTAGGGACTGAATGAAGAAGAGCCAAATCGAAATTAGGCCTCCCAATAGCTTCTAATATAGCCTTTGATCAACTCCCTCAAGCCGAGCCTCCCTTTGATCAAAGTCATATAAAGAATTAATTTAAGTTCAAATTAGAGTGCGAGAAAGTCTTCTCTAGACCACACAATGCTTCCAGACTAATCAATTTGAAGCTAGATCCACTATGGCCAAGGTATGGATCACTCAACTCTAATCTCGTTCGGGTTTGACACATTGTGAAACAAAGTAATTCAAAACCTATATAAATCCGTATAGATGTGCTTGGCTCCTTTTGATGAAGCTTCTAAAATAAATTTCATGAAATTTCATCAAGATTTGGTCGAGACATTAAGCCTAGATCATGGACGATGTTCAGGTTGAGGCGGGAGGAGGACGATGACGGAGAACCATCTGATCTTCTGTTTAAAAGACGGACGGCTCATATTAAATGATTCCAGCTCCACTGTTCAGCTCCCCACAGCGGATCAAGCGTGTTTCAATTAGTACGATGACATGCGGCTCCTTCTAGTTTATATGGATTTATTTAAATCTAGGGAAACCTTAAAATAATCAAAATTCAATATCTTGACATCTAAAAATCACAAAAATAAAATAAAAATACCTCTTGATTCAGGATAATGAGCACTACAATGTGGAACTAGAATTTTTAATTTTTTATTTATATTTAATTTTTAATTAATTAAATACTCCCTTATGTATTTTAATTATTAAAAATTATTTTTAAGTTAGAAAATATGAAAATTTGAGGGAATAATTCCTAGCACCTTAGGAACAATCTCTAATTTTTCCAGAGATAGAAAAATTCTCTAGGATAACAATTCTTAATTTTCATGAGATTAGTAATAATATTCAATAATAATTCTAAAAATTAGAAAATAGAAAGATTAAATTGGATATTGACTAGGAATTTAAGGGAATAAATTTAAACCATAAAAAGACAGATTCTAACTTGTCAAAATTTTAAATTGACATTTATTTTGTTAGGATTAAAAATTTCAAAATTTAAAACCCTAAAATAACTTTAAAACTTAAATATCCACTTTACTTAACTCATCCACCATGAGTTAGGTCAAATTTGAGTTCAAACACCAAATGAACTTAAATGAAAATATAATTAGGATTAACTTAAACATTAACCCTAATTAACTCTATTAACCTTTAATTAAATTAGAGAAAATCTCAAGACCTAATTAGGTTTAACCATATATTAAACCTAATTAATTATCCTTTAGCCTTCATTACATTAGGCTTAGGATAAAATCAAACCGTAATTAAGTCTAAGACATCAAATTAGAGTTAATTAATCCATTAAACCTTAATTACATTAGGTTTAATATAAAAATCAATTTTTAATTAAGTTTAAGGACATATTAAACTTAATTAATCAAACCTTAATATTAAAAATTTAAATTAAGCTTTAATCAAAATTTAATTAAGTTTAAAGAAATATTAAACTTAATTAATTAAACCTTAATTACATTAGGTTTAATGTAAAAATCGAACTTTACTTAAGTTTAAAGACATGTTAAACTTAATTAATTAAACTTTAATATAAATTAAGTTTAAAGACATTTTAAACTTAATTAATTAAACCTTAATACAAAAATTAGATTTTTAATTAAGTTTAAGGATATTATTAATTAATTAAACCTTAATATAAAAATTAAACTTTAATTAAGTTTAAGGACATATTAAACTTAATTATTAAAACCTTAATTATATTAGGTTTAATGTAAAAATCAAATTTTAATTAAGTTTAAAGACATATTAAACTTAATTAATTGAACTTTAATATAAAGTAAGTTTTAAGACCTATTCAACTTAATTAATTAATCCTTAATACAAAAATTAAATTTTTAATTAAGTTTAAGCATATATTAAACTTAATTAATCTAATCTTAATATAAAAATTAAACTTTAATTATATTTAAGGACATATTAATCAAACTTAAAACTTTATTAAATCTAATCCATTAGACCTAATTAATCTATTAAGTCTTAATTAAATTAGAATTAATCAAACCTTAAATCAATTAGACTTAACCCTAATTAACTCTAATTAATTAATTAAACCTTAACCAAATTAGGTTTAATTAACCTTAAACCAATTAGGCTTAACCTTAATTAAGCCTAATTAATCAATTAAACCTTACCCAAACTAGGTTTAAATAACTTTAAACCAATTAGGCCTAACCCTAATTAAGCATAAATAATTAATTAAACCTTGCCCAAATTATATTTAATTAACCTTAAACCAATGAGGCTTAACCCTAATTAAGCCTAATTATTCAATTAAACCTTACCTAAATTAAGTTTAATTAACTTTAAACCAATTCGGCGTAACCCTAATTAAGCCTAATTAATCAATTAAACCTTACCCAAATTAGGTTTAATTAACTTTAAACCAATTAAGCCTAATTAATCAATTAAACCCTACCCAAATTTGGTTTAATTAACCTTAAAACAATTAACCCTAACCCTAATTAGGTTCAATTAACCACAAACACCTATCAATAAAAAAAAAACTTAGGTTCAACCTAACTTGAACCCAAGTTAAACCAAACTTAAGTTCAACCCATATTGAACTTGAGTCAATCTTAAGTCTAGGTTTAAATTAGCTGGAATATAACTTAACTCAAACTTAAAACCTAAGTCAAACCTAACTTAAGTCCAAATCACATCAGACTTAAAATTAAAACTAAACTTAGATTTAACATGACATAAACCCAAGTTAACTTAAATATAACTTGAGTTCAACCCATATTGAACTTGAGTCAATTTTAACATAACTTGAATCTAACCCAAACTAAAATCTAACTTGAGTTCAACTCAAATGAACTTGAGTCAAACTTAAGCCTAGGTTCAACTTGAACCTAATTTAACCCAAACCCAACTTAAAATTAAAACTTTATTAAACTTAAGTCAAACCTAAAGTTTTAGGTTTAATTTAAACCCAAGTTCAACTAAATTTAAATTAAATCCTAAATTTTGATTAACTTAACTTGACATAAATTTAAATCAAACTTAATTCGACATAAATTTCAAAGTTTGACCAAAATCAAACTTAATACAGCATAAATTTTAAAGTTCGATTTAAATCAAACTTAATTTGACATAAAGTTTAAATTCAACTTAACTCGACATATCTAAACATAAAACCTAAGTTCAACCCAATTTAACTTAGCTTAACACAATTTGATGAAAATCTTAAGATCAATTCAAATTGAAATTTAAAACAATATAAGTCAACATAAAATAATATAATTTAACATAAATTGACATATCCAACCAAACTTGACATAAGTTGACGTAAACCAACCCGACTCGACATAAATTAACAAATTAAACTTAAATCGGCAAAATTAAATTTAAAACTGACAAGTAAATTAACATAAAATTAAAAAATTCTAGATTCAAATAAAACTGAATCTAAATTTTTAAAGTTTGATTTCTATTAGACTCAACTCCAAACCTTTAGACTCTAAATGACATCGAAATCTTATTTAGATTCAAGTGAAAATTGAATCTACAAATCTAAAATTCAAACCTTTAGACCCTAAATGACATCGGGTCTAAAAATCTTTTTTAGATTCAAATGACAATTGAATCTTAAAATCTAAAATCCAAACAATTAGGCTCAAATGACATCGACTATAAAAATCTTATTCAATTCCAAAACCTTTGAAGTAAATGTCATTAAGTCTAAAATTTCACTAGACTTATTAAGTTCAGATGACAACTGAATTTAAAGTCTAATTCTTAAATCTAAATTCTTATCAAACCCGAATCGATATAAATTGAAAAAAAAAATTTATTTTCGATATCAAATCAACATTTCAATCAAAATTGGATATCCGACAACTCTGAAACAACAGACATTTTTACTATGTAATCTAAAAATTTTTTTACGACATTATTTCTGACGATATTTTCTTTTCAAGATGAAAATAAGTTTTATTTTGATTTTCTTTACATGTTATATGGTGTGCTAACGCTGTTTTGTAGGACGATTAATGAAATTAAAATATAATAAAGATCGATAATATTGGAACTTTTAGGTTAGTCACAAAACCTAAACAAACAACAAAAATAACATGACAATAAAAACAAACAAAACTGGACTATTAGGACAGCCGTCAACAAAAACAAAACTGGAACTGTTAGGATAGTCAGCAAACATAAAAGAAGAAGAAATAAGAAAATGACATTAAAATAATGACAAAACAAAAACATTGACATCGATATGACATTTGACATGACAAAATAAAAATCATAAACAAAATAAATAAATAAATAAATAAATATAGAAAATACCTCATGACATAATATTTCATGATAAAATGAGACAAACATTAGGAATAAAACATTCGTATGTTTATTTTCCTAAAATGTATTCAGAAAAATGAGTTCTTAACATTAATCAAGAGTTTTCTTAGACAAAACTAGAATTATCTAGGATGTAATTAACTATAGAAGCCTGCTTCTATATGAGAAGTAAAAAGAACTCGGAGTAGGTTAAATACCTAAACATCTCTGGTTACCAGACTTGTGATTTTTCCTAGTGGGATAAGAACATTCTAGAGTTCTCCCTATAAAGATATCACATTAGCTTTTCCTATGATTATCTATTTTGTCCCTTTCTTCACCCTTTTTCAAAAGGGGATTAAAGAATGAGGCAATATAAATAGACTGGCGACTCCTCTTAACATTTGACACGACATCCAGGAATTGGCAACGATCGAAATCCCGATGAGTTTCCATCGTCGACAATGGTGTGTCAGACCATAAGGTATAATATTACTGAAAATAAAGTTCACAATGTCTGCATGCCATGGAAAACGCCACTCATTAATATTGAACAATTTTTCATCTGGAAAATGTTCATTAATTTTTTTTTCTAAATATAGAGATTTTTCATATTCAAGCCTGGATAGATGATTAGCAATTTGATTATCAGCTCCATTTTAATTGACTATTTCAAAATCAAATTCTTGCAAAAGAGGAACCCATCTTATTAGTCTTGGTTTCACATCTTTTTTTCATTAAATATTTAATAGCAGAATGATCTATATAGACTACACATTTAGTTTCAGTTAAATAATATTTCTAATATCTCTTTCTCTATTGTGGTATAATTAATTTGAGATTCATTAAGAGTTTTACTAACTTATTAAATTACTTTATAAAACTTATCATGTTTTTGTCCCAAAACAACTCCAAAAGCATAATCACTTGCATTACACTTATGGCAATGAAAATCTCTTTTTTCATCGACTTACATCACTATCAATTCCCGTATCATGTCAATGTCATAGAGTCGCCACTCTCTTTCTCTATCTATCACCCTAATTCTTATTCTACCTAGACTTATTGTCAGAAGTCTTTGGAGAATTTGAAGAATGATTAATCATGGTAGAGATTGAGAGAAAAAGAGATCAAATGATAATCTCATAGATTAAATCTTTTGATTGTGTAATTACTAAAGTTTTTCATATAAGAAAATCATATGAAGATCTTGAGTAACCAGAGAGGTCTTGTAGGTGAAATACCTATCCTGAGTTCTTTAATCTCCTATAGGAGCAAGCTCCTATAGTTAATTACATCCTGAGTAATTAATACTGCCTAGGAAAACTCCCGATTAAGGTTAACATTTATCCTCAGAAGAGTGTAAGTGCTGTCATGTTAAGTTCGGTTTAGGTCATACTTAAGAATTATGTCGGTTTGTGTTGTGTTAAGTTTGATTTAGGTTGAACTTATGTTGGTCTATGTCAAAAGTGTCGATTTACGTCAAATCATGTCGATTTATGTTGAGTTTGGTTTGAAATGTCAATTAATGTCGGTGTTTTTTGAATTTGGTTTGAAATGTCAATTAATGTCCATGTTTGTTTGGAATGTTGATTAATTGTCGAATAGTTTCGTTTGAAATGTAATATTTATTGAGTTTCGTTTGGAATGTCAGATTTATATCGCTTATATTGATTTTTGTTTTAAATTTCAAATTTATGTCAGTTATGTTGATTTTAGTTTGAAATGTCAGATTTATGTCGTTTATGTCGATTTATGTCGAATTTATGTCGTTTATGTCGATTTATGTTTGAAATGTCGGATTTGTATCGTTTATGTCGATTTATGTTTGAAATGTCATTTTTATGTCGATTTATGTTTGAAATGTCAAATTCGTGTCGATTTATGTTTGAAATGTCAAATTTATGTCGATTTATGTTTGAAATGTCAAATTTATGTCTTTTATTTCGATTTGAGTTCAATGTTGTTGATTTAAGTTCAATTTGGGTTGAACCTACGCCTTATGTCTTGGTTTAGGTTAGGCTTAGGTTCATGTCAGGTTAAACCTAAATATGGTTTGACTTAAGTCTAATGTGGGTTAGACTTAAGTTAGGTTTAGGTTAGACTTAGGTTCATGTCTGGTTGAACCTAAGTATGGTTTGACTTAAGTCTAATATGAGTTAGACTTAAGTTAGGTTTAGGTTAGACTTAGGTTCATGTCGGGTTGAACCTAACTATGGTTTGACTTAATATGGGTTAGACTTAAGTTAGGTTTAGGTTTGAATTTGATTAAACCTTAATTGGTTAAGGTTTAATAGTTTAATTAAGTCTAATGTGGTAGACTTAATTAGAGATTAAGTTTGATTAAACCTTAGTTGGTTAAGGTTTAATAGATTAATTAAGTCTAATGTGGTAGACTTAATTATGTTTTAGGTTTGATTAAACCTTAGTTGATTAAGGTTTAATGGTTTAATTAAGTCTAATGTGGTAGACTTAATTAAAGTTTAGGTTTGATTAAACCTTAGTTTATTAAGGTTTAATGGTTTAGTTAAGTCTAATGTGGTAGACTTAATTAGAGTTTAGGTTTGATTAAACCTTAGTTAGTTAAGATTTAAGGCTTAATTAAGACTAATGTGGTAGACTTAATTATGGTTTAAGTTTGATTAAACCATAGTTGGTTAAGGTTTAATGGTTTAATTAAGTCTAATGTGGTAGACTTAATTATGGTTTAAGTTTAATTAAACCTTAGTTGGTTAAGGTTTAATGGTTTAATTAAGTCTAATGTGGTAGACTTAATTAGAGTTTATTTTTTATTAAACCTTAGTTAGTTAAGGTTTAATGGTTTAATTAATTCTAATGTGGTAGACTTAATTATGGTTTAAGTTTGATTAAACCATAGGTGGTTAAGGTTTAATGGTTTAATTAAGTCTAATGTGGTAGACTTTATTATGATTTATGTTTGATTAAACCTTAGTTAGTTAAAGTTTAATGGTTTAATTAAGTCTATGTGGTAGACTTAATAAGAGTTTAGGTTAGATTAAACCTTAATTGGTTATGTTCTAATAATTTAATTAAGTCTAATGTGGTAGACTTAATTAGAGTTTAAGTTGGATTTGGGTTTGAGTTAAGTTAGGTTCAAGTTAGGTTGAACATATACTCAAGGTTGACTTAAGTTCAATATGGGTTGAACTCAAGTTAGATTTAAGTTTGAATAAGTTAGGTTCAAGTTTGGTTGAATCTAGACTTAAGGTTGACTTAAGTTCAATATGGGTTGAACTCAAGTTAATGTTTAAGTTTGAGTTAAGTTAGGTTCAAATTAGGTTGAACCTAGACTTAAGGTTGATTTAAATTCAATATGCGTTAAACTCAAATTGAAGTTTAAGATTGAGTTAAGTTAGGTCCAAGTCAGGTTGAACCTAGACTTAAAGTTAAATTAAGTTCAATATGGGTTGAACTCAAGTTAAGGTTTAAGTTTTAACTTAAGTCAGGTTCAGGTTAGGTTGAACCTAAACTTAAGGTTGACTTAAGTTCAATATGGGTTGAACTCAAGTTAAGGTTTGAGTTATCTAGTTTTGGACTTAAGCTAAGTTTGAACTTGAGTTTATGTTGTGTTGAACCTAAGTTAAAGGTTGAACTTGGGTTCATGTTGTGTTGAACTTAATTTAAGTTTAAACTTGGGTTCATGTTGTGTTGAACCTAAGTTAAAAGTTATTTTGAGTTTGATTAAACTATAGTTGGTTAAGGTTTAATAATTAATTAAGTCTAATGTGATGGACCTAATTAAGGTTTAAGTTTGATTAAGTCTAATTTAGCTTAAGACTTAATGATTTAATTAGGTCCAATGGGTTAGACCTAAATAGGGTTTAGGTTTGATTAAGTCTAATTTAGTTAAGACTTAATGGTTTAATTAGGTCTAATGGGTTAGACCTAATTGGGGTTTAGGTTTGATTAAGTCTAATTTAGTTAAGACTTAATGGTTTAATTAGGTCTAATGGGTTAGACCTAAATAGGGTTTAGGTTTGATTAAGGCTAATTTAGTTAAGACTTAATGGTTTAATTAGGTCTAATGGGTTAGACCTAATTAGGGTTTAGGTTTGATTAAGTCTAATTTAGTTAAGACTTAATGGTTTAATTAGGTCTAATGGGTTAGACCTAATGAGTGTTTAGGTTTGATTAAGTCTAATTTAGTTATAACTTAATGGTTTAATTAGGTCTAATGGGTTAGACATAATTAGGTTTTAGGTTTGATTAAGTCTAATTTAGTTAAGTCTTAATGGTTTAATTAGGTCTAATGGGTTAGACTTAATTAGGGTTTAGCTTTGACTAAGTCTAATTTAGTTAAGACTTAATGGTTTAATTAGGTCAAATGAGTTAGACCAAATTAGAGTTTAGGTTTGTCTTAAACCTAATGTTTAAGTTGTTAATTAAGTTTAATATGTCCTTAAACTTAATTTTAAGGTTTGGTTTTGTATTAAACGTAATTTAGTTGAGGTTTAATGAATTAATTAAGTTTAACATGTCCTTAAAATTAATCAAAGTTTTAATTTTTGTATAAACCTAATTTAGTTAAGGTTTAATGGGTTAATTAAGTTTAATATGTCCTTAAACTTAATTAAAGGTTTGATTTTGGTGATAAACCAAATTTAGTTAAGGTTTAATGGGTTAATTAAGTTTAATATGTCCTTAAACTTAATTAAAGATTTGATTTTGGTATTAAACCTAATTTAGTTAAGGTTTAATGGGTTAATTAAGTTTAATATGTCCTTAAACTTAATTAAAGGTTTGATTTTGGTGTTAAACCTAATTTAGTTAAGGTTCAATGGGTTAATTAAGTTTAATATGTCCTTAAACTTAATTAAAGATTTGATTTTCGTATTAAACCTAATTTAGTTAAGGTTTAATGGGTTAATTAAGTTTAATATGTCCTTAAACTTAATTAAACAATTTATTTTGGTATTAAACCTAATTTAGTTAAGGTTTAATGGGTTAATTAAGTTTAATATGTCCTTACACTTAATTAAAGATTTGATTTTTGTATTAAACCTAATTTAATTAAGGTTTAATGTGTTAATTAGGTTTAATATGTTCTTAAACTTAATTAAAGATTTGATTTTTCTATTAAACCTAATTTAGTTAAGGTTTAATGGGTTAATTAAGTTTTATATGTCCTTAAACTTAATTAAAGAGTTGATTTTGAAATTAATTCTAATTTAGTTAAGGTTTAAAGGGTTGATTAAGTTTAATATGTCCTTAAACTTAATTAAAGATTTGATTTTTGTATTAAACCTATTTTAGTTAAGGTTTAATGAGTTAATTAAGTTTAAAATGTCATTAAACTTAATTAAAGATTTGATTTTGGAATTAAACCTAATTTAGTTAAGGTTTAATGGGTTAATTAAGTTTAATATGTCCTTAAACTTAATTAAAGATTTGATTTTTGTATTAAACCTACTTCAGTTAAGGTTTAACGGGTTACTTAAGTTTAATATGTCCTTAAACTTAATTAAAGATTTGATTTTTGTATAAAACCTAATTTGGTTAAGGTTTAATGGGTTAATTAAGTTTAATATGTCCTTAAACTTAATTAAAGATTTGGTTTTTGTATTAAACCTAATTTAGTTAAGGTTTAATGGGTTAATTAAGTTTAATATGCCCTTAAACTTAATTAAAGGTTTGATTTTTGTATTAAACCCTAAGGCTTGATGATTAGTTTGGCTTAAGTTGTCTTTAAACCCAATTATTGTTTGATTTGAGTTCATTTAAGTTTGGATTCATCACTTGCTTAATCCATGATGAAATGGATTAAATATGTGAAGAAAAGGTTTTGAATTATTAATTTAAAATTAATAAATCTTAACCTTGTTTCAAAGTGTCTTTTAGATTGATTTGATGGCTTGAGAATTGTTGTTTTAGGATTGTTATCTGTTATCCTAAGGTTCGCAATCATTTTGCAGTTAAATTTTCCAATTTTCCTAATTTTATAATTATTTTTGAAAATAATTACAAAATGTCATGGAAATTAGAAAATCACATCCTAGAGAGTTATCCTAGCTTTACAAAAATCAAAAGATGTGTCTAAGGACTTAAAAGTTCTTCTCTGAAATTTCATATTTTTCTGATTTGTAAATCATTTTTAATAATTAAAATACTCAAGAGAGTATTTAATTATTTAAAAATTAAATACTCAGAATAAAATTATGATTTTGGTCTTATAATTTTCTTCTCTTCAAAAGCTTTTCAGAGGTATTTTATCTTATTTTTATGATCTTAGGATCAAAAGATATGAAATTTTGATGTTTTTAAGGTTTTTTTGAATTAATCCAACCCAGAAAAATCCAGGATGCGCCACGCATCCTCGTACCGTCAAAGGGGCGGGAGGATCTGGTGTGCCGCGCGGAATAACGGAAACAGGAAGTGTAGATCAACGCCATCAGTTCCAAAACACGGAAACGGACGGCGAAGATTAATCCCAAAAAAATTAAAAAATTTTCAAACCATCCAACTTCAAAGCTCTAACTCTCACTCATTTCTCAACGAAATTGAGTGGTTTTTGAACCTATGGAATCATCTGATCGTATAGATTATATCTATACGGTGATGATACATTTCTGGGCTAGTTTAACCCATGATATTTTGATTATATGATTTATTTTGGACAAAATAAATCCATACCATAGCCACAAGTTTTTCGAGCTTGATCAGGCCTGATGGTCAGCTTCTAGGACACCCAAAGAAGACCTTATCACTTCAATTTGGTTTTGCAGCTAGCCTTGGAGAGCGATTTTGGCAAAATGGCTAGATTGGGCTGATTTTGGATTTTGACTAAATTGGCTTGATTGGGCTAATCCTAGGGCTTGATTTTGGTTGGAATAGGTTTCTGAGATCCCTAAGAAGACTTTTTGTGTTGGGAGCCAAGGGATTTGGGCAGCCTATAGGTTTCTATGGATTTTTTCTCTCCTCTTGTAAATTTCGGCCAAGGGGTCTTTATATAGCCATGAATGGCTATGGTTCAACCTTGGTTAGCTTAGGTTTGATCATAGTATGGTTAGAGCTGTAGAGTACAACCTCCCCCATGTAAACCAAGCCTCACCTCTTCTTCTCCCATGAGAATTTTTCCACCTAAGCAATTGCACATTTCATGGCAATTATGGCTTCAAATTTGTCATGATGGATCTTAATCTCTTTGTTCCCATTCCATTGGCTAAGTGGGAGGTTAATGGTGACTCAAATGGTTGAGACCCTCTCCTTGTAACACCTCATTTATCATTTCATGGGGTGGTGACACATTAGCTCCCTTCTTAACATTTTTTATGAATGTTATGATGAGCTTAACCATGGTGTGAAGGATGGTTAAAGCTTTGTCTTCTTACCATTAGGTGGTTAGGGAGATGGCTAAACTCATCTCACCATGGCAAGACACCTCACTTTGTGAAAGAGGTGAGTCACATTTCAAATCACCATGATTTTGCCACCTCTCCTTCATGTCATTATGCCCCTTTACCATGGTTAAATGTGAGTCATCCATGGGTCATGTGTGATGTCATAAAGGAGTTTTAGAATTTTTAGAAAACCATATGTCATAGGTTTTAAAAATTCCATTTAATGCCCTCCTTATTTTAATTTCCATATTTAATTAATTACGTCATTAATTAAATATTTGAAATTATTTTATTAATCAATAATTAATTGGAAATAATTCTAAATTAGTTATTTGATTAATATCCACGTCATTGAAATTGATTTTTGTCTCTTTTCATGACTTTTCAACTTAATTTTCACTTTAATTAATCATGTCATTAATTAAAATGTGAAAATTAAACTATTGGTCAATTAATTAATTAAAAATAATTTTGGAATTAATTGTTTGATTAATTCCATTATTTTTAATCAATTTGTGGATTTTGTCATTTTATGGCTTTTGAATTTAATTTTTCATTTTAAATAGTTATGTCATTAATTAAAATTATAAAAATTAAATCATTATCCAATAAATTAATCAAAATAATTTTGAAATCAATTATTTGATTAATTTTGTCATTTTCTTTTCATTTTGGTGCATTTTGTCATTTTATGACTTTTAATTTAATTTTTATTTTAATTAATCATGTCATTTAATTAATTAAAATATTGAAAATTAAATTATTAGCCAATTTAATTAATCAAAATAATTTTTGAAATTAATTTGATTAATCCTTGTCATTATATGGTCTTAAACATGTCATTGGGTCAATAATTGTTTATTTGGTCATAAATTGATCATTTTAACCAAAATTGACTTTTTAGGTCATGGGTTGACCTATGGGGTCAACAGGGTTGGTCATTGGGTCTGGATTGACCATGTTGACCAAAATTATCTTTTTAGGTTAAAAGGTTGACCTATAGGGTCAACAGGCTTGGTCATTGGGTCAAGATTGACCATTTTGACCAAGTCAACTTTTAAGTCAAAAGGTTGACCTATTGGGTCAACAGGGTTGGTCATTGGGTCTAGATTAACCATTTTGACCAAAGTTGACTTTTTAGGTCAAAAGGTTAACCTATGGGGTCAACAGGGTTGGTCATTGGGTCTGGATTGACCATTTTGACCAAAGTTGACTTTTTAGGTCAAAAGGTTTACCTATCATAAAAATGAGGTCAACAAAAGGGCCCCCAATATGTGCGGAATACTGCACAAGTATGCTGCACATATTGGCATTGACCGAAGTGGTCTGAATAAATGTCAGATGTTTCATATGTTGATTCTGAGAAGGGCATTTATTGGAAGGCCATAATTTTCGTGTCAGAAAAGGGCTTATATCCAATAATCGGAAAGAGAAAATGGATGTCATATTCCATTTTCGAATTGTCAGTGTCGATATTTAGTTAAATGAAAGCCATAATTTCTGTGTCAGGAAAAGGACTTACTTCTAATAACCGGGGAGAGAAAATGGATGTCATATTCCATTTCTCGAAATATCGATATTTAGTTAGAGGAAAGCTGTGATTTCCATGTCAGGAAAAGGACTTACTTCAAGTAACCAGAAAAGAGAAAATGGATGTCATATTCCATTTCTCAAAATGTCAATGTCGATATTTAGTTAATGGAAAGCCGTGATTTACGTGTCAGGAAAGTACTTACTTCTAGTAACCGAGGAGAGAAAATGGATGTCATATTCCATTTCTCGAAATGTCAATATTAGTTAGAGGAATGCCATGATTTCCGTGTCAGGAAAGGACTTATATCCAATAACTAAAGAGAAAATGGATGTCATATTCCATTTCTCGAAATATTAATATTTAGTTAGAGGAAAGCCATGATTTCCGTGTCAGGAAAGGACTTACATCCAATAACCAGAAAAGAGAAACTGGATGTCATATTCCATTTCTCGAAATGTCAATATTTAGTTAGAGGAAAGTCGTAATTTCCATGTCAGGAAAGGGACTTACTTCCAATAACCAGAAAGAGAGAAGGGATGTCGTATTCCATTCCACAAAATGTCGATATTAATTAGAGGAATGCCATGATTTCCGTGTCAAGAAAAGGACTTACATCCAATAACCGAAAAGAGAAAATGGATGTCATATTCCATTTCTCTAAGTGTCGATATTAGTTAGAGGAATACCATGATTTCCGTGTCAGGAAAGGACTTACATCCAATAACGAGAAGAGAGAGAATGGATGTCATATTCCATTTCTCAAAGTGTCAATATTAGGTTAGAGGAAAACCATGATCTCCGTGTCAGGAAAGGATTTATATCCAAAAACTGAAGAGATAAAATGGATGTCATATTCCATTTTTTAAAATGTCGATTTTAGTTAGATGAAAGCCATGATTTCCATGTCAGGAAAATGACTTATATTCAATAACAGAAGAGAGAAAATGGATGTCATTTTACATTTCTCGAAGTGTCAATATTTAGTTAGAGAAAAGCCATGATTTTCGTGTCAGGAAATGACTTATATCCAAAAACTAGAAAGAGAAAATGGATGTCATATTCCATTTCTCAAAATGTCAATATTTAGTTAGAGGAAAGACATGATTTCCGTGTAAGGAAAGGACTTACATCTAATAACCGGAAAGAGAAAATGGATGTCATATTCCATTTCTCGAAATATCGATTGTTGATGTCATGTTAAAGGAATGTCATTTCTGTATCAGGAAAGGACTTGCATCCGATAATAAAAGAGAGTATGAGTGTCAAACGTTGATATGTCAAATGTCGCAATGTCGATATGTCAGATGTCGATAACAATTATTGATATATCAAAGGTCGAAACGTCGATGTGTCAAATGTTGATAATGATTGTTGTTATGTTGAAATGTTGATATATCAAATGTCGAATGATCGATATCTCAAATGTCGATAAAAATTGTTTAAGGTCGAAATGCCAATGTGTCAAATGTTGATAACGATTGTTGATATGTTGAAATGTCGATATGTCAAATGTCGAAAGATCGATATCTCAAATGTTGATAACAATTGTTGAAATGTCAAATGTCGAAAGATCGATATCTCAAATGTTGATAAAAATTGTTGATATGTCAAATGTTGAAAGGTCGATATCTCAAATGTTGATAACAATTGTTAATATGTCAAATGTTGAAAGGTCGATATGTCAAATGTCGAGATGTTGATATGTTAAATGTCAAAATGTCGATATGTCAAATATCAAAATGTCTGTCAAATGTGGAGATGTTAAATTATGAGAATACCATAATTTCCATGGTAGGAAAGGACTTTCATCTGAAAGTTATAGAGAGAAAATGGAGGTCGTGTTCCATTTCTAAGAAATGTCAAATGTCAATGTCGGTTATAGGAATGTCATAACTTCGGTGTCAGGAAAGGATTTACATCCGATAACTGGAAAGAGAAATTGGATGTCAGATTCCATTTTTCAGAAATATCAAATATCGATATTGTGTTATAGGAATGCCATAATTTCCATGTCAGGAAAGGACTTACATCCAATAACTGGAGAGAGAAAATGGATGTCATATTCCATTTCTCGGAAAGGTTAAATGTCGGTGTCAAGTTTGAGGAATGCCATATTTCGTGTCAGGAAAGGACTTATATCCAATAACTGGAAAGAGAAAATGGATGTCATATTCCATTTCTCGAAATGTCAAATGTCGATTTTGAGAAGGAATGATATGTGACTTACATCTTATCTCAACATTATAGCTAATGGAGTGCCCTACTTCCGTGTTAGGAAGGGACTTATATCCATAGCTGGAGAGAAAGTATATGTTGTACTATCTCTTCAAATGTCAAATGTCGATTTTCAGAAGGAATGCTATGTGACTTACATCCTATCTCAAAATTATAGCTAATGGAATG
Source organism: Papilionanthe hookeriana x Papilionanthe teres (assembly GCA_022702705.1). Classification (NCBI taxonomy): domain Eukaryota; kingdom Viridiplantae; phylum Streptophyta; class Magnoliopsida; order Asparagales; family Orchidaceae; genus Papilionanthe; species Papilionanthe hookeriana x Papilionanthe teres. The sequence continues at coordinate 25,586,137 of CM040426.1, forward strand.
TCAAATTTCCGTATCAGGAAGGGACTTATATCCATCAATTATAAAGAGAGTGGCAAACTCAGAATGAAGAGTGTATCCGCTGGGGATTTAACCTTTACAGGTCGAAAGAAGTTATTCATCACAAGTTTTTTTATTATGTCATTATTAATTCAAAGTCCTTAATTTGGAATTTTTGGAACTGTCGATGTATTGTAGATAATTGAGGAAAAAGAGAGCAAATGTCGTGTCAATTTTCTCAAAAAGGTGACAATGTCAAAATGTCAATTTTGGAATAGAATGCGTATGAGACTTATATCCTACCCAAAGAACGATTGGTAAAGGAAAGCCAATGTCATAATGGTCTTACATTCAATAGCGAGAAAGAGAGTAGATGTCATCTTCCATTTAAGGAGGTCTTACACTATCTCTTAGAAATGTCAATGTTGATATGTCGGTTTGGAATATGAATGCATATGAGACTTATATCCTATCCAAAGAAAGATTGCTAAAGGAAAGCCAATGTCATGACGGTCTTACATCTAGTAACGAGAAAGAGAATAGATGCCACATTCCATTTAAGGAGGTCTTACACTATCTCTTAGAAATGTCAATGTTAAAATGTTAATTTTGGAATAGGAATGCGTATGAGACTTATATTCTATCCAAAGAAAGATTGCTAAAAGAAAGCCAATGTCTGATGGTCTTTTATTCAATAATGAGAAAGAGAGTAGATGTCATCTTCCATTTAAGGAGGTCTTATACCATCTCTTAGAAATGTCAATGTTGTTTTCTGTTTGTTTCCCAGTTTACAAAACAAGCCATTCATTTTCATCTATGTCGCATCTTTTTCAAATACTGCCCATTGATTGGGTGTATTATGTTTTTCTTGGTAGTCTCTCAACTGACAGGATTTCCCCAAATGTGTCTTCTTAACAAGCATATGGGCCCTCCCATGAGGATAGGTTTTTAAAGTAATAAATCTAAATCCCTGAACTTAGTGTCCTAGGGTGAACCAATTTATCATGGGCCTGTACAATGCTTGCCAGTCATGTAGGTTCATGAAGCTTCCATTAATCACCAATTCTATAAAGATCATTCAGATTGTCTTTCAAAAATCATTTTACCATTTTCAAATTGGGATTAGGGATGGATCCTTGCAAAATTATGACTTCAGAGTATAATTTCCATTAATCTCCGATAACAAAGCCATTTACCTTAGTTCTTTCTTTCTGGGTCTTAGGAGTTTTTCAAAATTTTGATTATGTGATCAAAATATCTTTTACCTTCTAAAGATATGTCTGAACCAATTAATAGTCAATCAAATGACGAGATCACTTAATTCTTTCCTGAATATAATATCGAAAGAATTTTCTTAAGATGGTTTTTCAAGATTTATCAAATATGGGAGAATTTGGACACCAATTTTTGATTTTATGCTCACCTCAAGCTTCTTCTCAGGGAATTACTATATCTGGTGGAGCATGTTAAGGATTTTGAATGTTTGAATTGAGACACCAATTTTTGATTTTGTGCCCACCTCAAGCTTCTTCTCAAAAACATCTTTTTTTTCTTCTTTTTTTTGGTAGGGTGCACTTTAATGATTTTGAATGCCTGAACTCAAATACCAATTTTTGATTTGGTACTCACCTCAAGCTTCTTCTCAGAGAATTACTATATCTGGTGGAGCATATTTTAATGATTTTGAATGTACAAACTCCCAATTCATAATTCTTAAATATTTCTTAAGACAAATTCTGGGATATTATAACTCCTTCAGAGTCAGGACCCAATCACATGGTAGAAGATTAAAAGGCTCATGACATCTTTAGTTAATTACTTGTATTTTGATCACAATATTTCATTTTTCATTTAGGACCCGTTTGAAGATTTAAGATAAAGGGCCCAATTATTAGGGCATTAATTTCATTTTCCCCTTGAAATCATAATTTTCTTGTTAAAATGTAAGAATTTTTGTCTTGTATTCTTCCTTTCTAAATTATTTTTTTGTCAATAAGTGGATGAGAAGAACATTTCCAAATATTTCAAATTTCATCTCTTCTCATAGATCAATTTTGAATTCTTTTCCAAAGATATTAAATCCAAAGATTTCAAATTTCATCCCTCATTACAGATCAATTTTTATTTCTGCATAGAGGACATGTTAGTTTACTAGCCCTAGAACTAGACTAAACATTCAACACATATCTGATTTTCATTCTGATTGATTTCTTTCTTTATGTCAAGCTGTTTGAAAGGGAAATCCTTGATGAAATTCATCTAAAAGCGATCGTCTTCCAAAATTTGATTAATGATTTTGATAGTAGACTATTTGGTCGATTGAGAAATTAGAACCTTGAAGGCAGGGAAAAAGATCAACTAGAGGAGTGGTTCAGAGGCTACAAAAGCATGACCATGAAAAATAGGTTCATAGGCCATAAAGGCATAACCTAGGGGAGTGGTTCAAAGGCTGTTAAAAGCATAAGCATGAAGAATAGGTTCAGAGGCCATAAGGGCATAACCTAAGGGAGTGGTTTAGAGGCTGTAAAAAGCATAACCACGAAGAATAGGTTCAGAGGCCATAAAGGCATAACCTAGAGGAACGATTCAAAGGCTGTAAAAAGCATAACCATGAAGAATAGGTTCATAGGCCATAAAGGCATAACCAAGGGGAATGATTCAGAGGCTGTAAAAAGCAAAACCACGAAGAATAGGTTCAGAGGCCATAAAGGCATAATCTAAGGGAGTGGTTTATAGGCTGTAAAAAGCATAACCACGAAGAATAGGTTCAGAGGCCATAAGGGCATAACCTAAGGGAGTGGCTCAAAGTCTGTAAAAAATATAACCACGAAGAATAGCTTCAGAGGCCATAAGGGCATAACCTAAGGGAGTGATTCAGAGGCTGTAAAAAGCATAACCACAAAGCCAGATAAACTGAACATGTTTGGCTATGAAAGTATTTGCCTGAACTTATTCAAAATGGCAATATTGATGTGTCTGACATTAGAATCGATGAAAACTCTATACCAGACCATATTCGAAACAATATTTGAGGACTTGTATAAACTGGGTGGGAAGGGAAGGAACACATGTCATTTTTGTCTGTCATTTTAGTCTGTCGATTATGGAAATGTAAAATTCTAGGATTTGTTCATCGTGAACAAATCTTTGAATTGAAGGGGTATTAGTTCTATTTTACTCGAGATTGAGTAAGATCTAGAACAAAAGAAAGGATTATTTAGAATTTCAAAAGACACATTATCATAGTCATGAGGACAAATTCATTAACCAAAGATGGGGAGAGAGAATGTCCCCAGTGGAGTCGCCACTCTTTGATGGCGATGAAAATCTTTTTTTTCGTCGACTTACATCGTTATCAATTCTGGTATCATGTCAATGTCATCGAGTCGCCACTCTCTTTCTCTATCTATCACCCTAATTCTTATTCTACCTAGACTTATTTTCAGAAGCCTTTGGAGAATTTAGAGAAGGATTAATCATGTTAGAGATTGAGAGAAAAAAGAACAAATGATAATCTCATAGAATAAATCTTCAGATTGTATAATTACTGAAGTTTTTCATATAAGAAAATCATATGAAGATCTTGAGTAACCAGAGAGGTCTTGTAGGTGAAATACCTATCTTGAGTTCTTTATTCTCCCATAGGAGCAAGCTCCTATAGTTAATTAAATCCTGAGCAATTAATACTGTCTAGGAAAACTCCCGATTAAGGTTAACATTTATCCTCAGAAAAGTGTAAGTGCTGTCATGTCAAGTTTGGTTTAGGTCAAACTTAAGAATTATGTCGGTTTGTGTTGTGTTAAGTTTGATTTAGGTCGAACTTTGTTGGTTTATGTCAAAAGTGTCGATTTATGTCAAATCATGTCGACTTATGTTGAGTTTGGTTTGAAATGTCAATTAATGTCGGTGTTTGTTGAATTTGGTTTGAAATGTCAATTAATGTCGGTGTTTGTTTGGAATGTTGATTAATTGTCGAATACTTTCGTTTGAAATGTTGAATTTGTTAAGTTTCGTTTAGAATGTCGGATTTATGTCGGTTATGTCGATTTTTGTTTTAAATGTCAAATTTATATTGGTTATGTCGATTTCAGTTTGAAATGTTAGATTTATGTCGTTTATGTCGATTTATGTCGTTTATGTCGATTTATGTTTGAAATGTCGGATTTATATTGTTTATGTCGATTTATGTTTGAAATGTTAATTTTATGTTGATTTATGTTTGAAATGTCAAATTTATGTCGATTAATGTTTGAAATGTCAAATTTATGTCCATTTATGTTTGAAATGTCAAATTTATGTTGTTTATTTTGATTTGAGTTCAATGTTGTTGATTTAGGTTCAATTTGGGTTGAACCTACGGTTTATGTCTTGGTTTAAGTTAGGCTTAGGTTCATGTCAGGTTGAATCTAAATATGGTTTGACTTAAGTCAAATGTGGGTTAGACTTAAGTTAGGTTTAGGTTAGATTTAGGTTCATGTCGGGTTGAACCAAAGTATGGTTTTGACTTAAGTCTTAGACTTAAGTTAGGTTTAGGTTAGACTTAGGTTCATGTCGGGTTGAACCTAAGCATGGTTTGACTTAAGTCTATTATGGGTTAAACTTAAGTTAGGTTTAGGTTAGACTTAGGTTCATGTCTGGTTGAACCTAAGTAAGGTTTGACTTAAGTCTAATATGGGTTAAACTTAAGTTAAGTTTAGGTTTGAAGATTAAACCTTAATTGGTTAAGGTTTAATAGTTTAAGTCTAATATGGTAGACTTAAATAGAGATTAAGTTCAATTAAACCTTGGTTGATTAAGGTTTAATAGATTAATTAAGTCTAATGTGGTAGACTTAATTATGGTTTAGGTTTGATTTAACCTTAGTCAGTTAAGGTTTAATGGTTTAATTAAATCTAATGTGGTAGACTTAATTAGAGTTTAGGTTTAGTTAAGACTTAATGGTTTAATTAGGTCTAATGGGTTAGACCTAATTAGGGTTTAGGTTTGATTAAGTCTAATTTAGTTATGACAAAATTGTTTAATTAGGTCTAATGGGTTAGACTAAATTAGGGTTTAGGTTTGATTAAGTCTAAATTGGTTAAGACTTAATGGTTTAATTAGGTCTAATACGTTAGACCTAATTAGGGATTAGGTTTGATTAAGTCTAATTAGTTAAGACTTAATGGTTTAATTAGGTCGAATGGGTTAGACCTAATTAGGGTTTAGGTTTGATTAAGTCTAATTTAGTTAAAACTTAATGGTTTAATTAGGTCTAATGGGTTAGACCAAATTAAGGTTTAGGTTTGATTAAGTCTAATTTAGTTAAGACTTAATGGTTTAATTAGGTCTAATGGGTTAGACCTAATTAGGGTTTAGTTTTGATTAAGTCCAATTTAGTTAAGACTTAATGGTTTAATTAGGTCTAATGGGTTAGACTTAATTAAGGTTTAGGTTTGATTAACTCTAATTTATTTAAGACTTAATGGTTTAATTAGGTCTAATGGGTTAGACCTAATTAGGGATTAGGTTTGATTAAGTCTAATTTAGTTAAGACTTAATGGTTTAATTAGGTCTAATGGGTTAGAACTAATTAGGGTTTTGGTTTGATTAAGTCTAATTTAGTTAAGACTTAATGGTTTAATTAGGTCTAATGGGTTAGACCTAATTAGGGTTTAGGTTTCTCTTAAACCTAATGTTTAAGTTAATAATTAAGTTTAATATGTCCTTAAACATAATTAAAGGTTTGGTTTTGTATTATACCTAATTTAGTTAAGGTTTAATGAATTAATTAAGTTTAACAAGTCCTTAAACTTAATCAAAGTTTTGATTTTTGTATTAAACCTAATTTAGTTAAGGTTTAATGGGTTAATGAAGTTTAATATGTCCTTAAACTTAATTAAAGGTTTGATTTTGGTGTTAAACCTAATTTAGTTAAGGTTCAATGGGTTAATTAAGTTTAATATGTCCTTAAACTTAATTAATGATTTGATTTTCGTATTAAACCTAATTTAGTTAACGTTTAATGGGTTATTAAGTTTAATATGTCCTTAATTAAAGATTTGATTTTCATATTAAACCTAATTTAGTTAAGGTTTAATGGGTTAATTAAGTTTGATATGTCCTTAAACTTAATTAAAGATTTGATTTTCGTATTAAACCTAATTTAGATATGGTTTAATGGGTTAATTAAGTTTAATATGTCCTTAAACTTAATTAAAGATTTGAATTTGGTATTAAACCTAATTTAGTTAAGGTTTAATGTGTTAATTAAGTTTAATATGTCCTTAAACTTAATTAAAGATTTGATTTTGGTATTAAACCTAATTTAGTTATGTTTAATGGGTTAATTAAGTTTAATATGTCCTTAAACTTAATTAAAGATTTGATTTTTGTATTAAACCTAATTTAGTAAGTTTAATGAGTTAATTAAGTTTACTGTGTCTTTAAACTTAATTAATGATTTCATTTTGGTATTAAACCTAATTTAGTTATGGTTTATTGGGTTAATTAAGTTTAATATGTCCTTAAACTTAATTAAACACTTGATTTTTATATTACAGCTATTTTAGTTAAGGTTTAATTGGTTAATTAAGTTTAATATATCCTTAAACTTAATTAAAGATTTGATTTTGGTATTAAACCTAATTTGTTAAGGTTTAATGAGTTAATTAATTTTAATATATCCTTAAACTTAATTAAAGGTTTGATTTTGGTATTAAACCTAATTTAGTTAAGGTTTAATGGGTTAATTAAGTTTAATATGTCCTTAAACTTAATTAAAGGTTTGATTTTTCTATTAAACCTAATATAGTTAAGGTTTAATGGGATAATTAAGTTTAATATGTCCTTAAACTTAATTAAAGATTTGATTTTTGTATTAAACCTAATTTAGTTAATGTTTAAAGATGTGTCTAAGGACTTAAAAGTTCTTCCCTAAAAATTTCATATTTTTCTGATTTGTAAATAATTTTTAATAATTAAAATAGTCCAAAGGGTATTTATATATTTAAAACTTTAATACTGAGAATAAAATTATGATTTTGATCTCACAATTTTCTTCTCTTCAAGAGCTTTTCAGAGGTATTTTTATCTTATTTTTATGAGCTCTGGTTCAAAAGATATGAACTTTTGATGTTTTTAAGGTTTTTCTGAATTAATCCAGCCCAGAAAAATCCAGGGCGCGCCATGCGTCCTCGTACCGTCAAAGGAGCGGGAGGATCTGGTGTGCGGCGCAAAACAGTGGATACGGGAAGCGTAGATCAGTGCCATCCGTTCCAAAACATGGGAACGGACGGCGGAGTCTAATCCCCCAAAAATTCGAAAATTTTCGAACTGTCCAACTTCAAAGTTCAATATCTCACTCATTTCTCAATGAAATTTAGTGATTTTTTAACCTATGGAATCATCTGGACATATAGATTATATCTATACGGTGAAGATAAATTTCTAGGCTAGTTTAACCCATGATATTTCGATTATATGATTTATTTTGGACAAAATTTATTCATTCCTTAGCCACAAGTTTGTCAAGCTTGATCAGGCCTAATGGTCAGCTTCTAGGACTCCCAAAGAAGATCTTTGTCACATCAATTTGGTTTTGTAGCTAGCCTTGGAGAGCAATTTTGGCAAAATGTCTAGTTTGGGCTGATTTTTGATTTTGACCAAATTGGCTTGATTGGGCTAATCCTATGGCTTAATTTTGGTTGGAATAGGTTGCTGAGGTCCCTAGGAAGACTTTTTGTGATAGGGATTTGGGCAGCCTATATGTTTCTATGGATTTTTTCTCTCCTCTTGTAAATTTCAGCCAAGGGGTCTTTATATAGCCAAGAATGGCTATGGTTCAACCTTGGTTAGCTTAGTTTTGATCATAGTATGGTTAGAGTTGTAGAGTACAACCTCCCTCATGTAAACCAAGCCTCACCTCTTCTTCTCCCATGAGAATTTTGCCACCTAAGCATCTGCACATTTCATGGTAATTATGGCTTCAAATTTATCATGATGGATCTTAATCTCTTTGTTCCCATTCCATTTGGCTAAGTGGGAGGTTAATGGTAACTCAAATGGTTGAGACCCTCTCCTTGCAACACCTCATTTATCATTTCATCGGGTGGTGACACATTAGCTCCCCTCTTAACATTTTTTATGAAATGTCATGATGAGCTTAACCATGTTGTGAAGAATGGTTAAAGCTTTGTCTTCTCATCAATGGGTGGCTAGGGTGGTGGTTAAACTCATCTCATCATGGCAAGACACTTCACTTTGTGAAAGAGGTGAGTCACATTTCAAATCACCATGATTTTGCCACCTCACCTTCATGTCATTATGCCCCTTTACCATGGTTAAATGTGAGTCATCCATGGTTCATGTGTGATGTCATAAAGGACTTTTAGAATTTTTAGAAAACCATATGTCATTGGTTTTAAAAATTCCATTTAATGCCCTCCTTATTTAAATTTCCATATTTAATTAATTACGTCATTAATTAAATATTTGAAATTATTTTATTAATCAATAATTAATTAGAAATAATTCTAAATTAATTATTTGAGTAATATCCATGTCATTGAAATTGATTTTTGTCTCTTTTCATGACTTTTCAATTTAATTTTCACTTTAATTAATCATGTCATTAATTAAAATGTGAAAATTAAATTATTGGTCAATTAATTAATTAAAAATAATTTTGGAATTAATTGTTTGATTAATTCCATTATTTTTAATCAATTTTTGGATTTTGTCATTTTATGGCTTTTGAATTAAATTTTTCATTTTAATTAATTATGTCATTAATTAAAATTTTAAAAATTAAATGATTAGCCAATTAATTAATCAAAATAATTTTGAAATCAATTTTTTGATTAACTTTGTCTTTTTCTTTTCATTTTTGTGCATTTTGTCATTTTATGACTTTTAATTTAATTTTTATTTTAATTAATTATGTCATTTAATTAATTAAAATATTGAAAATTAAATTATTTGTCAATTTAATTAATCAAAATAGTTTTTGATTAATTTGATTAATCCTTATCATTATGGGGTCTTAAACATGTCATTGGGTCAATAATTGGTTATTTGGTGTCATTGTGTCAATAATTGGTTATTTGGTCAAAAATTGATCATTTTAACCAAAATTGACTTTTTAGGTCATGGGTTGACTTATGGGGTCAACAAGATTGGTCATTGGGTCTGGATTGACCATTTTGACCAAAATTGTCTTTTTAGGTTAAAAGGTTGACCTATAGGGTCAACACGGTTGGTCATTGGGTCATGATTGACCATTTTGACCAAGGTTGACTTTTTAGGTCAAAAGGTTGACCTATTGGGTCAACAGGGTTGGTCATTGGGTTTGGATTGACCATTTTGACCAAAGTTGACTTTTTAGGTCAATAGGTTGACCTATGGGGTCAACAGGATTGGTCATTGGGTATAGATTGACCATTTTGACCAAAGTTGACTTTTTAGGTCAAAAGGTTGACCAATCATAAAAATGAGGTCAACATACACATTAATTCAAATGGTTTTTCCAATCTTGTAAAATAATAAGTGGTGCACTGACTAATTTTTTGTTTTAATCACTCAAAAGAATTTTGGCACTCCTTGTCAAAATTAAAAATTATATCTTTTTTTAGTAAATGTCATAGTGGCTTAAAAACTTTTGAAAGTCTTTAATATATCGCCTGTAGAGTCCAGCATGTCCTAAAAAACTTCTAATTTCCCTTACATTTGTTGGGTAAGGTAAATTAGCAATCACTTGAATTTTTGCAGATCTACCTCCATACCTTTCTCTGATATGTGATGTCCCCAAAATAATTCATCCTGCTACCATAAACTGACATTCTTCTCAATTAAGGACTAAATTAGTTTTTCAATAACACTTAAGGACTCGTGATAAATGTTCTAAACATGACTCAAATGAAGTTCCAAACACCAAAAAAATCATCCATAAAAACTTTAATTCCATTTTAAATTAAATCATTGAAAATAGCCATCATACAACATTGAAATGTAGTAGGGGCATTACATAAACCAAAGGTCATTTTTCTAAATGCAAATGTACCATAAGGATTGGTAATGGTTGTTCTCTCTTGATCCTTAGGAACATTTGTATTTTGTGATAACAAGTATATCCATCCAGAAAACAAAAGTATTTATGATCGGCTAGTCTATCCAACATTTGATCTAGAAAGGGTAATGTAAAATGAACTTTCATGGTGAAAGGTTTAAATTTATATAATTAATGCATATTCACCATCCTGTAACTTGTCTTGTCAGTATTAGTTTATTTTGTTCATTAATAGTTACAATTACTCCTCCTACCCTTGGAACACAATGTATTGAACTAACCAATCACTATCTGAGATAGGACAGATATTCCCAGCATCTAATGACTTTAACCTTTCTTTCTTAACAATTTTTTTCCATAAAAGGATTTAATCTCCTTTGAGGATTAGTTCTGGGTTTGCAGTTTTCTTCCATAAGAATTCTATGCATACAAATTAAAGGATTGATTCATTTAATATCAGTAATTGTCCATCTAAAAGCTTTCTTATGTTTCTTTAAGATTTTCAATAAACACTCTTCTTCTTCTAAAGTTAAATTTGAGGAAATTATAACTGACAAAGTTGAGGAATCACCTAAAAAGGGATATTTTAAATGTTTCGAAAGTAACTTCAATTCAAGTTAAAATAGTTATCCTATTCCATCATGTCCAAAACCTTAAAAATTTCTTAAACATAATTTGAATCTTCTTTAAGAAAATCATTAAATTGTTCTAATTCCTCTTCTTGCTCATGATCAAATTCTTTCATTTTAGACTTATCTTCATAAGTTGATTTGAAATAGCATTCACTCAGATATCATATTGCATCTATCCTGAAATATTCATCATCTTTACCTTTTGTAGAGTGATTCATTAATTTAAAATATTAAAAGTAATCATTTGATCATTGACATGATAGTTAATTCCTCTTTTTTTACATCTATCATTGCTCTCCCTGTAGTTAGAAAAGGACTCCCCAAAATGATAGGTATCTCTTCATCTTCTTCCATATCTATCACAATGAAATCACGATAAAAGATAAATCGATCCACTTTTACCAAAATATCTTCTATAACTCCCTTAGGATATGTTATTGGTAAGGGATATTTCTCCTAATCGCAGTCTTTTAAATGTAGATAATGACATAAGGTTAATGCTTTCACTTAATCACAGAAAGCTTTACCAAAAAACTTGTCTCCTATTGCACATGAGATTGTAAAGCTTCCATGATCTTTAAGCTTTTCAGAAAGTTTTTTTTTATTTATAGCACTGTACTCACAAAGTGCAACTATCTCATTTTCTTAAAACCTCATTTTTCTGTTAAGAATATTTTTCATAAGCTTCACATAGCTTGGAATTTGTATTAAGGCTTCAGCAAATGGAATATTAATTATAAGCTTTTTAAAGATTTCTAGAAATTTTGAAAATTGTTTATCTAACTTTTGTTGATGAAGTCTCTGAGAACATGGAGGTAGTGGTGGCTTTTCTGAGTCAATTTTAAGTGGAGAAATAGGACTCTCAAAACCTTTTGGATTGTCCTTTTAGGTTCTTCATTTTCATCTCTCTCTACTTCAATCTCTTTTGAACTCTACCTTCCAACTCTCTTTCACTTGTAAATTGAACATTCTTTACTTGCTCTTTATTCTAGTCTTTTAGATTTACTTATGTATTACTAGGAAGTGTTCCTTGGGTTCTATTACTTAATGAATTTGTTATTTGTCCCAACTGATTCTCAATATTTTTAATTGTACCTCCGTGACTTTGTAGTTGATTTCCCATTTGTAACACCACTTCTTTTATAGATAACTTGTTATTCTTAAATTGTGGATTATTGTTAAAACCTGAAGGATAAGCAGGTCTATAATTACTATTATCTTGGTTATTCTAGTTCCTCAATGGGTTAGCCTAGTTTTTTCCCCATTGCTGATTAATACTACTTCAATTATTATTATTCCTGTTAAAGTTATGATGGTTTCTCCAACCTGGGTTATAATAGTTTGAATATGGGTTATTTAACTTATTTTCTATAGCATTTATAGTTTCTATTAATGTTTTAGAATATACCATTTGGCTTAATGAATTCTCTTTGTTCATTAAAATTGGTTGAAAAAAATTCATTCCAATCTGGTCTATCTTTCTTGAAAGTGTAGCAACTTGATTTGGTAACAACACAAAATAATCAGATTCATGAATATTGACTACCTTCTTAGGATGTACCCCCTTAGAAGGCCATTAGAATTATTAATAGCCATTTCTTAAATTAAAGCATAAGCATCATGAAAAAGTTTTGACATCAAGGAACCACCAACAACGACATCGATAATAGATCTAAGAGATCTAACAAATCCATTATAAAAAGTTTGAACAATTAACCAATCTGGAATAGCATGGTGTGCACACTTTCTTAGAGTTCTATATATCGTACCAAAGCTTTATAAATAAATTCCCCTTCAAAATGATAAAAGATGTAATATCATTTCTAAGCTTTGCAGTTTTTTATGGTGGAAAATATTTAGCAAGGAATTTCTGTGTTCTGTCACCCCCAAGTTCTAATAGATCCAGGTGCTAACGATATATCTTTGCCTTATACCTATGTGATAATGGAAAAATCCTAAGTCTAATAGCATCATCTGAAATACCATCATATTTAAATGTTGCACACAATTCTAGAAAATAGGCAAGATGTAAGTTTGGATCTTCAATTGGTGCTCGTCCAAACTAATTATTTGATATCATTTGGATAATAACAGGTTTAAGTTCAAATGAATTAGTATCTATAATAGGATTTTGAATACTACCATGAAGTTCATCAACTGTAGTCTTTGGATAATCTCCTAAAGATCTAAATTCATGATGAAATTCATCATTTGATTATTTTGGTTTGCCATTTCTCGAAATTTTTTTATTTTTTATGTTTTTTTAATTCTTCTAACTTTTCTAATAGTACTTTCTAAGACAAAATCGTAGGGTACTAGTCCTTCAGAACCTGAACTACGCATAAACCATTACAAAACAATAAGGAAATAAAATAAAACCACACATAAACTTATAAAAATAACACTGCAATATTCCTATAATAAATTTAAAACTTTAAATAAGACTTTCTAAAAATAGAAATTTTTTTTTTTCAAAAAATTCTTAATTAATTTATAAATTTTCATTCAATTCCCTGGCAACGACGCAAAATACTTTATCCTAATTCTATCATATTATGGTTTATATATATGATAAAAAATTTTATTTTCCTCTAATGAATTTCCTTCTTTAAAAAGACACCAAAAACTTAACTCTGATGCAAATAAGAATTCAATAGTTATATTTAAATTTAAGGATTCTACACAAGTATACATATCATTATCAAGTAATATAGGACTTCTGATTAAGCCTCAAAATATCGAACCCATAAGTAATCTTGTAAATTTTTTAAATAAGGAATTAGATCACAAAATCTATTTAGAAAAACATACTTAATTAAACTATAAATAATATCAAATGATTGAAGATGTGATTCTTCTTGGTAACTTTTTATATTTTGAAATAAAGTAAACAATTAACTAACTTTAACGAGATTTTTGTAACATAAAAGAAGTATAAATGAAATTATCTTTTTCCTTATCATGAATATGTAATAAGTATAGGAGTTTTGTTGTGGATGTATTCAAAATGACTGGTGTCAAATAGGAGCAATAGTATTCTTTACCTATACTAGAGATGCTATAAATAACATTGGCTAGTTTAAAGTTTGAATAGTTTTGAAGATGGGTTAGGTAAGGAAGATACTAGCTCTCACTCTAGAGTTCCCTCCTTTCCCTCCACCCGGGGGCTAATATAACATATAAAAATCTAAAACAATAACACAAATTAGGAGCTTTAGTCTATCACCCCAAAGTTTCTAATTCTACACCCTTTAAAGTATATTTTCATATTTAATTGCACTCAATTATATGAATTAAAATCTCATCCATACTCATGTGATTTTTAACATTAGTTGACTGAAGAAATACCATCACAGATCTTACATGTTCTCATGACAAATGTTAACATCTTAATAGACCAAATCAAGAAGTAAATGAAGTACAATGATTAAATCATCACAACTTATTTTAGCATTAAAGATCAATACTTCCATAAATTCCATCCAACACTTAATTACCTTTTTTTTAAGGAAAAAGATAAAAAAAACTATTCAGAATTCATGAAGAAAACATAACAAAAATTACTTTTAAAAGTAGAAATCATGTATTAACACCTGAAGTCTCAATTAAAACCAAATAAAGTATAGTGATAAAAACTTATCTCGAATTCCTCTCCAACAAAATCTTAATGTTCTTTTTAATCTCTTCCTTTCTCTTACAAGCCTCAGTAAGACTGGTCGCCCAATTGTAGAGGGTTAAAATCTCTCTAATCCAGTAACAAACAAAATATTTTTACTTAGAACTCTCTACCCATTTGCCTCTTCACTTAGAAAGAAATTAATGTGAACAAACCCTAAGTAATAATCCTATAACTTCTTACTAAATCTACTTTCTAAATATCCTTTCTAACTCTCTCTACACACACATACACACACACACACACACATACTTAATTCTCCACAAGTCATTCTTTTTGTTTTTTCTCAAAAGGTGCCTTAGTGTTTCTTCAAAATGTGTCCATCTTCAATGAGACCTTCCAAAATATGCCTCCTTTCAAGAGTCACTTGAATGTAACTTGGAGCCCATTATCAGTTTCTCATGTTTGTACCAAGGGTTGCCTCAAAAACCCCTTCAAATTTAACCAAAATTCTTTAAAATTCAGTAATAACTACCTTGCACTTAAACACAGAGGCGCTTAGGTGCGGCATTCTGTGTCTGCTGGCGCTTAGATGTTGGATATGGGTGCTTAGGCGCTTGATCCACTAAAAATTTGATAGATTTTTATTATCCATTTCATACCTATTTTTGATGATTTTGCACTTTAAAGAAAGGTATTTTTCATGATTTCATGTAGGTACAATGATTTTAGTCTTCGGAGTAAAAGGAAGTGAAAAGGAGCAAATTTGGAGCAAAATGGGGCAAAAGTGCATTTTATTGAACTAGCGCTGAAAGACATTATCACCAGTGCCAGACCGCCCCAATTTACAAAAACTTTGGATGCAAATGGCAGAAAATAGCACTGGAAGGTGCCCTATCCTGCGCGGGACCGCGCCCTATCCCGAATTCAAACTAGATTCAATGTATTTGGTTAGATTTTGGAGGGTTGCTCAAAGAAACTCTTAAAGAAATTAGTTATGGCCAAATTTAAACTACTTTGGAGCAATATTTAGAGAGGGGAGAGAGTTTAGAGTTTAGAGAGAGTGAAGAGTGAGTGTCTTTTCATTTTATTTAGGAAATCTAGGGTTTCTGTGTTCTCTTCTAAGAAGTGTAAGTGGAGAGGGAAAGAGAGAGATTTCTTCTTCCTTAATTATCTAAAGAGATAAATGTGTGTTGTTGTGAAGAAAGAAGAGGAGTCAAAGGAATTCCTTGAGATTCACTTGGGGAAGAGTTTGAGATAAGTTGTCTTTTCTTTATTCTGTCTGTATGACGTTGCTTTTATATATAAAATCCATGTTTTGTCATATTTTCCTCATGAGTTTTGAGTAGATTTCTTTGTCTTCCTCCTTTTCATGTGATGTGTTGATGTTGGAATATGGAAATGATGTGCCGATTTATTATGGAGAATTTCTGATGACCTTTTCACTTCGAACTTCATTTACTTTTTGATCTGTCCAATTAAATTGTTAAAACTTGTTGGGAAATATATGTTCTGAAATGATTATGAGTTCCACAACAAAATTAAAGGTCACGTTCAATGCCCATGAATGAGAGATGTAGTTCATGGGGGTTGAGAGCAAATAAATAGAGAAATATACTTTGATGGGCGTAGAATTAGAGATTTTAGAGTGATAGGCTGAAATCCTTAATTTGGTCCTAGTGTTTGGAAACTAATGCGAGAGTTAGCCTTCAGGGGAAGGGAAGTGGGAGCTCTAGAGTGAGAGACAGTATCCTTCTAGCCTAACCATGGATTTGGGGACTGAACTTAATATTAGCCAATGTTCTTTATGCGCTCGGAAAAGGGTAAAGAATAGGAATGCTCCTATTTGGCACAATACATTTGCATCATTGATCTAGGTCACAATAATCATCATATTATTATTAAAGAGGAGGAAAACTCTTTCTTAAAACTGAACTTTATTATAACTTTAGTTTTGTGTTAGTTTAAATTGCTAGAAGTTTAGAACGCACTTTGGTAGAAATAGTAACTACAACTGTTGTCTTTATTTTAACAATTGAAATTACATGTAATTGTGCTATGATACAAGAAGTAATATCTGTGCTACGCCATAAAATTAAAGCCTCCCCGTGGGATCGATATCCATGACTCCACTAGAGTCGTATATTACTTGAGTGATACATATAATTGTGTTTAATTGTGTGACTCATTAGCAAACTAAATATATATATATATATATATATATATGTATAAATCTGAGTTCATAAATTTTAGCAAATTAAAAATTCACACCAAGTTTTTGGCGTCGTTGTCGGGAAGGAAAGGTAACTGCTAATTTAATTTTGTAGTATTTAAAATCTTATATTTGAATTACAAGTCATAATTGTGTGTGTTTGTTTATTGTTAGTGTGCTTTTTGTGTTTGTATGCATAGTACCAGATCTATAGGATTAGTGCCTTACGATTCTGAATTAGAACGTACTATTAGAAAAACTTAAAAATAAAAACAACAATCTGAAAATCCTCACAAAATGGTGAACAATTTAAACAATTAAAATGAACATATACCAAGACCTTTAAGAAATTATTCTAATCCAACAGCAGATGAATTTCACTTAACTATCCAAAACCCTGATGTTGCTGCTAATTCATTTGAGCTTAAACCTGTTGTTATACAAATGGTACAGAATAATCAAATTGGAGGAACACCTAATGAAGATCCTAACTTATATCTCGCTAGTTTTCTAGAACTGTGTGCTACCTTTAAATACGATGGAGTGTCAAACGATGTTGTTAAGCTTAGACTTTTTACTTTTTCATTAAGGGATAAGGCTAAGAAGAGGTTAAATTTGTTAGCACCTGGATCTATCAGAATTTGAGGAGATCTTTCACAAAAGTTTGTGTCAAAATATTTCCCTCCTTAAAAAACTGCTAAGCTGAGGAATGATATCACATCTTTTAGTCAGTTTGATGTAGAATCCATATATGAAGCTTGGGAAAGATTCAAAGATCTTCTAAGAAAGTGTCCAAATCATGCTTTACCAGATTGGTTAATAATTCAAACATTATAATGGATTAGTGGGATCTTTGAGATCGATTGTCGATGTTGGTGCTGGTGGATCAATAATGTCTACACCTTTTTATGAAGCATATTCGTTAATTGAAGAGATGGCTACAAATAATTTTCAGTGGCCATCTGAGCGGGTAAATCTTAAGAGAGTAGCTAGTATTTATGATTCTGATGTAATAACTATGATAGTCTCTCAAATCACTGCACTTTCTAAGAAAATTGATCAATATAGAATGAATTATTCTCCAACACCCACTGTGTTAGAGGAAAATTCATCAGGACAGATGATAAACTCTCAAATACCTTATGAAACCTCAAATGCCATAATTAACAAAGTCAATAATCCTTATTCAAATTATTATAATCCTAGTTAGAGGAATCACCCAAACTTCAACTGGAATAATACCAATGCTGTTGTTAACCCATAATGGGGAAACAATCCTATGAATCCAGTTGGAAATCCGAACAACCAAGGAAATACCAATTATATACCTTCTTATCCTCTTGGTTTTAATAGTAACCCACAATTTAAGGAAAAAAGTTGTCTACTAAAGAAATGATTCTTAATATGGGTAATCAAATTCAAACTCAAAATGTTGCAGTGAAGAACATTAAGAATCAATTGGGACATATCTTTGCTGCACTTAATAATAAACCTTCTGGAAATCTTCCTAGCAATGTTGAGATCAACCCAAAAGATCAAAACAAGGAGCAAATTAAGGCTATTCAATTAAAGAGTGGAAAAGAATTGGAACCAAGAGTTCAAAAAGAAGTCAAAGTTGAAAGAGAGGAAGTGAACATTGAGAAATGTTCTAATAGTATATATCCAGATGAATATCCGCTTGAACCAATGAAGATAAATGTTGAAAAACCACCTCCTCCTTTTCCTCAAAGACTAAAGAAACAGAATAGGGATAATAGATTTGCAAAGTTATTGGAAATCCTTAAGAAATTAGCAAATAATATTCCCTTTGTTGAATCATTAGAGCATATGTCTGATTATGCAATGTTTATGAAAGATATTCATAAAAAGAAAAAAAAGTTCAAAGACCACGAGACTATTGCACTTAGCAGTGAGTGTAGTGCAATTATTCAGAAGAATCTTCTTGAAAAACTTAAAGACCCAGGTAGTTCACTATCACGTGTTCTATAGGTGAGAAATTTTTCAGAAGAGTTTTATGTGATCATGGAGCTAGTATTAATTTTATGCCTTTATCAACTTTTAAAAGATTGGGAATAGGAGAAATTTCAACTACATCTGTGACTCTTCAATTAGTTGATCGTTCTATCACTTATCTTAAAGGAGTTGTGGAAGATGTATTAGTAAAGGTGGATAAATTTATCTTTCCTATGGACTTTATTGAATTAGATATGGAGGAAGATAAATAAATTCCAATTATTTTTCGAAGACCATTCCTTGCTACTAGGAGAGCTATGATCGATGTTCAAAAAGGAGAGTTAACAATGAGAGTTAATGATGAAGTGGTAACTTCCAATATTCTAAAATTTATGAAATACCCTTCTACTAAAAAAGATGATAAGTGCTTTTGAATGGAAATCTATGATTATTTGAGAGAAGATCATTTTAAAGAAGTATTTGAAGAAAATTTTGTATGTGAGGATGAAAATGAAAGTCAAAGTGTAGATGATTTGGATGATATGAAGAATGAAAAGTTAGAATTTGTTCAGGAAAGATTTGAAAGATTGGATAAAATGAAAAATGGAGATAAAGTTTAATTCCATCTATCATTAAACCCCTGAACATGAGGTGAAAATTCTTCCTAATCATCTGAAGTATATGTTTTTAGGGGAATCATCTACCTTACTAGTCATTGTATCTTCAGATTTAAATGAATATCAAGAACAAAAAATATTGGACACCTTAGATACAAAAAGGCTTTTGGTTGGTCCATAGCTGATATTAAATGAATTAGTCCATCGAACTATATGCATAGAAATTTGTTGAATGAACAATATAAACCTAGAGTTGAACCACAAAGGAGACCGAACACAATAATGAAATAAGTGGTTAAAAAAGAGATTTTAAAGTGGTTAGATGCTAGAATTATATATCCTATTTCTGATAATGTTTGGGTAAGTCCAATTCATTGTGTTCCTAAGAAAGGAGAAGTGACTGTTAACGTAAATGAACGAAATGAAATTATTCCAGCAATACAATTCACTGGTTGGTGAATATGTATTGATTATAGAAAATTAAACACCGCCACCAAAAAAGATCACTTTCCTTTACCCTTTTTAAACTAAATGCTAGAAAGACTTGCTGGACATAATTATTATTGCTTTTGGATGGATATACCGGTTATCACCAAACACCTATTTCTCTTGAGGACCAAGAGAAGACTATAGTTACTAGCCCTTATGGAATTTTTGCTTTTAGAAGAATGCCCTTTGGATTATGTAATGCGCCTGCAACATTTCAAAGATGTATGACGTTCATATTTAGCAAATTAATAGATGATGGAATAGAAGTGTTTATGGATGATTTCTCAGTATTTGGAGAATTATTTGATGCATGCTTATGCAACATAGAAAAAATTTTTGAGGTACGCGAAAGAACAAATTTAGCCCTAAACTGGGAAAAGTGTCAATTTATGGTTGCAGGAGGAATTGTGCTTAGGCATAAAATATGTGAATATGGCATGGAAGTGGATCTTGCAAAAATTCAAATTATAGAAAAATTAACACCTCCAACAACTGTGAGAGGGGTAAGATGCTTTTTAGGACATGTAGGATTCTACAGGCGATATATTAAAGACTTTTCAAAAATCACTAAGCCTTTATGCCAACTTTTGGAAAAAGATAGGATGTTTGATTTTAATGATATTATATGTATCATTATCAAGTATTATAGAGCTTTCTGATTAAGCCCCGAATATCGATCCCACGGAGATCGCAGTTAATCAAGACGGCTTTCAAGAGAACTTGTAGTCTACAATAACACTCCTTAATTTGGAAGGTCGATAAAAGTTTAGTTTTGATTATATCTAATAATTACCACTACAATACTACTTCTAATCCTAAACTAAAATACTTAGAGAAAATTAGAAAGTAGGTTTGGATATATTAAAAATACTCTTCCTCTTATAATGAAATTTGTGACATGTATAATAGTATAACAAGTAGCGAGAGAGATTGTAATAAATAGGAGCAATTATATTCTTTACCCTTACTTGATTCTGAAAAGAACATAGGTTAATTTGATGATTTGAAACCTTGTAAAACTTTTACGCATGGAAGATAATAGCTCTCACTCTAGAGTTTCCTCTTCTCCCTCCACCTGGGGGCTAACATCTCATAACAAAACTTTTCACATCAAATCAAATTAGGGGCTTTAGTTTGTCACCCTAAAGTCTTCTAATTCTACACCTCTTAAACATGCATATCTCCGTATTTATTTGTACTCAACCATATGGACTACATTCTCACCCATATAATCTCATGTGATTTTTATGAATAGTTAACTGAGACAATACCACATTGGTTCTTACATGTTCTCACAACAGATTTTAACATGCAAGTTGATCAAGTTTGCATGTAAATGAAGATCAAAGTAAAATCATCATAATATATTCTAACTCTACTCAACTCTATGTCTGACACATGCATACTAATTCATTGTAAGAGGGAAGAGTAAAAAAAAACTACTCACTACATATGGAGAAACAACAAAAACTTTTCATTGAACAACACTTTCAATCCATTCAAACAAAGTAACAAATTCAAACCAAATTACGATGAAAATACTTATCTTTGATGGAAATCAAACTCTCCTTATATAGCAAAAGTAATCTTCTTCCAATCCTCTCCAAGAATAAAGTGAAAAGAAAAGAAGAAATTCTCACACTCTCACTTTCTCTCTCACCTTGTCGCCCCACTTGGGGCTAATGCCCAAGCCTTCTTCTTCTTCTTCTCTTCCAATCCTCTCCAAGCCTTGTCACCCCACTTGGGGCTAATGCCCAAGATTTTAAGAGTGTTTATAATTTCCCAAGTGATGCTTAAGTGTCTCTTCAAAAGTTTTCATATTCAATGAATCTTCTAATGGGTGCCTTAAGTTCCTTTTCACTCCACGAGACACATCTCTTCCATAATAACTTCTTCTAACTCAGCCATACTTTTCTAGAAAGTTTATGTTATCATTCCCAATGAATTCTCCATGAGAAACACTTCACAACGCTTTGAAAATAATCCAAATCCGATGTTTCTACTAGAAGTTATGCCAAAAACCGTTACTGGCAGCTATGCGCCGATGGTTTGGCGCATAGGCGCCTCTGCATGGCGTCTATACGCCAAATGGTGGTGCCTAGGCGTCAGACACTGGTACATAAGTGTCTAGTTTGACCCGTTTTGCTCTGGTATGCTCTCGTTCAACCCGTTTGTCTCCGGTATGCTTGATTTTATTCTATTTTTGTTCCTTTTGCTCCAATCACTCCAAATTCTTCAATTTGATGTACCTATAACCAAAAACATGAGAAAACACACCTTTAAAGTGCAATATCAATATAAAATTTAGCATAAAAAGACATTTTTTGGTTGATCAAAATCCCCAAACTTAAACATTAATTGTCCTCAATTAGTACTACACTTTTAAAATAATTTCTGTAGATTAGAGTTAATGGGTCACCCTTTAGAATTGCTAAAATTTTGTTCTAAAAATGGATAGTTGACCACAAAAAAATGTATAGAGAAATTCATACCAATTTTATATGAAATTGCACTTTAAAGAAAGGTATTTTCTTTATTTTATTGCAAGAATGAAGAATTATAAGTACTGAAAGAAAATAGCACAAAAGAAGCGAATTTGGAGCAAAAAGGACTGAAATTGATGAAAAATTGAACTGTCCCGCTGACGACGAGGTTTAAACCGTCGACGGCGAGATTGTCCCGAGAGATTTTGAATATTTTATAAAGAGCCCGTCGACGACGAGATCGAGCCCGCCAACGGCGAGATCGGCGTGGTTAGCCCACCTTCTAGAAGCTCACCGACGGTGAGATCGAGCCCGCCGACGGCGAGACAGTTGAATTGAGCCAGATACAATGAACCTGGATGCTGTTTGAAGAGGTGCTTAAGCAAACTTTGGAGATTTGACTCCTTCTATAAATAGAGATGAATTTTAGTCAGTTGTGTGTCATTCTAGAGTCTTTTAGTTTCTATATAGAGTCTTTCTAGTGTGTAGATAGAGTGTTTAGCGTCTTTGTGAGTTTAATTAAGTGTGTTGTACTAGAAGGAAGAGTCAAAGGAACTTCAAGGAGTCTGCTTTGGGGAGAAGAATTGAGATAAGTATATTTGTTTATTATTTGTTAATTTTAATGAAATTCATGTTTTGTGTTATTTTTACCATGCATCTGAGTAGTTTCCTTAGTCTTTCTCCTTGTTATCGAGATTTTGTGAAATGATAAATTAAAGTAGTTGTGCCTAAAGATATGAAAATAGAAATTGTGCTAATCTTTTACTTAAATCTTAATTTACTTTCAATCTGGCCAACTGATTTTTTAACATATGTTGAATTATTAACTATAGTAAAGATTACATCCAAGATTCAGGGAAGTCAAAAGCCTTGGAAGGAGGGCGTAAATAAATATGGAAATATTAACTTTTGGGCGTAGAATTAGACATTTTAGTGTGACAGACTAAAATCTTCAATTCGGTCCTATTGTTTGGGAGCTGAAGTGTAGATGTTAGCCCTTAGGCGAGGGGAACGTGGGAGCTTTGAAGTGGCAGTCGGTATCCTCCCAGCATAGCCGTAGATTCAGTAACCAAACATAAGACTAGTCAATATTCTTTGCACCTGGAACAAAGGGTAAAGAATAGGAATGCTCCTATTTAGCACAATACAATTAAAAAAAACTCATTTAATTCTTCATTCACTTAATTCTCTCAAACAAGGAGAAAGATACTTTTCTGAAATCTTATATTCAACCTTTTAAGCATTAGTTTATTATAGTTTAAGTGTTCTTAATTTCCGTATACTAGATTAGTAAGTAAATCTACTTTAATTTGTCTTTAAAATTCTCTAACTTCCTTGTGGGATCGATATCTAGGACTCCATTAGAGCCCTATATTACTTGATAACGATACGTATACTTGCGTAGTATCCACAATATAAATCATAAATTCCATAACAGAATTATCAGTATATATTCAGTGCGGGATCAAGTTTTTGGTACCGTTGCTAATTTTCATATCATAGTTGTAAGTATAAATATCGAAAAGTG
Source organism: Papilionanthe hookeriana x Papilionanthe teres (assembly GCA_022702705.1). NCBI lineage: Eukaryota > Viridiplantae > Streptophyta > Magnoliopsida > Asparagales > Orchidaceae > Papilionanthe > Papilionanthe hookeriana x Papilionanthe teres. The sequence goes on from CM040426.1 coordinate 25,609,706, forward strand.
GATCATGTTTTTGGCGCCGTTGCCGGGGAAGTAAAGTAATTATTAAGGTTATTACTAGAATTATTCAAATAATTACTAGAGTAACGGACTATTTTAAATTTGACTTAAAAATTGTATGCACAAATTTAGAAACGAAAATTTAATACCTTACGATTCAGAATTAGAGCGCACTATTAAAAAAATCAGAAAACAAAAGAAAAAAATTTTAAATTTAACACAAATGGCAAATAATCCGTAAATTGAAAATATAAACCAACAAAGACCATTAAGAGATTATGCCAACCCTACATTAGATGAAATTCACCTAACTATTCAAAATCCCGATGTAGCTGCTAACTCATTCGAACTTAAACCTGCAATTATCCAAATGGTACATGTAATAATCAATTTAGTGGTTCACCTAATGAAGATTCTAATTTACATCTTGCTAGTTTTTTGGAACTATGTGCTATTTTTAAATATGAAGGAGTATCTAATGATGCTATTAGACTTAGGCTTTTTCCTTTTTCTTTAAGGGATAAGGCTAAGATGTGGTTAAATTCATTAGCACCTGGATCTATTAAAACTTGGGGAGAATTATCACAAAAATTTCTATCCAAATACTTTCCTCCTTCGAAAACTGCAAAACTTATAAATGATATAACATATTTTGGTCAATTTGATGGAGAATCCATATATGAAGCTTGGGAGAGATTTAAAGAACTTCTTAGGAAATGCGCACATCATGCGTTACCAGATTGGTTAATTATACAAACTTTTTACAATGGATTAGTAGGATCTCTTATATCAATCATTGATGCTGCTGCTTGAGGTTCATTAATGTCAAAACTATTTGATGAAGCCTATGCGTTAATCGAAGAAATGGCTACTAATAATTTTCAATGGCCTGCTGAAAGAATGAATCCTAAAAAGATAGCTAGTGTTCATGAAAATGATGCAATATCTATGTTAGCTTCTCAAATTACTGCTATATCAAAGAAATTAGATCATTTTGGAATGAATTACTCTCCTACTATATTAGAAGAAAACTCATCTAGACAAATTATAGATTCTCAATCTCCTTATGAAACTATAAATGCTATTAATAATAGACCCAATAATCCTTATGCGAATTATTATAATCCTGGTTGGAAGAATCATCCAAATTTTAATTGGAATAACAATACTGCAAATCAACAATGGATGAACAACTCAATAGGAAATCTACCTAATCAAGGAAATACGAATTATAAACCTTCTTATCCACCTGGATTTAATAACACTCAATTTAAAGATAAGAAGTTATCTATAGAAGAATTAATATTAAGTATGGGTCAGCACTTGCAAAATCAAGGAAATCTATTACAAATTCAAGGAAATCAATTACAAAATCAAGGAACAGTAATTAAAAATATTGAAACTCAACTCGCACATATCGCTACTGCGCTTAACAATAGAATTCCTGGAACTTTTCCTAGTAATGTGGAAATAAATCCTAAAGACCAAGGAAAAGAACAAATTAAAGTGATACAATTACGAAGTGGAAAAGATTTAGAAACTAAAATTCAGAAAGAAACAGAAAGTAAAAATGAGGAAGTTGAAATCGAAAAAGAAAAGGATTAGTAAGATCAAAACATAGAATATCCATTGACCCCTATGAAAATATCTATAGAAGAACCACCACCACCATTTCCTCAACGACTAAAGCAACATAAAAAATATAAGCAATTTGCTAAATTCCTTGAAATTTTAAAAAAATTAACGATAGAATATTCCTTTTGTAGAAGCATTAGAACAAATGCCTAATTATGTAAAATTTATGAAAGATATTTTAAATAAAAAAAGAAAATTTATAGATAATGAAACTGTTGCACTTAGCGAAGAGTGCAGTGCAATTATTCAGAAAAAGCTTCCTGAAAAATTAAAAGATCCTGGTAGTTTCACTATACCTTGCGCTATTGGAAAAAAATTTTATGGAAATACTTTGTGTGACTTAGGAGCAAGCATCAATCTAATGCCACTATAAATTTTTAAAAGATTAGAATTAGGAAAAATTTCACCTACTTCAGTAACTCTTCAGTTAGCTGATCATTCTGTGACTTATCCTAAATTTATCTTCCCGGTAGATTTTATTGTTCTAGATATGGAAGAAGATAAAGAAATTCCCATAATAATAGGAAGACCCTTTGTAGCCACTGGAAAAGCTATGATTGATGTTCAGAAAGGAGAATTGGCTATGAGAGTAAACGATCAAACATTAACTTTTAACATAGCAAAATCATTGAAATCCCCTGCTGTAGAAAAAGATGATGAATGTTTTCGAATGGAAATACTTGAACATTTGCAAAATGAACATTTTAAAAGATATTATGAAGAAAAGTTAGAAAAAGAAAATATTGAATTAATTAAAGAAGTAGATAATGAAAAACTGGATTATATAAAGGAAAAATTTGAAATGTTGGATAATACTGAAAATGCTGAAAAGAATATAGTTCCATCAATTATTAGACCTCCTAAACTCGAATTAAAAATTTTACCTAATCATTTAAAATATGCTTACTTAGGTAACCATTCAACCCTACAAGTTATTATATCAGCTGAATTGAATGAATCACAAGAAAAAAAACTGTTAGACACATTAAAAAAATATAAGAAAACTTTTGGTTAGACTTTAGCAGATATTAAAGGAATTAGTCCTTCAATCTGTATGCTCATAATTACATTAGATAATGAACATAAGCAAAGAGTAGATCCCCAAAGGAGATTAAACCCAATAATAAAAGAACTAGTCAAGAAGAAATATTAAAATGGTTAGATAATGGTATTATATATCCTATTTCGGACAGTGCTTGGGTAAGCCCAATTCACTGTGTTCCTAATAAAGGAGGAGTGACCGTTAAAGCTAATGAAAATAATGATTAATACCTATAAGACAAGTTACTAGATGGCGTATATGTATTGACTACAGAAAATTAAATGCAGCCACCAGAAAAGATCACTTCCCATTACCATTTCTAGACCAAATGTTGGATAGATTAGCCGGACATAAATATTTTTGTTTTTTAGATGGATATACCGATTATCATCAGATACCTATTGTTCCTGAGGATCAAGAGAAAACTACATTTACTAGTCCTTATGGAACATTTGCTTTTAGAAGAATGCCTTTTGGATTATGTAATGCACCTGCAACATTCCAGAGATGTATGATGTCTATATTTAGTAAATTAATTGATGATGGAATAGAAGTATTTATGGATGATTTCTCTGTATTTGGAACTTCATTTGACGCATGTTTGAATCATCTTGAAAAAGTATTAGAGGTATGTGAGAAAACTAACTTAGTTCTAAATTGGGAGAAATGTCAATTTATGATTGCAGAAGGAATTGTATTAGGGCATAAAATTTTGGATAATGGCATGTATGTAGACCCTGCAAAAATTCAAGTTATAGCTAAATTACCACCTCCAACTACGGTAAAAGGGGTAAGAAGTTTTCTTGGACATGCTGGATTCTACAGACGCTACATAAAAGATTTTTCAAAAATTACTAAACCTCTATGCCAACTTTTAGAAAAGGACAAGAAATTTGAATTCACAACTGAATGCCTAAATGCTTTTGAATTATTAAATGATAAACTAATCACAGCACCAATAATAGTTTCACCTGATTGGGAGAAACCATTTGAACTTATGTGTGATGCTAGTGATTATGCTATAGGAGCAGTACTTGGGCAAAGATATGATAAAATTTTCAAAGTTATATACTATACTAGTAAAACTCTTAATAATGTTGAAATGAATTATACAATTACTAAAAAAGAGCTATTAGCAATTGTTTATGCTTTTGATAAATTTAGGCCTTATCTAATTGGAACTAAATGTATTGTGCATACTGATCACTCTGCTATTAAATATCTAATGCAAAAGAAAGATTCCAAACCAAGATTAATTAGATGGATATTACTAATACAAGAATTTGATTTTGAAATCATTAACAAAAAGGGAACTGATAATCAAATTGCACATCATTTATCAAGGCTAGAATATAATGAATTATCTGACACTGATAATGAAATTACTGACAGTTTTCCTGACGAACAACTTTATAATATAAGTGAATGGAAAATACCATGGTATGCTGACATAGTAAATTATATTGTAAGCGATATTTTACCACCTATGTTAACGTTGCAACAACAGAAAAAATTCATTCATGATGCTAAAACATATTTTTGGGATGAACCATATTTATATAAGCAATGTAAGGATCTTATAATTAGAAGATGCGTGCCTTATGAAGAAACAGAACAAATCATTCAGAAATGTCATGATTCTGATTTTGGAGGACATTTTGGAACAGATAAAACTGCTTATAAAATTTTACAATCTGGATTTTATTGGCCTACTCTTTTTAGAGATGTTTATAGATATATCAGAACTTGCGACAAATGCCAACGAGTAGGTAATATATCTAGAAGAAATGAAATGCCTCTAAATTTTATACTAGAAGTTGAGATTTTTGATGTTTGGGGATTAGATTTTATGGGACCATTTGTTCCTTCATTTGTAAACTCATATATATTAGTTGTTGTTGATTATGTTTCTAAATGGATTGAAGCACAAGCTTTACCTCGATGTGATGCTAAGTGTGTTTCAAAATTTCTAATGAAAAATATTTTTACTAGATTTAGAATGCCGAGAGTGATTATCACTGACAGGGGATCTCATTTTAGAAATAAATATATTCACAAACTAGTAGAAAATTTTAATATTATTCATAAGATATCAACTGCTTATCATCCACAAACCTGTGGATTAGCTAAAGTTTCTAATCGAGAAATTAAACGTATTTTAGAAAAGACTGTAAACCCTATTAGATTGGATTGGTATATAACACTAGACACTGCATTATGGGCATACAGGACTGCTTATAAAACTACGATCGGAATGACTCCTTACACGCTTATTTATGGAAAGACTTGCCACTTACTAGTTGAATTAGAACATAAAGCTTATTGGGCAATTAAAGAATTTAATTACAATCTGAAAGAAGCTGGTGAGAAGAGATTATTGCAATTCAATGAATTAGATTAATTAAGAAATGAATCTTATCATAATGTTAGAATTTATAAAAAAAATGAAATTATGGCATGATCGGAAGATTAACTTGAAGAATTTTAAGCCAGGACAAGAAGTTTTGCTTTATAATACAAGATTGAAATTATTTTATGGGAAATTGAAATCTCGATGGTTAGGGCCTTTCACTATAACTCAAATATTTTCATACGGAACTATAGAAATTGAAGATCCAAAAACTGGGCATAGATTTAAAGTAAACGGACACAGATTAAAAGCTTATTTTGAAGGGAGAAGACCATATTTTAAAGAGGTTTTAATGCTCAGTCAACCTAATTACTAGCTAAATTTGGTCGGGCTGACGACGTTAAACCAAGCTCTTTATGGGACACAACCCATAGTAATTATTAATTATGATCTATTTATTAATGTTATTGAAAATTAAAATATAGAATAAATTCTACTACTCATTTTACTTTTTAAAATCATCACAAATTTGAATCTATACGAAGAAATCAGAAAATATTCGGACTGGAGCAAAATTGGGCAAATTTACCTAATCTCGCCGACGGCGAGATCGATCTCCCCGACAGCAAGATCGGTGCACCCAAATTTAGTTTAAATATATTAACTACCCCGCCGACAGCGAGATTGTTACCGCCGACAACGAGATAGTTGAAAAATGGTTTTTGTGAGTTATTTTGCGTTTTTGGGCAGTTCTAAGGCCATTTCTCTATATAAAACATTCAGAACTTCATATTTACACAATCTTCTTCCTTAGAAATGAATAGAGCCCCTCCAAAACAATCCATAATGGCCCCCAACCCATTAGAAACCACGAAATCCTGAGTGTTTAACCGACAAAAGTTCATCAGTTCTGAGGCTCAGCGACTATTCAACAAGGTTTTGATGAAGAAGCGACTCATTAAAGAAAGAGGATTCGTAAACAGAGGAGCGGAGAATTCAACAACAACAATTGAAGAAATGATTGTTCAGCGACGTTGGGATGTATTCTGTTATACAACATCTGCTGTTGTCATTCCAGTAGTCAAGGAATTCTACTCTAATCTGCATGCGATCCATAATGGAAGTGTTTACGTAAGAGGCAGATGGGTAACTTTCACTCCTTCTCGAATCAATGAACTATACTCGATTGAAAATACCCATGTTTGTCACTATTCAAATTTTGTTCCTACAAGATACAACATGAATGAGAACTACAGATATCTGACCGACGAACCTGACGATTGGGAATTACGAGAAGACGGGTAAGTTAGTTTTTCTGCGTCACTTCTTAACCCTGTCTTAAAGTATTGGCATTTCTTTATTTCGTCATAGTTATTACCCACTATAAGGGTAAATAAAGTCTCTAAGAAATGCACAATTTTAAATTACTGTATTCAATCTGGATTACCTATCGATGTTGGATCTATCATTGTGAAGTCTGCATTAGGATTAATTGTGCATGGGTCGATTCATGGACTTGGACACCCATCAACTATATTTGCTTTATGTAGTCAATACCATGTCTCCTACGAAGCTTGGGAAAAAGTGATATTGCCTTGGAAACCACTAGATCCGACAGATATGTTTCCTACATTGGATCACAATGATGAAACAATAATTATTTCTGATCAAGCATCTCAAAAAAATCCTTTAATTAGGCCCCTGACTGATAGAACAAACCTCATTTTAAGGAAACTTAAAGGATTGGAGAAGGAACTACAGAATGTGATGAATTCTATTGATAATATCTCTGATTTATTCGATCACATCGATTGGAGAATGAAGGAGCACTTTGACCATACAGGACATCTGAAGGCGAGTTTTATACGACTATTGAGACAGAAAGGGTGGATTGAAGAAGATTCTACAGAAGAATTCCCTTTCAGACCTTTCTATAATTTGTTTGTGCACCTGTGTTCTACTGGAAACATCAGAGAAGAGATCAGTTTAGATTCCCATGAGTAGCAGAAATTTCTTTTCATATTATATGTATGTGTGTTGATTTGAATTTAGTTTTTGATATAATTTGAACTTTACATAGATAATCTCAGTTTAGATGAGATTGCATGTTGTATGTTTAGTCTCAGCATTTAGAGTATCGTAGTGTGGATTGCAATGCTGAGTTAGATGTGTTTTGGTTAATTTGCTAAGTCAGTTGTTAGTTTTGTGGTAGTTGAAGTTTGTAAGTTCATGGATTTCATTTATAAAAGTTATAATGTTTGTGTTGTGTAAACCTTATATGAGTAAGTAGAATATCTAATCTTCGAAAAATATATCAAATTAAGTGACCGAACATTAGAACAAGGCTTAATTAAATTGAACATAATTGAAAATATAAAATTTTTTAAAAATTCGGAAATCCCGCTGACGGCGAGATCGACCCCGCCGACGGCGAGATTTTCCCGAAACTTTGGCCTTGGTGAATTAATTAGCTCGCCGACAGCGAGATCGTGAAATGTACTATATTTTGACCGGTCAACCGATACTATTCATCATCCCCTTCCTCAAAACTTCAAAAACCGACTTAGGGCTTGATGGATTTGGGATTTGAAGCGATTTCAACACATTTTGACGCCGGATTTCATCTTCCCTTGGTAAGAGCTTCACTCCTATGTAAAAATTTTTTATTTTCACCATGAAATTCTTCTACATTGAGGAATTTGGGAAAAATTTGAAATGAGAAGAACAGACTTGAAAGAAATTCATGGAACTTGATTTAGATTGATTTTAATAACTATTGGAAGCCATCTTAGTAATATTTAGAAGTTTAGTTAAGATTTTTTGTGAATTTAATAGATCGAAAAATGGCTCCACGATAAAAGAGAAGAATGCATTACGACGAAACTCGATTTGTGAATGCAAGGGCACGGTCAAGATATTTTCACAACATTCAAGCCAGAAAATGCATTCAGGACCGAGTTTTCAAAAATCCTAGAGGAGAAGTAGAGCGAATAATAAAAGAAAGAGGATGGGAAAACTTCTGTTACATAACCAACAGAGCTGCTGTGGAAGTGGTAAAAGAATTCTATGCCAATCTGACTGCGATCGAAGATGCACCAATCAAGGTGAGAGGATTTTTGGTGGATTTCAGTGCTGCAAGGATTAATTCTTTTTATGAAGTACGTGACTTATACACCAGTGAGTACGATACCTTTGGAACTATGGAAGGACCACTGGAAGAAGTGATCAACTTTCTCACTGACGGGAAACGAGTTTGGAAGATTAAGCAGCGTGAAAGGGCAAACTTTTCTCTCTCAATGTTGAATGCATTATCTAAAGCCTGGCACTATTTTATTTGTTCTACCTTGTTACCCACTTATCATCATAGTGAGGTAACAAGAGATAGAACAGTTCTGAATTTCTGTATTCAGAACCAAAGAAGTATTAATGTGGGAAGCATAATTTATAAGAACATATTAGCCACTGCAAGAAGTGAGAGTGGAGGAGGACTAGAACACCCTGGTCTAATTTTTGCACTCTGCCAATTATCTGGAGTTGAAGCAAGAAATGATGAGGAATGGGTGGAGCCAATGAAACCCATTACTCCGGCTAATATAAAAAAATATGAATCCCACGAAGGATGGAGATCTGGGACTTGGAGCTATGTACCTTCTTCGAGTAGAGATATTCCCACTACCAGTTATGACCCTCCTCCCTGTAGTACTCCTACCCTTCATGATTTCATGAATGAGATGACTCTACAGCGGAAGAGTTTTGATAAAATAGAAGAAAAATTGGAACACATTGATCAGAGAATTGGAGGCTTAGAGAGAAGACATGATTATGACAACGAGTATCTCCAGAGACATTCAGAGTATGAGATAGTTTACTACGATTCTGAAAATCGTTATAGGAGAGGAGAGCTCGATGTTGTATTTCCTGAGTGCCCTCGATATACTCATTACCAGCCTAATCCACCCACTGATCAAGGAAACGACGATATAGTTTGGGACTTTGATGCGGAAGATTAGATTCTATGTTTATTTGTTTAGTTATTTGACTTATAAACTTTGATGTTATGATTGATTGTATGTTTTTCTTAAAACTTTAGTATTAATGTTTAGTTTATGAACTTGATTATGATGTGGTGTAGATCTTTTTAAACATTGTTGTTAAAGTTATATAGTTTTTAAATTTTTAATGTTTTCAGATTGCAATTATAATCTTGGATTGAATTAGTAAATGTATGTGGATGTAGTGTAATATGTTAGTATAAAATATGGTAGTATTGTGTTAAACTTCTTTACCCAGCAATTTCTTTAATATTATGTGTGTAGAAAGTTATTAACAGTACAGGTAATTAAGTGATGAAAAGAACTCACGGAACTTCAAAAGAAGAAATACCTAAAGCACGAAGGTATGATTTAAAATTACAGTGTATTTCATTTTCACCCTATATAGATAGATAGAAAAATTTAAGTTTGGGGGAAGGAAAAACACAAATTTAATTATTAAATTGTTCTCAATTTATATTTTCAAAAATTATTATAAAATGATTTTCTGTAGTAATTTTAATTCAGTAAACTAGAATTACTTTATTTAATTATTATAGAAAGTTAAGAGAAATACTTTTAATGATTAACTAATTTTGTAGATTAAGGATATTTGGTATAAGAGAATAAGAATATAGTTAACTATTTATAGTAAAAAAAACTATATTTTCAAATATAAAATTCTTAGGTATTTAGTTGAGAAAGAAAAGATTGAAACTCAATAAAGTAAAAACTTTGAAATACATATAAGAGAAGTAAATGTTTCGAGTTTCAAATTTAGGAAGAGGAAAATGAAGTTCAAAATTATTAACAGGCTAACCAAAAATAGTGATCCTCACTTAAAAAAGCAAAGAAAAAGGGATTGAAAATCAATCCAGAAAGAAAATAAAAAGTAATATATATATAAAGTGAGGAGAAGCTTGAGGAGATGCCTTATCAAAAATTGGCTTCATTTGAATCAACCTAAAGGGTAAACATCAATTACATTTCTGAACTTATATATATGGATTAGTATTTTAATAAGTAGTGCTTTTATGAAATTCCTATCATCTGAATATCTTAAGTAATTTAATATTGAAAAGTATAGTCATTCTTTAAATAAATAGAAGACTAGAAATCATAAACTTGAGAACTAAATAGCCTTATATCTATAGAATTAGTTTAATTATTTTAAAATATTTTTAGAAAACTTTACTATAATACTTATTTAAATCTAATTCATAGTATTTCTAAATTAAAAGTTTTATTACAAATTATCATTATTTTTATTTAGTATTAAAATTATTTGAGGACAAGTCATAGTTAAGTTTGAGGGATTTTGACCACAGAAATATGTATAGAGAAATTTATACCAATTTTATATGAAATTGCACTTTAAAGAAAGGTATTTTCTTTATTCTATTGCAGGAAAGAAGAATTATAAGTACTGAAAGCAAAAAGCACAAAAGAAGCGAATTTGGAGCAAAAAGGACTGAAATTGATGAAAAATTGAACTGTCCCGCCGACGGCGAGATTTAAGCCGCCGACGGCGAGATTTTCCCGAGAGATTTTGAATATTTTATAAAGAGCCCGCCGACGGCGAGATCGGCATGGTTAGCCAACCTTCTAGAAGCCCGCCGACGGCGAGACAGTTGAGTTGAGCTAGATACAATGAACCTGGACGCTTTTTGAAGAGGTGCTTAAGCAACCTTTGAAGATTTGACTCCTTCTATACATAGAGACGAATTTTAGTCAGTTGTGTGTCATTCTAGAGTCTTTTAGTTTCTATATAGAGTCTTTCTACTGTGTAGATAGAGTGTTTAGCGTCTTAGTGAGTTTAATTAAGTGTGTTGTACTAGAAGGAAGAGTCAAAGGAACTTCAAAGAGTCTGCTTTAGGGAGAAGAATTGAGATAAGTATAATTGCTTATTATTTGTTAACTTTAATGAAATCCATGATTAGTGTTATTTTTCGCATGCATTCTGAGTAGTTTCTTTAGTCTTTCTCCTTGTTATCGAGATTTTGTGAAATGATGAATTAAAGTAGTTGTGCCTAAAAGTATGAAAATATAAATTGTGCTAATCTTTTACTTAAATATTAATTTACTCTCAATCTGACCAATTGATTTGTTAACATATGTTGAATTATTAACTATAGTAAAGATTACATCCAAGATTCAGGGAAGTCAAAAGCATTGGAAGGAGGGTGCAAATAAATAGGGAAATACTAACTATCGAGCGTAGAATTGGACATTTTAGTGTGACAGACTAAAATCTTCAATTCGGTCCTATTGTTTGGGAGCTGAAGTGTAGATGTTAGTCCTCAGGCGAGGGGAACGTGGGAGCTCTGAAGTGGCAGTCAGTATCCTCCCAGCCTAGCGCAGATTCAGTAACCAAACTTAACACTAGTCAATGTTCTTTGCACCTCGACCATAGGGTAAATAATAGGAATGCTCCTATTTGGCACAATACAATTAAAAAAACTCATTTAATTCTTCATTCACTTAATTCTCTCAAGCAAGGAGAAAGATACTTTTCCGAAATCTTATATTCAACCTTTTAAGCATTAGTTTGTTATAGTCTAAGTGTTCTTAATTTTTCGTATACTGGATTAGTAAGTAAATCTACTTTAATTTGTCTTTAAAATTCTCTAACTTCCTTGTGGGATCGATATCTAAGACTCCATTAGAGCCCTATATTACTTGATAACGATACATATACTTGCGTAGTATCCACAATATAAATCATAAATTCCATAACAGAATCATCAGTATATATATATATTCAGGGCGGGATCAAGTTTTTGGTACCGTTGCTTATTTGCATATCATAGTTGTAAGTATAAATATCGAAAAGTGGATCAATAGTTCAACCTAGAAGAACTTCTAGTGAATCAAACTAGCAAAGGGTCTAAGATATTTATCATCAAATTTGGGAATTTGTTTTCCTACCTAATTCAAAAAAATATGCAGATTTTTAAAACTTCAGATTCTATGAACTCTACTTTCTAGATTTAAGAACTCTCTTAAAAATAATTTTACTAATATAAGTATAAAAAGTAAGCTTATGATTGTTCTAAGTTCTTTCAAGTGAAACCAATTTTTGATTAGGACATCTCCTTAATCATTAGAAGTTATTCACTGAAGAACTTCTAGTGAATCAGACTAGAAAAGGGTCTGAGATATTTATCATCAAACTTGGGAATTTGTTTTCCTATCTAATTCAGAAAAATATGCAGATTTTTTAAACTTTAGATTCTATGAACTTTACATTCTAGATTTAAGAACTCTCTTAAAAATAATTTTACTAACATAAGTATAAAAAGCAAGCTTATGATTGTTCTAAGTTCTTTACTCTAGAAAGACTCAAGTGAAACCAATTTTTTATTAGGATATCTCCTTAAGCTTCTCCTCACTTTTTTTTTTCTTTTTAGAGGATCTTTTTTATGGACTTATTTTTTTCTTTTTTTAAGGCTCTTTGTTATCCATTTTTTCTGCTCTTTTCTTTTTCTTTTTTTTTGTGTATGAAAGGATTACTATATCTGGCGAAGTCCTTAAATGATTTTGAATTTAACTATCCTCCTCTAAAGTTAAAACTTAATAATTTCCTTCACTTGAAGAGATGTATTTTTTTAAATACTTTTTAAAAGAGCCTTAAATGTTTGAAAATAAAAATTCTAAGAATCCATAGTTTTTTAAAAAATACAGTTCTTCCAATTAAAGATTGTTATTCATTTTCCCATGTTCTCCACTAAATATATTTAACTCTAGGTTCACCCTTTTCACTAAAAATATCAACTAAGTTTTTCTACTCCATTTATATACTTAAAATTCTAACATCTTTAAGGTGACTACACATAACAATAATCATTAGAAATAAAATACAAATTTATTTGTAGTAGTTTTGAAAACAAGTAAGGTTTAAATTTGAAACATTTTTCTTTCCCCTCCAAACTTAAGCTCAAACATGTGTAACAATTAAGTACAAAAATAAGCAGCAAGGAAAGAGAACTTTTACAATTTACTAAACATCCTACAAAAATATCAACAAATAACGTTTGGTAGAATATTGCAGTAGAAAGTAAATCTAGCCTAAACAGGCTTGACATGGCACTATAATGGAATTTTAAATTGTAGAATAGGTACAAACTAAAGATTGAGCAGTAACACATTTTTAACTTTATAAAGGAATTGCTGGATGTAAAAAGTTTTAAACATTAAGATAACTTTTGTTATCTCCAATGACTCATTCAATTTGACTCACAAACAGAGACACACAAACTCAAATACATAGACTCATAAATTTCATAAACAAACAACAACTGAGGTTAATTTGATCTCCCATCAACTCACATTTCCCCTCCTTACTTTCAATTTCTAACGGAAGAAACTACAATAATAACATAGCAGTATTATAAAATTTTTTATATGGTTATCACCCTTGGACCAGAATTCCCCTATTATAAAAACTCATGTGTTTCTAATTTCAGGTTTACTCTAAGTCTAAGGTATACACAATCAAGTAGATAAAAGTAGTGCAGTTCATCCAGAAGTTGTTCACTAAGTAAGTTCATGACCTTACTTAGTAAAGAAAAAGTCAAATAAAGAATGTAATAAAGTTGACATGGAGTGTTCCAAGTCTAAACTCTACATGCTTTAAGGTAATGTTCAGCTCTGGTTGAGAACTAAGTCATAACAGACTCGTCAGCCTGCTACTACCATAAGTTATTTACAAATTTAGTCAAGACCAAGGCATAACCTCACATCATTAACCCAAACTATTCTTACACATCAAATAAGGATCAAAGTCCAACAATTTACTATTATCCAATCCAACATATCAATAATCACACTAAAAAATTAACAAAGATAACCATGGGTTGACTCCACGAAGTGCTTGGTTTAATATCGACGAATCGATGTATCCAATGTTTACTCTAGTTATCCCAACATCAGAATCTCATACGTTTTGTTTGTATACCACGGAATATGCCATTAAGTGATTTTGAATAACTCTTTCTTAGGAGATCTTTTACTGATTTCATCATTCAATTCAGGTTCTTTTTGTGATTAAGTCGACTCTAAGGATATAAAGACTGGAGATGTAGATGAATTCCCTAAATAAGTAGGCTTTAAAATTGTATGAAGTGCATTTATCTTAGGTGCATGAGATTTTTCAACAGATGGGATTAAAAGTTTACTATTTTTGGTAACGTCTATCATTTCATACCTCTCCAGAACATACATACATTCTTCTTTAAATAACGTTTGCAACTCATCGTGAAAATCCATTTCGGTCTCACTTGTTAACTTACTCTCAACACTCTCTTGGAAATGGTCTTTTCTTAGATAATCAATTTCATTCACCCAAAAACAATCATCATCTTTTCTCTCAGTTGGATATTTCATAGTCTTTAATAAATCAAAAGTTACTTCCTGGTCATTAATCTTCATAGTCAACTCTCCTTTTTTACATCTATCATAGCTTGTCAAGTAACAAGGAAAGGTCTCCCCAAAATAATTAGATTATCTTTATCATCCTCCATATCTAATACAATAAAATCCAAAGGAAAGATAAATTTATCCACTTTAACAAGCACATCTTCTATAACCCCTTTTAGATAAATGATAGATCGATCAACTAACTGAAGGGTTACGGTAGTAGGAAAAATATCAACTAAACTTAACCTTTTAAATATAGATAGAGGCATTACATTAATTCTCACTCCTAAATCACATAAATTTTTTCCACATAAACTTTCTCCAATTGCACAAGGAATTGTAAAGCTACAAGGTTCTTTAAGTTTCTGTGGAAGCTTTTCTAAAGTACAGTGCTACACTCCTCACTTAGTGCAACTATCTCATAATCCCCAAGTTTCCTTTTCTTGATTAATATCTCTTTCATAAACTTTGCATAACTGGGCATCAGTTCCAAAGCTTTAGCAAAAGTAATATTAATTGTTATCTTCTTAAGTACTTTCAGAAATTTTTAAAATTGGTTATCCAAACATGCTGTCTAAGTCTTTGAGAAAATAGAGGTGGTGGTCTTTCTAAATTGATTTTAGTTGGAGATATAAATTTTTCCATATCCTTAGAAACATGTTATTCAGGTCTTTTAGTTTCATTTGTTTCTCTCACAACTTCTTTCTCTTTTCTATCCACATCCTCTATCTCTCTTCCACTTCTTAATAGAACAGCTTCTACTTGCTCATTTGTATTCTCTATAGGATTTATCTCATTGTTGATAGGAAGTGTTCCTTGGGGTCTATTGCTAAGTGAATTAGCAATTTGCCCCAGTTGATTCTTTATGTTTAAATGATAACATTTTGACTTTGCAACTGGTTTCTCATTTGCAATACCACTTCTTCTATAGGCATCTTCTTATCCTCAAATTGTTGCACTTTGTTAAAGTATGGAAGATATGAAGGTTTATAGTTTGTATTCCCTTGATTATTCCAACTTTCATTAGGATTTACATGATTATTTTCCCATTGTTGGTTTCCACCCCCAGTAGTTTGATTTCAGTTAAAATTAGGATGGTTCTTCCAAATTGGGTTGTAAAAGTTTGAATACGGGTTGTATATGGTATTTAAAGTCTCATATGATAATTTAAAATCAATCATATGCCCTAATGAACTTTCCTCACTTACTGGTGTAAATTGAGGCTGGTTCATTCCAAATTGATCCAACTTCCTTGATATTTGATCGCTGAAAAATTTATTAAGAAATTCATACCTATTTTTGATGAAATTGCACTTTAAAGAAGGGTATTTTCTTTTTTTTTGTTGTAGGAATGAATAATTTAGGTGATAAAAGCAAAAATCATAAAAAGGAGCAAATTTGGAGCAAAATCATGCAATTTGTGCTGAGTCGCCGACGGCGAGATCGAGCCCTCCGACGGCGAGGTTACAAGAAGAAAATTCGAAGAATTTATAACCGTCTCGCCGACGAGCGAGCCCGAGCCCGCCGACGGCGAGCTAGAGCGGTTTGAAGATCTTCAGAAGCCTCACCGGCAACGAGGTAGTTCGTCGCCGACGGCGAGGTAGTTCAAATGGCACGGATACATTGAACCCGGACACTTTTTGAAGAGATGCTTACACACCTCCCGGACCTTTGCTTACCTCTATATATAGAGGCCGAAATTCGATCTCTTGTGTGTTAATTTTTGTGCGGCAGAGTGTGTCTTTAGTGAGTCTTTAGTAAGTTTAGTGATTAATTAGTGAGTCATGCTGTACTGGAAGGAAGAGTCAAAGGAACTACGAGGAGTCTGTTTTGGGGATAAATCAAGATAAGTATTTGTATTTATTGTTTTTAACTTTAAATGAAATCCATGCTTAGTTTAGTTC
Source organism: Papilionanthe hookeriana x Papilionanthe teres (assembly GCA_022702705.1). NCBI lineage: Eukaryota > Viridiplantae > Streptophyta > Magnoliopsida > Asparagales > Orchidaceae > Papilionanthe > Papilionanthe hookeriana x Papilionanthe teres. The sequence goes on from CM040426.1 coordinate 25,626,083, forward strand.
CCATGCATTCTGAGTAGTTTATTAGTCTTTCTCCCTGTTTATGAAATTAAGTGACTTGATGAAATTAAAATAGAGATACATATATATATTAATAAATTGTGATAATTTTTACTTAAAACTTAATTTACTTTCAAACTGGCCATTTGATTTGTTAAAATATGTTGATAATCAACTATAGTAAAAATTACATCAGATATTAGGGGAATTCAAAAGCCTTAGAAGGAGGGTGCAAATAAATAGGGAAATAATATCACTAGACGTAGAATTGAGCATTTTAGTGTGACAGACTAAAATATTCAATTTGGTCATATTGTTTGAGAGCTGAAGTGTAGATGTTAGCCCTCGGGCGAGGGAACGTGGGAGCTACGAAGTGGCGATCGGTATCCTCCCAGCTTAGCCGCGATTTAGTAATCAAACATAGGATTAGTCAATATTCTTTACACTGGACCAAAGGGTAAAGAATAGGAATGCTCCTATTTGTCACAATACCTTAAAATAATCTATTTAAATTCATCAATCACTTAAATTTCTAAACAAGGGGAAAGATACTTTTTCTGAATAGTTAAGACTTATTTAGCAATTAGTTTAATTTCCTGCACTTTCAATACGTATTAATTTTCTACTTAGTTAAGTTACCTAATTAAAATACTTAGTTTACTTTATTGCGCTCAAATTTAGAATTCCAAATTTTCGTATACTATTTTAAAAAATTATTATTATTATTTTAAATTAGTTGTTATTTAATTTTCTCTTTCCCCGTGGGATCGATAACCAGGACTCCACTAGAGCCCCGTATTACTTGATACGATACGTATACTTGCGTAGCATCCACAACATAAACAATTACAATTCTATACATATAAATAGCGGGGTCAAGTTTTTGGCGTCGTTGCAATTAAATTAAAAATATCATAATAAAAAAATTGTGGGTCAAGTTTTTGGCGCCGTTGTCGGGGAAAGTAAGAAAAATTTACTAAAGTAACGGACTATTTTAAAATAATCATAATAAATAAATTAATATCTATTCTGAAATTGTATGCGCAAATTTGGAAACGAAAATTTAATACCTTACGATTCTGAATTAGAGCGTACAATTAAAAGAATTAGAAAACAAAAGAAACAAATTATAAATTTAACACAAATGGCGAAGATTCCTAAAATTCAAAATATGAACCAACAAAGACCATTAAGAGATTATGCCAACCCTACATCGGATGAAATTCATTAAACTATTCAAAACCCCGATGTAGTCTGCTAATTCATTTGAACTTAAACCCGCAATTATCCAAATGGTACAAAACAATCAATTTAGTGGTTCACCTACCGAAGATCCTAACTTACATCTTGCTAGTTTTCTAGAACTTTGTGCTACTTTTAAATATCAAGGAGTATCCGACGATGCTTATAAGACTTAGACTTTTTCCTCTTTCATTAAGGGATAAAGCTAAAATGTGGTTGAATTCGTTAGCACTCTGGATCTATTAAAACTTGGGGAGAATTATCACAAAAATTTCTATCCAAATATTTTCCACCATCTAAAACTGCTAAGTTTAGAAATGATATAACTTCTTTTTGTCGATTAGATGGAGAATCAATATATGAAGCTTGGGAGAGATTTAAGGAACTTCTTAGGAAATGCCCACATCATGCGCTACCGTATTAGGTCGATTATTCAAACCTTTTATAATGGATTAGTAGGATCTTTAAGATCAATCATCGATGCTCGTCTTTGGAGGTTCATTAATGTCTAAACCATTTGATGAAGCTTATGCACTAATCGAAGAAATGACAACAAATAATTTCCAATGGCTTCGTTGAAAGAGTAAATCCTAAAAAGATAGCCGAGCATTCATGAAAACGATGCAATATCTATGTTAGCTTCTCAAATTGCTCGCTATATCTAAGAAGTTAGATCATTTTGGAATGAACTACTCTCCTATTTTAGAAGAAAACTCATCCGGACAAATCATAGAATCTCAAACTAATTATGAAACTTTAAATGCTATTAATAATAGAACTAATAACCCTTATTCAAACTATTATAATCCTGGTTGGAAAACTCATCCAAATTTTAATTGGAATAACACATCTAATCAACAATGGATGAATCAACCTAATCAAGCAAATCCAAACTATAAACCTAATTACCCACTCGGATTTAATAACAATAACCCTCAATTCAAGGATAAGAAATTATCCATGGATGAATTAATTTTGAATATGGGTCATCAGCTACAAAATCAAGGAAATCAACTACAAATTCAAGGAAATCAATTACAAATTCAAGGAACATCTATTAAAAATATCGAAACTCAACTTGGACATATTCTATCTCGCGCTAAATAATAGAATACCTGGAACTTTTCCTAGTAATGCGGAAATAAATCCTAAAGATCAAGGAAAAGAACAAATTAAAGCAATACAACTAAGGAGTGGAAAAGAATTAGAACCTCAAATTCAAAAAGAACTTGAAAGCCAAAAAGAGGAAGTGGAAATTGAAAAGGAAACAATTCAACAAGATTCAAAATTGGAACATCCTTTAATACCTATGAAAATTTCTGTTGAAAAACCTCCACCACCATTTCCTCAACGACTAGCTCAACATACAAAAGATAAACAATTTGCTAAATTCTTTGAAATATTAAAGAAATTAACAATTAATATACCTTTTGTTGAAGCTTTAGATCAGATGCCAAATTATGTAAAATTTATGAAAGATATTCTAAATAAGAAAAGAAAATTCACTGATAATGAAACAGTCGCACTTAGTGAAGAGTGTAGTGCTATTATTCGAAGAAGCTTCCGAAAAATTAAAAGATCCTGGTAGTTTCATTATACCCTGCGGTATAGGAGAAAAATTTTATGGAAAAGCTTTGTGTGACTTAGGAGCAAGCATCAATCTAATGCCTCTATCGATTTTTAAGAGATTAGGATTAGGAAAAATTACACCTACTTCAGCAACCCTTCAATTAGCTGATCGTTCGGTTACCTATCCTAAGGGAGTTATTGAAGATGTGTTATTAAAGGTGGATAAATTTATCTTCCCAGTAGATTTTATTGTTTTAGATATGGAGGAAGATAAAGAAATTCCTATCACTTTAGGAAGACCATTTTTAGCTACCTGAAAAAGCTATGATTGATGTTCGTAAAGGAGAATTAACTATGAGAGTAAATGACCAAAAAGTTACATTTAATATTGCAAAATCAATGAAATATCCTGCGCTAGAAAAAGATGATGAATGTTTTCGGATGGAAATACTTGAATATTTACAACAAGAACATTTTAAGGAATATTACGAGGATAAATTAGGAAAAGAAAACACTGAATTAATTGAAGATAATCATGAAGAACTAGATTTTATTCAGGAAAGATTTGAATTTTTGGATAATACCGAAAATACCGACAAGAATATAGTTCCATCAATTATTAAACCTCTCGAACTTGAGCTAAAAATATTACCCGGTCATTTGAAATATGCTTATTTAGGTAATTCTTCAACTTTACCGAGTTATTATTTCATCCGCATTAAACGAATCTCAAGAACAAAAACTTTTAGAAACTTTAAAAAAATATAAAAAAACTTTTGGTTGGACTTTAGCAGATATTAAAGGAATTAGTCCTTCAATCCGTATGCATAGAATTATTTTAGATGATGAACATAAACCTAAAGCAGATCCCCAAAGGAGATTGAACCCGATAATGAAAGAAGTAGTTAAGAAAGAAATTTTAAAATGGTTAGATAATGGTATTATATATCCTATTTCCGACGATAGCTGGGTAAGCCCAATTCATCGTGTTCCTAAGAAGGGAGGAGTGACCGTCATCGCTAATGAAAATAACGATCTTATTCCTATAAGACAAGTTACCGGTTGGCGTATATGTATTGATTATAGGAAATTAAATACCGCCACCGGGAAAGATCACTTCCCTTTACCATTTCTAGACCGGATGTTAGATAGATTAATCGGACATAAGTATTTTTGTTTTCTAGATGGATACACCGGTTATCATCAAATACAAATTTCTCCTGAGGATCAAGAGAAAACTACATTTACTAGTCCTTATGGAACTTTCGCTTTTCGAAGAATGCCTTTTGGATTATGTAATGCACTAGCAACATTCCGTGAGATGTATGATGTCTATATTTAGTAAGTTAATTGACAATGGAATATAAGTATTTATGGATGATTTCTCTGTATTTGGAACATCATTTGACACATGCTTCACTCATCTTGAAAAGTATTAGAAGTATGTGAGAAAACAAATTTAGTTCTAAATTGGGAGAAATGTCAATTTATGGTTGCGGGGGCATTGTATTAGGGCATAAAATTTCGGAAAAGGCATGGAAGTGGACCCCGCAAAAATTCAAGTTATAGCTAAATTACCACCTCCAACTACGTGTAAAAGGGGTAAGAAGTTTTCTTGGACATGCTTGGATTCTACGAGCGCTATATAAAAGATTTTTCAAAAATTACTAAACCTCTATGCCAACTTCTCGAAAAGGACAAGAAATTTGAATTTACAATCGAATGCCTCGAATGCTTTTGAACTCTTAAAAGAAAAATTAATTACAAGCACCTATAATAGTTTCACCTAACCGGGAGAAACCATTTGAGCTTATGTGTGATGCTAGTGATTATGCTCGTAGGAGCAGTTCTTGGGCAAAGATATGAAAAGATTTTTAAAGTTATATACTATGCTAGTAAAACTCTAAATGATGTCTGAAATAAATTATACGATTACGTAAAGAGAACTATTAGCGGTAGTATATGGTTTTAATAAATTTAGACCTTATCCGATTGGAAAAAAATGTATCGTGCATACTGATCATTCTCGCTATCAAATATTTAATGCAAAAGAAAGATTCCAAACCAAGATTAATTAGATGGATGTTATTAATGCAAGAATTCGATTTTGAGATCGTTAATAAGAAAGGAACCGATAATCAAATTGCGGATCATTTATCAAGATTAGAAAATCATGAATTATCCGATATTGAAAATGAAATTATAGACGATTTTCCGATGAACAACTATATAATATCAATGAGTGGAAAATACCATGGTATGCCGATATAGTAAACTATATAGTTAGTAATATTTTACCACCTATGCTAACTTTGCAACAACGAAAAAATTCATCCATGATACGAAAACTTATTTTTGGGATGAACCATATTTATATAAGCAATGTAAGGATTTAATTATTAGAAGATGTGTACCTTATGAAGAAACTGAACCAATTATTCAAAAATGTCATGATTCTAATTTTGGAGGACATTTTGGGACTGATAAAACTGCTTATAAGATTCTAAAATCTGGATTTTACTGGCCTACTCTATTTAGAGATGTATATAGATATATTAAAACTTGCGATAAATGCCAAAGAGTAGGAAATATATCTAGAAGAAACGAAATGCCTCTAAACTTTATATTAGAAGTTGAAATTTTTGATGTTTGGGGATTAGATTTTATGGGACCTTTTATTCCTTCATTTGGAAACTCATATATATTAGTAGCAGTTGATTATGTTTCCAAATGGATTGAGGCACAAGCTTTACTTAGGTGTGATGCTAAGAGTGTTTCAAAATTTCGATGAAAAATATTTTTACTAGATTTGGAATGCCGAGAGTGATTATCACCGACGGAGGAACTCATTTTAGAAATAAATACATTCACAAACTAGTAGAAAAATACAATATTACTCATAAGATATCCATCGCTTATCATCCACGAGACTAGCGGATTAGTCGAAGTATCTAATCGTGAGATTAAACGTATTTTAGAAAAATATGTAAACCCAAATAGGTTAGATTGGTCTATTAGATTAGACAACGCATTATGGGCTTCTAGGATCTGCTTATAAAACTCCTATTGGAATGACTCCTTACGGACTTATATATGGAAAAACGTGCCACTTACCGATTGAATTAGAACATAAAGCATATTGGGCGATTAAAGAATTTAATTATAATATGAAGGAAGATCTGGTGAGAAAAGATTGTTGCAATTAAATGAATTGGAAGAATTAAGAAATGAATCGTATGATAATGATCGGATTTATAAAGAAAAGATGAAATTATGGCATGATCGGAAGATTAATCGAGAGAAATTTTGAACCGGGACGGGAAGTTTTGCTATATAATACTAGATTGAAATTATTTCCTGGAAAATTGAAGTCTCGATGGTTAGGACCTTTCACCATAACTCAAATATTTTCATACGGAACTATAGAAATCGAAGATCCAAAAGCTGGACATAAATTTAAAGTTAATGGACATAGATTAAAACCATATTTCGAAGGTATAAGACCTAACTATAAAGAGGTTTTAATGCTTAGTCGACACTGATTAATAATTGAAATTAGGTCGGGCCGACGACGTTAAACCAAGCGCTTTATGGGAGGCAACCCATATTAGTTATCTATTTTTATTGTATCTTAATAGTTAATTTATATTATTGAAACTTTACTACTCAATTATTATTAAGAATCATCACATATTCGAACCATTATGATGAGAAAAGAAATTATTTGATTTAGAGCGAAATTGGACATTATTTTGAAATCTCGCCGACGGCGAGGTCGATACTCGCCGACGGCGAGGTTCGAGCCTAAATTAGATTCGGTTATTTATCGAGCTCGGCGACGGCGGAAACGTCCTCACCGACAGCGAGAACCTGAAAGGCAGTTTTTATAACTAAGTCGCCGACGGTGAGAAACGTCCTCGCCGACAGCGAGGAAGTTACAAAGATGAGTTATTTATACTTTCAATGCCGATTTGAACGGTTTCAACACCAATTCCTTTGTGAAAACCCATTCTTAAACCACTCTAAGTACGCGCTTCTTCACTAGAATTCATTCCATTCACCATAATGGCCTCCAAATTCTTAGATTCCTCTAAATGCGGAGTGTTTAACCGGAGGAAATTTGTGAGTGCGGAAGCGCAGCGGATCTTCAACAAGGTTTTGATAAAGAAAAGAGTTATCAAGGAACGGGGATTTGTCGATCGAGGATTAGAGAATTCCACTTACGAAGATAGAAGAAACGATCGCGCGGCACTGCCTGGGAGGTATTTTGTTACACTACGTCTGCTGTTGTTATTCCAGTTGTGAAAGAGTTCTACTCTAACTTACATGCGATCAACACTGGGAATGTCTACGTCCGAGGAAGATGGGTGACGTTTACTCCATCAAGAGTAAATGAATTATTCTCTATAGAAAACACCCCGGTATGTCACTATTCAAATTTTGTGCCTTCTCGATATAATATGAATGAGATATTTCGATAGTCGATCGATGAACCGGAAGATTGGGAAATGCGTGAAGACGGGTATGTTAGTTTCTCTGCATCACTTTTGAATCCTGTCTCAATGCACTGGCACTTTTTCATCTCATCTAAATTGTTACCTACTATGAGGGTAAACAATGTTTCGAAGGAATGCGCTATATTGAATTATTGTATTCAAAGTGGATTACCTATTGATGTTGGATCAATAATTGTTAAGTCTGCATTGGTTTTAATTGTGCATGGGTCAGTTCACGGACTAGGACACCCATCTACTATTTTTGCATTATGCAGTCAGTACCAGGTTTCTTATGAAGCTTGGGAAAAGGTTCTGTTACCTTGGAAGCCGCTTGATCCTACAGATATGTTCCCTACTTTGGACAATAATGAAGACATTACATTTATCTCTCGATAGAGCTTCACGGAATAATCCTATAGCAAGGCCTATTTCGGATAAAACGGAGTTACTTATGAAGAAAATTAATGGATCTGGAGAAAGAACTACGGAATGTGAGAGATTTAATCGACAATATATCCGATTTATTTGATCACATCGATCGGAGGATGAAGGAACACTTCGATCATTCCGGACACTTGGAAGCTAGCTTTCTTCATTTGCGAGACGAAGGGTTGGATCACTAAAGAATGCAGCCGAATTTCCCTTCGGGCCTTTCTATAACTTATTTGTGCATCATCGTCATATCGGAAATATCGGAGAAGATGAAGATTCGACCTTGAAGAGTAGTAGTAAAAATTTTCATAGTATGTTTGTATTTATGTTATTTGATTTGATTTAGATTTTATTATATGTGGAGTGATGATTTGAATATCTCAAACTTAATTGAGATATGCGTCATAGTTTTGTATCAGCATTTAGTGTGTCGTGGATTGGTTTGCGATGCTTTGATTAGTAGTAAGGATTGAAGTTTGAAGTTTGATTATAGAGTTTTAAATTATGTTAGTTTGTATGTCTCATGGATTTCAATATTAAAGTTAATTTGTTGTGTTGTGTGAATTTGTTTGTGTATAAGTAGCTAATCTTCATATTAAATTAATAAATGATATGATCGGAAATATAATATAAGGCAAATCGAGGTTGAAAATGATTGACGAAAATTCAAAAATTGAAATTTTTAGGACCTCGCCGACGGCGAAAAATCCCGCCGACGGCGAGATCGATCTCGCCGACGAGCGAACAATTTCTCGCCGACGGTGGATTTTTCCCGAAACTTTTGCCTTATGGAATTAATTAGCTCGTCTGGCGGCAGAAAAATCTCGCTGACAGCGAGAACGCAAAAAGACCTATATTTGACCGGTCAAAAACACTATTCATCATCCCCAACCTCTCATTTTCGCAAAAACCGACCTAGGGCTTAAGAGATCTTAGATTTAGAGGCGATTCCATCACTCAAAAACACCGGATTTCATCTTCTCTTGGTAAGTGCTTCACTCCTATGCAAAAATTTTTTATTTTCACCATGTATTTTCACCACATTGCAAATTTTAGGAAAAATCAAAATATGGAAGAAATATTCGGTGGAAATCCATGGAATTTAATTTAAATTGCTTATTAATGTTGTAGGAAGCCTTCTTAGGATTATTTTTAAGTTTAGTGAAAATTTTCATGATTTTCACGAGATCGATCGTATGGCTCCACGACAAAAACGTCGAGTAGAATTCGACGAAGACCGATTCATCAATGCACGAGCACGGACTAAATATTTTGAAAATATTCAAGGAAGAAAGTGCATTGCGGATCGAGTTTTCAAAAATCCCGGAGGAGAAGTAGAGCGGATTATTAAGGAACGAGGTTGGGAGAATTTCGTTACATTCGATATAGAGCAGCTTGTGGAAGTGGTTAAAGAATTTTATGCCAATTTAGCTCGCCGCGAAGATGCACCGAGTAAAGGTACGAGGGTTTTTTGTAGAATTCGATGTCGCAAGAATAAACGCGTTCTATGAAGTTCATGACTCGCCCTTTAGCGAGTACGAAACTTTTGGAATGATGGAAGGACCACCGGAGGAAGTCATTAACTTTCTCGGCGATGGGACCGGAGTTTGGAAAATTAAGCGACGGGAAAGAGTGAATTTTCCTCTTTCTAAATTAAATGCGATCTCCAAAGCTCGGCATTACTTTATTTGTTCTACTCCGTTACCCACCTATCACCACGGTGAGGTAACACGAGATAGAACAGTCGAATTTCGTATTCGGAATAATAGACGCATCAACATCGGGAGAATTATTTATCGAAACATCCCGGCCACTCCTCGAAATGAGAGTGGAGCTGGATTGGGACACCACTGGATTAATTTTTCACTCTCGCCAACTCTGCGGAGTTGAGGCTAGAGATAATGAAGAATGGGTAGAACCAATGAAACCACTCACGAATTGCTAATATTAAGAGGTATGAATCTCATGAAGGGTGGAGAGCGAGGAGTAAGAAGTTATTTCACTCGGTCAGTAGAGATATACCCTCTACTAGCCATGAACCTCCCGAGCCTACCACCCCTACCCTACAAGATCCGATGAATGAATTGACACTCGCATAGAAGAAGTTTTGAGCGGTTTGGAGATACAATGGGGAGAAGATTTGATCATTTTGATCAAAGAATTGATAATACGGAGAGGAGACATGATTATGATAGCGAATATCTCCAGCGACATTCGGAATACGAGATTGCATACTATGAAGGCCGAACGTCGTTATAGGAGTGGTGATTTAGATGTTGTCTTTCCTGAGTGCCCCCGATATTCACGATACCGGCTTGCTCGGTCTTCTCGGCCTACTGGATCGGGGAGGAGATGATATAGCACGGGACTTTGATGCTGAAGAATAGGACTTTATTTGTTTTATTTGTTTGATGTTAAGTTATTTTAAAGACTTTATATATTTGTAATATTCAGTACTTTATGTTTTGATACATTTGTTTTTATGTTAAATAGGATGTTAGTTTTCTTTAGTATGTTTTTATTTTATTATGTATTGTTTTAAATTGCAAAATTGTTAATCTGTTAGTTAAAATGTTTTTAATATGTTAGTAATTCATATGTATAGTGTAGAGTTAATTTTAATTGTTATAGTTAATACTTATCTTAGATTTTATCCTTGCATTTTCTTTAAATTGTTATATATATATGGAGAATACTAACGAGTACGGAGTTCGATGAAAAATGAAAAAGCTGCAAAAATTTCAAAGAAAAGAAATACCAAAACTTGAAAGGTATGATTTATTTACTTTCCCTTTTTCATTATTTAGAATAGATATAAAAATTTAAGTTTGGGGGGAGTAAAATACAAATTTAGTTATTAACTTGTTCTCGATTTCTATTTTCAAATTATTATAAAATGATTTTTATAACAAATTTTTCAATTTAATTAATATGAATTATTTTATTGAATTATTATAAAAGGTTAAATGAATTATTTCTAGTGCTTTAATTAATTAAATAGAATAAAATATTTGGTTAAAGGGAATAAGAATATAGTAAACTATTTTTAGTAAGGAAAACTATATTCTAAAATTAAAATTCTTAAGTATTCAAGTGAAAAAGAAAAGATTGAAAATCAATAAAGTTAAAACTATGAAGTATATATAAGCGAAGAAATATTCCTAACTTTCAAATTTAGGAAGATGAAAACGAAGTTCAAAATTATTAACAGGCTCTCCAGATACAGTAATCCTCAAAAAAAAAAAAAAAAAAAAAAAGAGAGAAGAAGCTTGAGGAGATGCCTTATCAAAAATTGGCTTCATTTGAATTAACCTAAAGGGAAAAACTTAGATATTTCCAAACTTATGTTTATGGATTAGAATTTTACCTAATAGTGTTTTCTTGAATTTCTTATCATATGAATATCTTAAGTAGTTATTCTTTTAAATATAGTCATTCCTGAAATGAATAGTAAGCTAGAAATCTTAGACCTGATAATTAAATAATTTATTTCTATAAAATTAATTAAATTACATGAATTATTTTTATTTAACTTTATTATGATATTAATTAATCTAATTCATAGTTTATTTGAATTGAAAAATTTTACTATAGAAATCATTATTTTTATGTAGTATTAAAATTACTTGAGGACAAGTAATAAGTAAGTTTGGGGGATTTTGATCGCTAAAAAATTTATTAAGAAATTCATACCTATTTTTGATGAAATTGCACTTTAAAGAAGGGTATTTTCTTTATTTCATTGCAGGAATGAATAATTTACGTGATAAAAGCAAAAATCATAAAAAGGAGCAAATTTGGAGCAAAATCATGCAATTTGTCTTGAGTCGCCGACGGCGAGATCGAGCCCGCCGACGGCGAGGTTACAAGAAGAAAATTATGAAGAATTTATAACTGTCTCGCTGACAGCGAGCCCGAGCCCGCTGACAGCGAGCTAGAGCGGTTTGAAGATCTTCTAGAAGCCTCGCCGACAATGAGGTAGTTCGTCGCCGACAATGAGGTAGTTCAAATGGCACGGATACATTGAACTCGGACACTTTTGAAGAGATGCTTACACACCTCTTGGACCTTTGCTTACCTCTATATATAGAGGCCGAAATTCGATCTCTTGTGTGTTAATTTTTGTGCGGTAGTGTGTCTTTAGTGAGTCTTTAGTAAGTTTAGTGAGTAATTAGTGAGTCGTCTTTGTCTTGGAAGGAAGAGTCGAAGGAACTACGAGGAGTACTGTTTGGGGATAAATCGAGATAAGTATTTGTATTTATTGTTTTTAACTTTAAATGAAATCCATGCTTAGTTTAGTTCCCATGCATTACGAGTAGTTTATTAGTCTTTCTCCTCGTTTATGAAATTAAGTGACTTGATGAAATTAAAATAGAGAAACATATATATATTAATAAATTGTGATAATTTTTACTTAAAACTTAATTTACTTTCAAACTGGCCATTTGATTTGTTAAAATATGTTGATAATCAACTATAGTAAAAATTACATCTGATATTCGGGGAATTCAAAAGCCTTGGAAGGAGGGTGCAAATAAATAGGGAAATAATATCACTGGACGTATAATTGAACATTTTAGTGTGACAGACTAAAATATTCAATTCGGTCCTATTGTTTGAGAGCTGAAGTGTAGATGTTAGCCCTCGGGCGAGGGGAAAGTGGGAGCTCGAAGTGGCGGTCGGTATCCTCCCGGCCTGACGCAGATTCGGTAATCAAACATAGGATTAGTCAATATTCTTTACACTCGGACCAAAGGGTAAAGAATGAAATGCTCCTATTTGTCACAATACCTTAAAATTATCTATTTAAATTCATCAATCACTTAAATTTCTAAACAAGGGAAAGATACTTTTTACGAATAGTTAAGACTTATTTAACAATTAGTTTAATTTCTGCACTTTCAATACGTATTAATTTTCTACTTAGTTAAGTTACCTAATTAAAATACTTAGTTTACTTTATTGCGCTCAAATTTAGAATTCCAAATTTTCGTATACTATTTTAAAAAATTATTATTATTATTTTAAATTAGTTGTTATTTAATTTTCTCTTTCCCCGTGGGATCGATAACCGAGACTCCACTGTAGCCTCGTATTACTTGATACGATACGTATACTTGCGTAGCATCCACAACATAAACAATTACAATTCTATACATATAAATAGCAGGGTCAAGTTTTTGGCGTCGTTGCAATTAAATTAAAAATATCATAATAAAAAAATTGTGGGTCAATATTGCAGCAACCTGAGATGCAAGAATGGAAATAGCATCTATATCATAAACACTGGCTACCTTTTTAGGATTTACCCTTGTAGAGGGTGATTCAATTTCATTTGTAGCCATTCCTTCAATTAATTCATACGCTTCACCAAATGGTTTTGACATTAATGAACCACCAGCGTTAGTGTCAATAATGAACCTAAGGGATTCTACCAACCCATTGTAAAAAGTTTGAATGATTAACCAATTAGGCAGAGCATGGTGTGGACACTTTCTTAGGATTTTCTTAAATCTTTCCCAGGCTTCGTATATTGATTCCCCTTCATACTGACAAAATGAAATAATATCATTTCTAAGTTTAGTAGTCGTTGAAGGTGGAAAATACTTAGCTAGGAATTTCTGAGTTAACTCCTTCCAATTTTTAATAGAGCCAGGTGCTAATGAGTATAACCACATTTTAGCCTTATCCCTTAGTGAGAAAGGAAAAAGCTTTAGTCTAATAGCATCATCTGACATGCCAGTATAATGAAATGTAGCACAAAGTTCTAGAAAACTTGATAAGTGTAAATAAGGATCCTCGGAAGGAGTTCCCCCAAACTGGTTGTTCTACACCAGTTGGATCATCTTTGGATTTAGTTCAAACAAGTTAGCTTCTACGATAGGGTTTTGTATACTTGAGTAAATTTCACCTATCGTAGGATTTACATAATCCATTAATGATTTATGATGATTTTCCAAGTTATTATTTTGAATATTTTCCATTTCCATTTCTAGTTTTTCAAGTCCTTTATGTTTTTTGATTTTTTTCTTTTTTCTAACTTATGATCATAAGGCAAAAGTCTTGCAGATCCTTTAATTCGCATACACAACACAACATACAATACATTAAGAATTAAAAAAAAAATATTTTCAACACAAGAAAACATTTTCACAAATATCTTATTTTTCACACAAACGGTTTCTTCACAACACTTTTTCATACAAAAAACAATTTTCAACCAAAATAGTTTTTACGACACTACAATTTTCTAAACCTAAGGCTAATTACTTCAACTAAAATACTCCTAAAAGTCAAGATCAACCATTGCAATCCCTAAAAATGGTGCCCCAAACTTGATCCCGATTAATATACGCGAGTTTAATCCTTTAATTTTTTTGTTTAAATTTATTTCTTTACAACGGTGCCAAAAACATGACTCCAAAGCAAAGTAATATTTCAATTATGTCTTTAAATAGTAGAGAATTTACACAAATATATGTATCGTTATCAAGTGAGATAGATCTTTCTTATTAAGCCCCGAATATCGATCCCACGGAGATCGTAGTTAATTACGATGGCTTTCAAAAGAAGTTCTAGTCTATAATAACACTCCTTATCTTAGAAGGTTGATAAAAGTTTAGTTTTGATTATATCTAACAATTATCACTACAATACAACTTCTAATCCTAACTAAAATACTTAGAGAATTAGAAAGTGGGTTTGGATATATTAAAAATATTATTCCTCATACAATGAATTAGTGACATGTGTAAAAGTAAAATAAGTAGCGAGAGATATTAAAAAAATAGGAGCAATTATGTTCTTTATCCTTACTTGGTTCTATAATGAACATAGGTTAATTTGATGATTTGAAATCTTGTAGATGGGTTAGTGACCCACAATTTTATATTATGATATTTTTAATTTAATTGCAACGACGCCAAAAACGTGACCCCGCTATTTATAGAATTGTAATTGTTTATGTTGTGGATGCTACGCAAGTATACGTATCGTATCAAGTAATACAGGGCTCTAGTGGAGTCCTGGTTATCGATCCCACAGGGAAAGAGAAAATTAAATAACAACTAATTTAAAATAATAATAATAATTTCTAAAATAGTATACAAAAATTTGGACTTCTAAATTTGAGCGCAATAAAGTAAACTAAGTATTTTAATTAGGTAACTTAACTAAGTAGAAAATTAATATGTATTGAAAGTGCAGGAAATTAAACTAATTGCTAAATAAGTCTTAACTATTCGAAAAAGTATCTTTCCCCTTGTTTAGAAATTTAAGTGATTAATGAATTTAAATAGATAATTTTAAGGTATTGTGACAAATAGGAGCATTCCTATTCTTTACCCTTTGGTCCAGTGTAAAGAATATTGACTAATCCTATGTTTGATTGCGAATCAGCGGCTAGGGCTGGGAGGATACCGGCTGCCACTTCGAGCTCCCACGTTCCCCTCGCCTGAGGGCTAACATCTACACGTCAGCTCTCAAACAATAGGACCAAATTGAATATTTTAGTCTGTCACACAAAAATACTCAATTCTACGCCCAGTGATATTATTTCCCTATTTATTTGCACCCTCCTTCCAAGGCTTTTGAATTCCCCGAATATCATATGTAATTTTTACTATAGTTGATAACCAACATATTTTAACAATTCAAATGGCCAGTTTGAAAGTAAATTAAGTTTTAAGTAAAAATTATCACAATTTATTAATATATATAAGTATCTCTATTTTAATTTCATCAAGTCACTTAATTTCATAAACGGGGAGAAAGACTAATAAACTACTCGAATGCATGGGAACTAAACTAAGCATGGATTTCATTTAAAGTTAAAAACAATAAATACAAATACTTACCTCGATTTATCCCCAAACAGACTCCTCGTAGTTCCTTTGACTCTTCCTTCCAGTACAGCACGACTCACTAATTACTCACTAAACTTACTAAAAGACTCACTAAAGACACACTACTGCACACAAATTAAACTTAGAACTCTCAAAAAGACTAAAATATTGCACTTAGAACACAAAAGACTGCACAAACTAACACACAAAAGACTGATTTTCGGCCTCTATATATAGAGGTGAGCAAAGGACCAAGAGGTCTGTAAGCATCTCTTCAAAAAGTGTCCAGGTTCAATGTATCTGTGCCATTTGAACTACCTCGCCGTCGGCAACGAGCTACCTCGCTGTCAACGAGGCTTCTAGAAGATCTTCAAACCGCTCTACCTCGCTGTCAACGGGCTCGGGCTCGCTGTCAGCGAGACAGTTATAAATTCTTCAAAATTTTCTTCTTGTAACCTCGCCGTCGGCGGGCTCGATCTCGCCGTAGGCGACTCAGCACAAATTGCATGATTTTGCTCCAAATTCGCTCCTTTTTATGATTTTTGCTTTTATCACCTAAATTATTCATTCCTCGCAATAAAATAAAGAAAATACCCTTCTTTAAAGTGCAATTTTATCAAAAATAGGTATGAATTTCTTAATAAAATTTGCAGCGATCAAAATCCCTCAAACTTACTTATTACTTATCCTCAAGTAATTTTAGTACTACATAAAAATATTGATTTCGATAGTAAGATTTTTAAATTTAAATAAACTATGAATTAGATTAATTAATATCATAATAAAGTTAAATAAAAATAATTCATGTAATTTAATTAATCTTATAGAAATAAATTATTTAGTTATCGAGTCCAAGATTTCTAGCTTACTATTCATTTCGGGAATGACTATATTTAAAAGAATAACTACTTAAGATATTCATATGATAAGAAATTCAAGAAAACACTATTAGGTAAAATTCTAATCCATAAACATTAGTTTGGAAATATCTAAGTTTTTCCTTTTAGGTTAATTCAAATGAAGCCAATTTTTGATAAGGCATCTCCTCAAGCTTCTCCTCATTTTTCTTTTTCTTTTTCTTTTTCTTTTTCTTTTCCTCTCTTTTTTTTTTTTTTTTTTTTTTTTGAGGATTACTGTATCTGGAGAGCCTGTTAATAATTTTGAACTTCATTTTCATCTTCCTAAATTTGAAACTTAGGAATATTTCTTAGCTTATATATACTTCATAGTTTTTTACTTTATTGATTTTCAATCTTTTCTTTTTCACTTGAATACTTAAGAATTTTAATTTTAGAATATAGTTTTCCTTACTAAAAATAGTTTACTATATTCTTATTCCCTTTAACCAAATATTTTATTCTATTTAATTAATTAAAGTACTAGAAATATTTCATTTAACCTTTTATAATAATTAAATAAAATAATTCATATTAATTAAATTGAAAAAATTGCTATAAAAATCATTTTATAATAATTTGAAAATAGAAATTGAGAACAAGTTAATAACTAAATTTGTATTTTACTCCCCCCCAAACTTAAATTTTTATATCTATTCTAAATAATGAAAAAGGGAAAGTAAATAAATCATACCTTTGAAGTTTAGGTATTTCTTTTTCTTTGAAATTTTTGCGAGCTTTTTCATTTTTCATTGAACTCTGTATCGTTAGTATTCTCCATATATATATAACAATTTAAAGAAAATGCGAGGATAAATCTAGATAAGTATTAACTATAACAATTAAAATTAACTCTACACTATACATATGAATTACTAACATATTAAAAACATTTTAACTAACAGATTAACAATTTTGCAATTTAAAACAATACAGAATAAAATAAAAAACATACTAAAGAAAACTAACATCCTATTTAACATAAAAACAAATGTAATTAACTAACACAAAAACAAAAACTAAACTACTACAACAATTCAAGCAAATAATCCAACAAACATCCAATGTCTCAAAACATAAAATACTTGAATATTACAAATATATAAAGTCTTTAAAATAACTTAACATCGAACAAATAAAACAAATAAAGTCCTAATCTTCGACACCAAAGTTCCAATCTATATCATCTCCTCCACGATCGGTAGGTCGAGAAGAGCGAAGCAGCTGGTACTTGTGAATATCGGGGGCACTCGGGAAAGACAACATCTAAATCACCACTCCTATAACGACGTTCGGCTTCATAGTATGCAATCTCGTATTACGAATGTCGTCGGAGATATTCGCTATCATAATCATGTCTCCTCTCCAGATTATCAATTCTTTGATCAAAATGATCAAATCTTCTCCCAATTGTTTCTCCAAGCCGCTCAAAACTTCTTCATGCGGTGTCAATTCATTCATCGGATCTTGTAGGGTAGGGGTGGTAGGCTCAGGAGGTTCATGGCTAGTAGAGGGTATATCTCTACTTGACTTAGTGAAATAACTTCTTACTCCTGCTCTCCACCCTTCATGAGATTCATACTTCTTAATATTGGCAGCTGTGAGTGGTTTCATTGGTTCTACCCATTCTTCATTATCTCTAGCCTCAACTCCGGAGAGTTGGCGAGTGAAAAAATTAATCCGGGGTGTCCCGATCCAGCTCCGCTCTCATTTCTAGGAGTGGCCGGGATGTTTCGATAAATAAGTTTCCCGATGTTGATGCTTCTATTATACTGAATACGAAATTCGAATTGCTCTATCTCGTGTTACCTCACCTGTGGTGATAGGTGGGTAACGAGTAGAACAAATAAAGTAATGCCGAGGCTTTAGAGATCGCATTTAATTTAGAAAGAGGAAAATTCACTCTTTCCTGTCTGCTTAACTTTCCGAACTCGGTCCCATCGGTGAGAAAGTTAATGACTTCCTCCAGAGTGGTCCTTCCATCGTTCCAAAAGTTTCATACTCGCTAAAGGGCGAGTCATGAACTTCATAGAACGCGTTTATTCTTGCGGCATTGAATTCTACAAAAAAACCTCGTACCTTTCTTGGTGCATCTTCGCGGCGATTAAATTGGCATAAAATTCTTTAACTACTTCCATGACTGCTCTATATTGAACGTAACGAAATTCTCCCAACCTCGTTCCTTAATAATCCGCTCTACTTCTCCTCCCGGATTTTTGAAAACCCGATCTGCAATGCACTTTCTTCCTTGAATATTTTCAAAATATTTAGTCTGTGCTTGTGCATTGATGAATCGGTCTTCATCAAATTCTACTCGACGTTTTTGTCGTGGAGCCATACGATCGATCTATGAAAATCATGAAAATTTTCACTAAACTTAAAAATAATCCTAAGAAGGCTTCCTCCAACATTTATAAGCAATTTAAATTAAATTCCATGGATTTCCACCGAATATTTCTTCCATATTTTGATTTTTCCCAAAATTTGCAATGTGGTGAAAATACATGGTGAAAATAAAAAATTTTTGCATAGGAGTGAAGCACTTACCAAGAGAAGATGAAATCCGGTGTTTTTGAGTGATGGAATCGCCTCTAAATCCAAGATCTCTCAAGCCCTAGGTCGGTTTTTGCGAAAATAAGAGGTTGGGGATGATGAATAGTGTTTTTGACCGGTCAAATATAGGTCTTTTTCCTTCTCGCTGTTAGCGAGATTTTTCTCGCCGTCAGCGAGCTAATTAATTCCATTAGGCAAAAGTTTCGGGAAAAATCCACAGTCGGCGAGAAATTCTTCGCTGTCAGCGAGATCGATCTCGCTGTCGGCGGGATTTTGCTCGCCGTCGATGAGGTCCTAAAAATTTCAATTTTTGAATTTCGTCAATCATTTTCAACCTCGATTTGCCTTATATTATATTTCCGATCATATCATTTATTAATTTAATATGAAGATTAGCTACTTATAGACAAACAAATTCACACAACACAACAAATTAACTTTAATATTGAAATCCATGAGACATACAAACTAACATAATTTAAAACTCTATAATCAAACTTCGAACTTCAATCCTTACTACTAATCGAGCATCGCAAACCAATCCATGACACACTAAATGCTGATACAAAACTATGACGCATATCTCGATTAAGTTTGAGATATTCAAATCATCACTCCACACATAATAAAATCTAAATCAAATCAAATAACATAAATACAAACATACTATGAAAATCTTTACTACTACTCTTGAAGGTCGGAATCTTCATCTTCTACGATATTTCCGATATGACGATGATGCACAAATAAGTTATAGAAAGGCTCGAAGGGAAATTCCGAAGCGATTCTTCGGTGATCCAACCCTTCATCGCAGATAAATGAAGAAAGCTAGCTTCCAAGTGTCCGGAATGATCAAAGTGTTCCTTCATCCTTCGATCAATGTGATCAAATAAATCGGATATTTTGTCGATTAAATCTCTCACATTACGTAGTTCTTTCTCCATTCCATTAATTTTCTTCAAAAGTAACTCCGTTTTATCCGAAATAGGCCTTGCTATAGGATTATTCTGTGAAGCTCTATCAGAGATAAATGTAATGTCTTCATTATTGTCCAAAGTAGGGAACATATCTGTAGGATCAAGCGGCTTCCAAGGTAACAGAACCTTTTCCCAAGCTTCATAAGAAAGCTGGTACTGACTGCATAATGCAAAAATAGTAGATGGGTGTCCTAGTCCGTGAACCGACCCATGCACAATTAAACCCAATGCAGACTTAACAATTATTGATCCAACATCAATAGGTAATCCACTTTGAATACAATAATTCAATATAGTGCATTCCTTCGAAACCTTGTTTACCCTCATAGTAGGTAACAATTTAGATGAGATGAAAAAGTGCCAGTGCTTTCGGACGGGATTCAAAAGTGATGCGGAGAAACTAACATACCCGTCTTCACGCATTTCCCGATCTTCCGGTTCATCGATCGGATATCGAAATATCTCATTCATATTATATCGAGAAGGCACAAAATTTGAATAGTGACATACCGGGGTGTTTTCTATAGAGAATAATTCATTTACTCTTGATGGAGTAAACGTCACCCATCTTCCTCGGACGTAGACATTCCCATTGTTGATCGCATGTAAGTTATAGTAGAACTCTTTCACAACTAGAATAACAACAACAGACGTAGTGTAACAAAATACCTCCCAGTGCCGCTGTGCGATCGTTTCTTCTATCTTCGCAGTGGAATTCTCTAATCCTCGATTGACAAATCCCCGTTCCTTGATAACTCTTTTCTTTATCAAAACCTTGTTGAAGATCCGCTGCGCTTCCGCACTTACAAATTTCCTCCGGTTAAACACTCCAGATTTAGAGGAATCTAAGAATTTGGAGGCCATTATGGTGAATGGAATGAATTCTAGTGAAGAAGGCAGACTTAGAGTGGTTTAAGAATGGGTTTTCACAAAGGAATTGGTGTTGAAACCGTCCCAAATCGGCATTTGAAATATATATAACTCATCTTTATAACTTCCTCGCTGTCGGCGAGGTCGTTTCTTGCCGTCGGCGACTTAGTTATAAAAACTGCCTTTCCGGTTCTCGCTGTCGGCGAGGACGTTTCTCGCTGTCAGCGAGCTTATAAATAAACTGAATCTAATTTAGGCACGAACCTCGCTGTCGAAGAGTATCGACCTCACCGTCGGCGAGATTTCAAAATAAAGTCCAATTTCACTCTAAATCGAATAATTTCTTTTCTCATCATAATGGTTCGAATATGCGATGATTCTTAATAATAATTGAGTAGTAAAGTTTCAATAATATAAATTAACTATTAAGATACAATAAAAATAGATAACTAATATGGGTTGCCTCCCATAAAGTGCTTGGTTTAACGTCGTCGATCCGACCTAATTTCAATTATTAATCGAAGTCGACTAAGCATTAAAACCTCTTTATAGTTAGGTCTTATACCTTCGAAATATGGTTTTAATCTATGTCCATTAACTTTAAATTTATGTCCAATTAATCTATCTAACATCTGGTCTAGAAATGGTAAAGGGAAGTGATCTTTCCTGGTGGCGGTATTTAATTTCCTATAATCGATACATATACGCCAACCAGTAACTTGTCTTATAGGAATAAGATCGTTATTTTCATTGACAGTGACGGTCACTCCTCCCTTCTTAGGAACACGATGAATTGGGCTTACCCAAGCATCGTCGGAAATAGGATATATAATACCATTATCTAACCATTTTAAAATTTCTTTCTTAGCTACTTCTTTCATTACGGGGTTTAATCTCCTTTGGGGATGCTGCTTTAGGTTTATGTTCATCATCTAAAATAATTCTATGCATACGGATTGAAGGACTAATTCCTTTAATATCCGCTAAAGTCCAACCAAAAGTTTTCTTATATTTTTTTAAAGTTTCTAAAAGTTTTTGTTCTTGAGATTCGTTTAATGCGGATGAAATAATAGCTGGTAAAGTTGAAGAATTACCTAAATAAGCATATATCAAATGATCGAGTAATATTTTTAGCTCGAGTTCGGGAGGTTTAATAATTGATGGAACTATATTCTTGTCGGTATTTTCGGTATTATCCAAAAATTCAAATCTTTCCCGAATATAATCTAGTTCTTCATGATTATCTTCGATTAATTCGGTGTTTTCTTTTTCTAATTTATCCTCGTAATATTCCTTAAAATGTTCTTGTTGTAAATATTCATGTATTTCCATCCGAAAACATTCATCATCTTTTTCTAGCGCAGGATATTTCATTGATTTTGCAATATTAAATGTAACTTTTTGGTCATTTACTCTCATAGTTAATTCTCCTTTACGAACATCAATCATAGCTTTTCCAGGTAGCTAAAAATGGTCTTCCTAAAATGATAGGAATTTCTTTATCTTCCTCCATATCTAAAACAATAAAATCTACTTGGGAAGATAAATTTATCCACACTTTACTAACACATCTTCAATAACTCCCTTAGGATAGGTAGCCGAACGATCGGCTAATTGAAGGGTTACTGAAGTAGGTGTAATTTTTCCTAATCCTAATCTCTTAAAAATCGATAGAGGCATTAGATTGATGCTTGCTCCTAAGTCACACAAAGCTTTTCCATAAAATTTTTCTCATATAGCGCAGGGTATAGTGAAACTACCAGGATCTTTCAATTTTTCAGGAAGCTTCTTCTGAATAATAGCACTACACTCTTCACTAAGTGCGACAGTTTCATTATCAGTGAATTTTCTTTTCTTATTTAGAATATCTTTCATAAATTTTACATAATTTGGCATCTGATCTAAAGCTTCAACAAAAGGTATATTAATTGTTAATTTCTTTAATATTTCAAGGAATTTAGCAAATTGTTTATCTTTTCTATGTTGAGCTAGTCGTTGAGGAAATGGTGGTGGAGGTTTTTCAACGAAATTTTCATAGGTATTAAAGGATGTTCCAAGTTTGAATCTTGTTGAATTGTTTCCTTTTCGATTTCCACTTCCTCTTTTTGGCTTTCAAGTTCTTTTTGAATTTGAGGTTCTAATTCTTTTCCACTCCTTAGTTGTATTGCTTTAATTTGTTCTTTTCCTTGATCTTTAGGATTTACTTCCACATTACTAGGAAAAGTTCCGGGTATTCTATTATTTAGCGCGATAGCAATATGGCCGAGTTGAGTTTCGATATTTTTAATAGATGTTCCTTGAATTTGTAATTGATTTCCTTGAATTTGTAGTTGATTTCCTTGATTTTGTAGCCGATGACCCATATTCAAAATTAATTCATCCATGGATAATTTCTTATCCTTGAATTGAGGGTTATTGTTATTAAATCCAGAGTGGGTAATTAGGTTTATAGTTTGGATTTGCTTGATTAGGTTGATTCATCCATTGTTGATTAGATGTGTTATTCCAATTAAAATTTGGATGAGTTTTCCAACCAGGATTATAATAGTTTGAATAAGGGTTATTTGTTCTATTATTAATAGCATTTAAAGTTTCATAATTAGTTTGAGATTCTATGATTTGTCCAGATGAGTTTTCTTCGAAATTAGGAGAGTAGTTCATTCCAAAAAGATCTAACTTCTTAGATATAGCAGCAATTTGAGAAGCTAACATAGATATTGCATCGTTTTCATGAATGCTTGGCTATCTTTTTAGGATTTACTCTTTCGACGAGCCATTGGAAATTATTTGTTGCCATTTCTTCGATTAGTGCATAAGCTTCATCAAATGGTTTAGACATTAATGAACCTCACGATGAAGCATCGATGATTGATCTTAAAGATCCTACTAATCCATTATAAAAGGTTTGAATAATCGGCCAATCTGGTAGCGCATGATGTGGGCATTTCCTAAGAAGTTCCTTAAATCTCTCCCAAGCTTCATATATTGATTCTCCATCTAACTGACAAAAAGAAGTTATATCATTTCTAAACTTAGCGAGTTTTAGATGGTGGAAAATATTTGGATAGAAATTTTTGTGATAATTCTCCCCAAGTTTTAATAGATCCAGAGTCTTAACGAATTCGACCACATTTTAGCTTTATCCCTTAATGAAAAAGGAAAAAGTCTAAGTCTTATAGCATCGTCAAATACTCCTTGATATTTAAAAGTAGCACGAAAGTTCTAGAAAACTAGCAAGATGTAAGTTAGGATCTTCGGTAGGTGAACCACTAAATTGATTGTTTTGTACCATTTGGATAATTGCGGGTTTAAGTTCGAATGAATTAGCGAGCTACATCGGGGTTTTGAATAGTTAAATGAATTTCATCTGATGTAGGGTTGGCATAATCTCTTAATGGTCTTTGTTGGTTCATATTTTGAATTTCAGGAATATTTGCCATTTTTGTTAAATTAATAATTTGTTTCTTTTGTTTTCTAATTCTTTTAATTGTACGCTCTAATTCAGAATCGTAAGGTATTAAATTTTCATTTCCAAATTTGCGCATACAATTTCAGAATAGATATTAATTTATTTATTATGATTATTTTAAAATAGTCCGTTGCTTTAGTAAATTTTTCTTACTTTCCCCGGCAACGGCGCCAAAAACTTGACCCACAATTTTATATTATGATATTTTTAATTTAATTGCAACGACGCCAAAAACGTGACCCCGCTATTTATAGAATTGTAATTGTTTATGTTGTGGATGCTACGCAAGTATACGTATCGTATCAAGTAATACGGGGCTCACAGTGGAGTCCTGGTTATCGATCCACGGGGAAAGAGAAAATTAAATAACAACTAATTTAAAATAATAATAATAATTTCTAAAATAGTATACGAAAATTTGGACTTCTAAATTTGAGCGCAATAAAGTAAACTAAGTATTTTAATTAGGTAACTTAACAAAGTAGAAAATTAATACGTATTGAAAGTGCGGGAAATTAAACTAATTGCTAAATAAGTCTTCACTTATTCGGAAAAAGTATCTTTCCCTTGTTTAGAAATTTAAGTGATTAATGAATTTAAATAGATAATTTTAAGGTATTGTGACAAATAGGAGCATTCCTATTCTTTACCCTTTGGTCGAGTGTAAAGAATATTGACTAATCCTATGTTTGATTGCGAATCACGCGGCTAAGCTGGGAGGATACCGACTGCCACTTCGAGCTCCCACGTTCCCCTCGCCCGAGGGCTAACATCTACACTTCGGCTCTCAAACAATAGGACCGAATTGAATATTTTAGTCTCGTCACACTAAAATACTCGATTCTACGCCCGATGATATTATTTCCTCATTTATTTGCACCCTCCTTCCAAGGCTTTTGAATTCCCCGAATATCATATGTAATTTTTACTATAGTTGATAACCAACATATTTTAACAATTCAAATGGCCGGTTTGAAAGTAAATTAAGTTTTAAGTAAAAATTATCACAATTTATTAATATATATAAGTATCTCTATTTTAATTTCATCAAGTCGCTTAATTTCATAAACGGGGAGAAAGACTAATAAACTACTCGGAATGCATGGGAACTAAACTAAGCATGGATTTCATTTAAAGTTAAAAACAATAAATACAAATACTTACCTCGATTTATCCCCAAACGGACTCCTCGTAGTTCCTTTGACTCTTCCTTCCAGTACAGCACGACTCACTAATTACTCACTAAACTTACTAAAAGACTCACTAAAGACACACTACTGCACACAAATTAAACTTAGAACTCTCAAAAAGACTAAAAGATTGCACTTAGAACACCAAAGGCTGCACAAACTAACACACAAAAGATTGATTTTTGGCCTCTATATGTAGAGGTGAGCAAAGGACCAAGAGGTGTGCAAGCATCTCTTCAAAAAGTGTCCAGGTTCAATGTATCTGTGCCATTTGAACTACCTCGCCGTCGGCGACGAACTACCTCGGCTGTCGGCGAGGCTTCGAAGATCTTCGAGCCGCTCATCTCGGCTGTCGGCGGGCTCGGGCTCGGCTGTCGGCGAGACGATTATAAATTCTTCAAAATTTTCTTCTTGTAACCTCGCCGTCGGCGAGCTCGATCTCGCCATCGGCGACTCGGCCTAAATTGCATGATTTTGCTCCAAATTCGCTCCTTTTTATGATTTTTGCTTTTATCACCTAAATTATTCATTCCTGCAATAAAATAAATAAAATACCCTTCTTTAAAGTGGAATTTTATCAAAAATAGGTATGAATTTCTTAATAAATTTTTCAGCGATCAGTTAGCCAGGGAAGATACTAGTTCTCACTCTAGAGTTCCCTCTTCTCCCTCCACCTGGGGGACTAACATCTTAAAAAAGAACTTTTCACATTAAATCAAATTAGGGGTTTTAGTCTGTCACCCTAAATTCCTCTAATTCTACACCTCTTAAACATGCATATCTCCCTATCTATTTGCACTTAACCATATGGACTACATTCTCACCCATATAATCTCATGTGATTTTACCAATAGTTAACTGAGACAATACCGTATTGGTTCTTACATGTTCTTACAATAGATTTTAACATGCAAGTTGATCAAGTTTACATGTAATGAAGATCAAAGTAAAATCATCACAATATATTATAACTCTACTCAATTATATATCCTACACATGCATACTAATTCATTGTAAGAGGGAAGAGTAAAGAAAACTACTCACTACACATGGAGAAACAACAACAACTTTTCATTGAACAACACTTTGAATACATACAAAAAAAGTACCAAATTTAAACTAAATTATGATGAAAATACTTATCTTTGATGGAAATCAAACTCTCCTTGTATAGCAAAAACAATCTTCTTCCAATCCTCTCCAAGAACAAAGTAAAAAGAAAAGAAGAAATTCTCACACTCTCTCTTTCTCTCTAACCTTGTCGCCCCACTTGGGGCTAACGCCCAAGCCTTCTTTTTCTTTTCTAATCTTCTCCTAATTATCCTCCCTAATTATTCTCTTCTCCAAGAGTTCAAAAGTGTTCATAATTTTCTAAGAAATGCTTAAGTGTCTCTTCAAAGTGTCCATATTCAATGAATCTTCCAATGGGTGCCATAAGAGCCTTTTCACTCCAAGAGACACATCTCTACCATAATAACTCCTTCTAACCAACCCAAACTCTTCAAGAATTTTTATTTTATCACTCCCAATGAGTTCCCCATGAGTCACACTTCTAAACGCTTCAAAAATTATCCAAATCCAACATTTCGACTAGAAGTTATGCCAAACACTGTCACTGGCGGCTATGAGCTGATGGTTTGGTGCATAGGCACCACTACCTGGATGCTATGCGCCAACTGGTTGCACCTAGGTGCCATACACAGGTACATAAGTGTCCAACTTGACCCGTTTTACTCCGGTACGCTCCGACTCGACCCGTTTTGCTCTGGTATGCTCTATATTGGTCTATTTTTGTTCCTTTTGCTCCAATCACTCCAGATTCTTCAATTTGATGTACCTAAAATCAAAAACACAAGAAACATACCTTTAAAGTGTGATATCATTATAAAATTTAGCATAAAAGTAATAAATTTTTAGGTTGATCACTAAGGCTTCATGGCTATGCGGCACATTTTGGAGCTTACGTGTTAGCAAGCTCGCAGCTAAGTGTCGGTACCCCATGCTTACATGCGGAAGTTAAAAGAGAGGATTTATTTTAAATTAGGTGCCATTTTGAAGAGGTTTTTAAAGCACCTCTTGGTGAGAACATGGGTAACAAACTATTGGCGCTAAATTTAATTCAGATTACTCTTGAATGGATGCATCTCTTGGAAGATATATTGAATCAGGAAACAATTTGAAGAGATACGAAGATACCCTTTAGAAAAGTATAAAAAGAGGACTTAAAAATCAGAAATATGGTTGTTGTTGGAGGGTGTGGTTAGTTTTTAAGAGTGAGGTTTATGTTAGAGAGTTATTGTAGAACACACCTCTCCACTTCACCATCTTTACTTCATTTTATCTAGTTTGTATTAGGAGTAGAATTGAGATTTTGAGTCTACAGAGTTGGGCTCAGCCTCTATAGAGTATTGTAAGGGAAAGAAAATTTTTCAAAGGAACATTAAGAGTTTTTTGGAAAGGATTTACAAATAAGTCTTTATCTTTGTATTACTGTTGACCTCATTTTTGATGAGGTCTTCTCTTCCTTTTTTAGTACTTAGGATCTAGCCTTAGGCTTTTCCTTTGACTATCCTAGAGGATTAGAATTGGGACCCACCACTTAGAAATTCAAACCACTTCTTAACTCCCTCCAAACTCCACAAACTTGATTGTAGACCCCTAATCACCTAGAGGGTTGAAATCAAATGTGGAAGTTTAAAGGATGAGTTCCTATAGGACTCTTTGGCCTTGGGAGCGCCCTACAGGTGGCCTGGTGCAGTGAGGGCCGACTTACACACACACTACACTTATAAACTACACTTTCACACACATACTAAAACCACACCCATACCCAACTTGACCTCCTGACTCATGAAGGTGATTCACATGGATGGTCCTTAACCCCTAAGCCCTTGGCTAAGAGGGTCAGGAATAACATAGTGAATGCCTCAAATGAGTCCCTTCATGGCTCATGTGGGCTTGATATGGCTTCATGGCTCAACAAAAATGATTTCATTCCACTTACATTTACCAATATTGAATTTCTAAATTTTCAATTTTTGACCCCGGGACCCCAGACCCGCCTAGCCTACCCAAAACCCTTGAAATTACCCAAATTTTCCAAAATTCTCCAAAATCACCCAAATTCCTCAAAATCAATCCTAAACATTCTCCCACCACTCAAATTGACCATTTTTACCCAAAATACCCAAAATTCCAAAAAAATACCCCCAATACCCTCCAAATTACCAAAATGCCCCTCTTGACCCAAAAATCCAAAAAATTCCAAAAATTCCCAGAAAATTTCAAAAAATCCCAAATAGTTCCAATTTCATTTTGTTCAACTACACTATGGGCCAATTTTGTCAATTTACCCCACTTTTGTCAAAATCCCCAATTTGACCCATTTTAACCCAAAGTGAACCCAATGTCAAACCAAACCTACCCGATTGACCCAAATTCTGGTCCAACTCAATTCTAAACTTCAATTCAACATCCCCAACACCAATATAGACCAAATCCAAGCCCAATTTGATTGGCATTTGAATCCAATTTCACTTTTGACCTTAAAGCCCAATTTGGACCCATGACCCAAACTAACCCAATTCAACTCCAATTAACCCCAAATCTTTTCTAAACCTTCCCTAACATCCCTACAAACAAAACACTAACATGATTTGCCCAAAATTTGAACCCAAACCCAACTCAAATTCAACCCAAAGTCAAAACTCCTTACATGGGCCTACACACTAAACCTAACCCGAATAGGCCCAAACCCCAAAATCCAAACCCAACCAAAGTTGAAACCTCTTTGAAACAGCCCTACAAACATTTCTCAACATTAATTTTACACCAATTTCAACATTAGCCCAACACTAGCCCAAGTTAACCCAATTTGGCCTACCATTGGCCACTTTACCAAAAAGCCCAAATTCGACCCAATTCGAACCCGAACCACCTCGAACTTGTTTCAAATCACTCATGACACATCCCTAAACCAAACCCAACAATTATTTGGCCCAAACTTTTACAAATTTCCCATCCACCAATTTATTTCCAAGCTTAAAAAGCCCACTTTCTTAAACCTTCCTAAAAACCCATCCAAAACAAATTTAAAAGCCCAAAACTTATTCCAAAAGCCCACATGAAATTTCTCTCATCATACCTATGATTTAAAACACTTCCTAAGTTCCAAAATCAATAACCAAATAGTTCCAAATCAAGCTTCATGAAATTTGTCCACTAAAATACCAAAATTCCTTAAACCCACTTTCATGAAACTAAGCCAACTTTTCCCAAGCCATATATAAGCCATGAAGCCACTCTTAAGCCACCTGCAAGCCATGTGAGTTGTTCACATGTGACCTTACCACATTGGGCAAAAGGAGGAGATCCTTTCCACATTCCCTTAAGGTGATTAACCATTTCCATGTCTCCCCTAAACCATGTTTAATCCTAATTGTACTTGGATTGTGACTTGACCCCACTAATCAAGCTGATCCAAATCACTTTCTCTTCAGCCTAAACCAAGCCTTGGGTGGTGCACCTAGCCCAAAAGGATGGGTTGACCCATTTAGAGCCAAAATAGTCATGGCCCCATGCCATTTTGATCAAACTCCTTTACACATGTCCAAACCCAATTGACTTCACCATTGCCAAGCCCTGACCTCCCTGGTCAAGATGGTGACTCATGCCTGCCGGCCAGCCACCTGGGTCGCCGAAAAACACCATGGCCGAGACCTTGGAAGGAGCTAAACAATGAAATTCTCCCTTGCTGAGTTGCCCCATGCCCAGTGGCCATTGCGAGTTGTTCTTCCCTTGCCGAGAGCAGTGATCCCGGTCCCTAACTCCCCACGGGAGGCCCTCCAGCCTCTCCTAGTTAAACCTCACCCCTCTCGGCCATGAAAAGGTGCTGAACCAACCTTAAGGAAACTCTCCCAAAATCACTCCAGACTCTCCCCCACACCTAGAGCATTTGATCCCCACTGCTCTCTTGCTCTAATCCCCACTAATTGAGCTCAATTTTGGAGCTCGATTCTCGAGCCGAACGAGGACACTCCCAAATCCTCCACCAAAGTCAAATTAAACTCACCCACACCTGCACAACACCAAGAGAAGGAGTTCCCCAGTAAAAGCCCCCTCTCCAGGCACCCATCTGTTCCAGACTCCAAAGGTTGAAATCGGGCTTGGTCAAAATCATACCTGGACAATTCACCAGGCTTAGGGACTTCATCTGGGGCTTGCTTGGACCCAATCGAAGGTGACACAACCCTCGGATCGAAGCCACACTTCTCCGAGGCTAAGGTATGAGCTAACTCTTTATCCCGAGCCTCTGGAGATTGTCTATTTCAAATGCTTTAATTTTAATGCATGATCACTGTATAGATGTGTTCGTCTCTTCAAGACGAATCCATAGAGCACAAGAACACGAAAATTCGTTAAGAAATGAGTGAGTTCTTAGGGTTTTTGTGTGGACGGCTCTCGGGTGAGAATGGCTGGGGACGATGAGCAGATGCCGTCCATTCAATACACGCGCGGATGGACGGCTCAGATCGGGTCGGATAGGCAGATGATACGCGGAAGGCGGGACACGGGCTGCTGACTCAAGTGGCGGCGTCGAATGGCAGCGCGACACGCGGCGTTTCGGAGATGCACGGGATGAGTCGAGGCCGCCGTTTTAAATAGAAAATCAGGGTATTTTTTTGATTTACTTAATTCCCTAAACTTCAAAAATTCATATCTTCATATAGAAAAATCATAAAAATAAAATAAAAATACCCTCTTACTCAGTGAACAGAGGAGAATAATGTGGAAAAGAAATCATTTAATTTCATTGAATATTAGATTTTTAATGATTTATTTACTCTCTGCACATTTTCAATTCTCCATGCATGTAGACAAATCACCATGGCATGAGACCATAGAGCTTTTGAAGCCTCGAATTTGGGGACATTCCACGAATTTTCCAAAGTCAGAGGCCATCCCTATGAAGAGTTATTGATTTTTCAATTCTAGGTCACTATTCTGAGTATTTTAATTCCAATAATTAGCATGTTATGAAATAAATTCTAGGAAAATTTGATGATGTTTCTTATGACCAGAGGACCCTAGGGAAAATAGGTTTTGAGTTAACTCACTTGGAATAACCCTAATTGGCTTAAACACCCAAAATGGAGCTTTAATTAATTAGAGCTAATCATACATCAAATTGACTTCAAATCAATTCTCCACTGACCTTTAGGATCAGAGGAACCCACCATAAAAGTTTGAAGTCAATTGGACTTGGTTAGCCCTATCAAATGGGTTGATTAAGCCATTTAGTCAAACTTAAACTTTAAAAATTCATAACTTTCAAAATACTTTTCAAAAATTCACCAAATTGGTTTTAGAGCCTCTCTGATATCAGGAGAATTTAAGAAAATTAAAATTGCAATTTTCTAAAAAAGTTGATTTTTTTGCATTATTTTAATATTTTTAATAAATAAAAATAATAAAAATCACAAAAATAATAAAATTCACCAAAATGTCACATTTTGAATTTTAATCACTTAGGAACAAATCCCATATTTTTCTTAAGTCTCTATGATGAGATATTAAGTTTTAAAGCCCTAAGGTAATTTTAAAATTAAAAAAATGTATTTTCTAGCATTTCCACTAAAATAATTCTAATAAATCAAAGAAAAATCATAAAACTATAAAAATTGGTTCTCTAGTTTCCTTGATATCAGAGAGATTTTTTAAAAATATAAAATTCATTTTTCAACCTTTATTTTATTTTTAAATTAATTAATACTCCAAAACTCAAAATAATTATAATAAAGAAAATATAACTCAAGAAATCGCCAAAATTGGTCCAAGTGGTTCTCTGGTCATTATGAATGTCCCAGAATTTTCTTA
Source organism: Papilionanthe hookeriana x Papilionanthe teres (assembly GCA_022702705.1). NCBI lineage: Eukaryota > Viridiplantae > Streptophyta > Magnoliopsida > Asparagales > Orchidaceae > Papilionanthe > Papilionanthe hookeriana x Papilionanthe teres. The sequence continues at coordinate 25,658,494 of CM040426.1, forward strand.
AGGACAGAAACTTTGCCTTGATCATGTTATTGAATTTACCTTGAAGATCCCTATTTTCCACCAAAAATAATTACATAAATAAATTAAATATAGAAAAATCACATTTTCTCCTCTAATGTCTTGATTGATATGTGAGTGAAGTCACATAAAAATTTCAAATTCATTTGAGCTCAATTTAGTGAGTTATGGAATTAGTAAGTTTAAAGGGCAAAATGGTAATTAAAATTTTAACCTATAATTAAAAATTTTAGGTTTAATTAAAAGGGTGGGTAAAATATTTGATACTAAGTTGATTTTGGATGTTTGAAACTTAGGTAATTAAAGGGTGGAAACCTACCGAACAATTTGAAAATAATTAAAATAAACCTTAATTAAATAATTAATTAAATTTGGAAGAATAATGAAAAATTGGAATTATTAAAATAGGGATATTATTAGGAAGAGATTTATTCTTTAATTTAAAAATCTCTAAATTAATCACCTCAATAATATTTAATTCCTAATTAAAATGATAATCCAAACTCAAGATTTAAAATGCTAAAAGACTTAATCATTAAATTAAATTAAAGTTAAAACATTTAAATTAAATCCTTCCAAAATTTCAATTAAATTAATACTTTAACAATTAAATTAAATCATCTTTAAAACATAAAAAATAAAATATTAAATTAAAATTAAAATTAAATTAAATTAAAATTTAAATTAAATTAAATTAAATTAAATTAAATTAAATTAAAACATATTAAATTAAATTAAATTAAAACATATTAAATTAAATTAAATTAAATTAAAAATAAAATCAAGTTAAAATAAAATTAAAATTAAATTAAAAAATTAAATTAAATTAAAATTAAAACTAAACCAAATTAAATTAAAATTAAAATTAAATTAAATTATATTGAATTTTGGTTGGACTTTAGCCGATATTAAAGAATTTAGTCCTTCGATTTGTATGCATAGAATTTTATTAGATGATGAACATAAACCAAGAATTGATCCACAAAGGACACTGAATACTATTATGAAAGAAGTAGTTAAAAAAGAGATTTTTAAATGGTTAGATACTGGAATTATATATCCTATTTTGGATAGTACTTGGGTAATCCCAATTCATTGTGTTCTTAAGAATGGGGGAGTACTTGTTGAAGAAAATGAAAAAAATGAATTAATACCTATCATACAAGTTTCTGGATGGCGTATTTGTATTGATTATAGAAAATTAAATGCCGCCACTAGAAGAGATCACTTTCCTCTTCCTTTTCTAGATCAAATGTTGGATAAACATGCTGGACACAAGTATTACTGCTTTCTGGATGGATATACCGATTACCATCAAATACATATTGCTCCTGAGGATCAAGAGAAAACAACATTTACTAGTTCGTATGGAACTTTTACTTTTCGAAGAATGTCTTTCGGACTATGTAATGCACCTGAAACATTCCAGAGATGTATGATGTCTATATTTAGTAAGTTAATTGATAATGGAATAGAAGTATTTATGAACGATTTCTCTGTGTTTGGAACGTCATTTGACGTATGCTTAAATCATCTTTAAAAAATTTTGTAGTTATGCGAAAGAACTAATTTAGTTTTAAATTGAGAGAAATGTGAATTTATGGTTACATGAGGAATTGTATTAAGGCATAAAATTTTAGAAAATGGCATGGAAGTAGACCCTGCAAAAATTCAAGTAATAGCTAAATTACCAGCTCTTACTACAGTGAGAGGGGTAAGAAGTTTTCTTGGACATGCTGGTTTCTACAGGCGCTACATTAAAGATTTTTCAAAATTTGCCAAACCTCTTTGCCAACTTTAGAAAAGGACAAGAACTTTGAATTTACCGAAGACTGCTTAAATGTCTTTAAATTATTGAAGGAAAAACTAATCACAGCACCTATAATAGTTTCATCTGATTGAGAGAAACCAATTGAATTAATGTACGATGTTAGTGATTATCCTATTGGAGCTGATCTTGGTCAAAGATATGATAAGATTTTTAAGGTTATAAACTATGCTAATAGAACTCTTAATGATGTCCAAATTAACTATATGATTACTGAAAAAGAGTTACTGGCTATTGTATATGTTTTTGATAAATTCAGATCATATTTAATTGGTACTAAATGTATTGTGTATACTGATCATTCTGCTATTAAATATCTAATGCAAAAGAAGGATACTAAACTAAGATTAATTAGATGGGTACTTGCAAGAATTCGATTTTGTGGTGATTGATAGAAAGGAAACTGACAATCAAATTGCTGATCATTTGTCAAGACTAGAATATCATGAATCATCTGACACCGACAATGAAATAACAGACAGTTTACCTGATGAACAACTTTATAATATTAATGAGTGTAAAATACCTTAGTATGCTGATATAGTTAATTATATAGTAAGTGATATTTTGCCACCTATGCTAACACTGCAGAAATAAAAAAAATTCATTCATGATACAAAAGCATATTTTTGGGATGAACCATATTTACGTAAGCAATGTAATGATCTTATTATTAGGAGATGTGTACATTATGAAGAAACTAAACTGATTATTAAAAAATGTCACAATTTAGAATTTGGAAAAGATTTTGGGATTGACAAAACTGCGCATAAAATTTTGCAAGCTAGATTTTATTGGCCTACTATTTTTACAGATGTTTACAGATATCTCAAAAATTGTGATAAATGCCAGCGACTAGGTAATATATATAGAAGAAATGAAATGCCTCTGAATTTCATGTTAGAAGTTGAGATTTTTCATGTTTGGGGATTAGATTTCATGGGACCATTTATTCCTTCATTTGGGAACTTATATATTTTAATTACAGTTGATTATGTATCAAAGTGGATTGAAGCACAAGTTTTACCTCGTTTTGATGCTAAAAGTGTTTCAAGATTCTTAATGAAAAACATTTTCACAAGATATGGTATGCCGAGAGTGATTATCACTGACGGAGGATCCCATTTTAGAAATAAATACATTCAGAGATTGGCAGAAAAGTTTAATATTCTTCATAAATTCTCTACTGCTTATCATTCTCAAACAAGTGGTTTAGCTGATGTTTCTAATCGTGAGATTAAACAAATTTTAGAAAATACTGTTAACCCTAGTAGAGTAGATTGGTCTACGAAACTGGTACTGCATTAAGGGCATACAGGATTGCTTATAAAACTCCTATTGGCATGACTCCTTACAGACTTATTTATAGAAATACTTGTCACTTACCAGCATAATTGGAGCATAAAGCATATTGGGCGATTAAAAAATTCAATTATAATTTGAAAAATGCTGGTGAAAAGAGATTGTTACAATTAAATGAATTAGAAGAATTAAGAAATGAATCTTATGATAACGATAGAGTTTATAAGGAAAAACTGAAGTTAAGGCATGATCGGAAGATTAATCAAAAGAACTTTGAACCAGGACAAGAATTTTTGCTTTATGATACAAGGCTGAAATTATTTCCTGGGAAATTAAAATCTCGTTGGTTATGACCCTTTACTGTGACTCAAGTTTATAATTATGGAGCTGTTGAAATTGAAGATCAGAAGACTAGGAATAGATTTAAAGTAAATGGCCATAGATTAAACCATATTTTGAGGGTAAAAGACCGAATTTTAAAGAGGCTTTAATGCTCAGTCAACCTGAATAACACCTGAATATGTCGGGCTGACGACGTTAAACCAAGTGCTTTATGGGAGGCAACCCATACTTATCTTTATTTATTGTGTGTTTTATTGAATTTATCGTTAGTTTGTAGTAATATTGAATTATACTACTTGTATTTGCTCTTTGATTATCAAGAATTGGGATCCATAGAGAAAATTTGGAACATATTTAACTACGATGTATATGTGCAAAATTTTACCTAAGGCACCGACGGTGGGGTTTTCCCAAGAGCTCTGGAATTTAATTGCATAAAGCTCACCAACAGCACCATCGAGGCCGCCGACAGCGAGATCAGCGAGTGGGAAATGACGGTTTTTAGTTGTTTTTAGCTAATTTATCCCCTATAAACTTCCATGGACGGTTCTTAAACACTCCAATTCCCAAAAACAAATGGAAACTTCGTTGAATTTCTCTCAAATGGCTTCCAATTCAGTAGACTAACCTTGATTTCAAGTGTACAACCGGAGGAAGTTCGTTAATGCCGAGGCGCAGCGACTTTTTAACAAGGTGATGTTAAAGAGAAGGGTAATCAAGGAAAGAGGATTTGTCAATCGAGGATTAAGTAATTCTTCATCAGCAATTGAAGAAATGATCGTGCAGTGAAGATGGGAAGTATTTTGCTATACAACTGCCGCAGTAGTCGTTCCTATGGTGAAGGAGTTTTACGCCAATTTGCATGGAATCAACCAAGGAAGCGTCTATGTGTGAGGTAGGTGGATAACATTTAATTCTGGACGAATTAATGAATTAAACATGCTTGAAAATGTTCCTGTCTGCCATTATTCAAATTTCATGCTGATAAGAGACAAGATGAATGAAATTTACTAATATTTGACGGATGAAACTGAAGATTACGAAGTTAGAGAAAATAGGTACGTTAGTTTTTCTGCAACACATTTAAATCCCGTTTTGAAAAATTGGCACTTTTTCATATCTGCAAAGTTATTAGCGATAATGAAAATCAGTAAAGTCACCAAAGAGAGTGCTATATTGAACTACTGCATTCAAATGGGATGACCAATTAATATTGGATCAATTATTGTGAAGTCTGTATTTGGATTAATTGTTCAAGGATCATCTCAAGGGCTTGAACATCCTTCAACAATTTTCTCAATATGCAGTCTGTTTCAAGTATCGTACGAGATTTGGGAAATGTTACTGCTACCATGGAAACCTTTAGACCCAACCCGTATGTTCTCAGCCAATGATGAGGAGAATGATATGGGCATGATTATGGATCAAGCATCGCAAAATTCTATTCATATTCCACCTCTAGTAGCGGACAAGACACCGATGATCTTACACAAAATAAAGAATTTGGAAGAGCAGGTATAAAATTTAACGAGTACAGTTAACAATATGTCTGATTTCTTTGATCATATCGATTGGAGGATGAAAGAACATTTTGATCATACTGAGAAATTTGAAGAGAGTTTGATACGCTTAATGAAGAGGATGGGACGGATTGAATAAGATTCAACTGAAGAATTCCCATTCTGACATTTTTATAACATGTTCGTCCATGTTGAAGCAATGGGTGATATCAGAGAAGAAAACAACACTGATTCAGAAGAGTAGTAGAATCGCTTTACTTTATTTGTTTCTTTATGTTATACTTGATTTGAACTATGTTTGTGTGTTTGTTTTCTTAGTTTGCTTTTTAATCTCAGTATAATTAAGATTATGATTGAAATGTTTGTTTTCAGCATTTTGAGTGTTGTGGTTTGGATTGCGATGTTGATTAGATGAATTTAGGTTGAGAAAATACCTACTTATGTGTGTTATGTAATGTGTATTGTAAACACTTGGATTTAATATTTAATTGTGAAATTTTGTTGTGTGTATGTTTATTTGTGTTAATATATCACATAATCACTTAAAATATATGATTAAAATGATCGAATGGATGACGACGAGGCTTAAAATTGATCGAAATCGAAAAAATTTGAAAATAGATCAATATTTGAGAATCTCACCGACGGCACGCTCGAGGACGCCGACGGCGTGACTTTCTCGAGGCTATTGGAATTTAATTCAATTGAGATCGCCGATGGTACGAACGACCTCGCCGACGACGAGATCCCAAAATTTACCTTTTAACAGCGATTTTGACCGGTCAACCGCCACTATTCATCATCTTCTTCCCTAATTTACCGAAAACATCGACCTAGGGCTTGATAGATCTCGGATTTAGAGCAATTTCAATACATTCTAACACCAGATTTCATCTTTCCTTGGTAAGAGCTTCAGCCATATGTAAAAATTTTTTATTTTCACCATGAATTTCTTCCACATTAAGAAATTTTGGAAAATATAAAAATGTGGAGAAAAGACTTAGAAGGAATTCATGGAACTTGATTTAAATTGCTTTAAACCACCTTTAGAAGCCATTGTATTATTATTTTAGAGATTAGTTTGGAATTTTTTTAATTTTGATAGATCAAACAATGGCTCCACGTCAAAAGAGGAGACTTGAATTCGACGAAACTCGATTTGTAAATGCTAAAGCACAATCGATATACACTTTAATCTTTCAAGGAAAGAAGTGTATTCAAGATCGATTTTTTTATAATCCCGGAGGAGAGGCGGAACGAGTCATCAGAGAAAGAAGATGGGAGAACTTCTGTTACACTACAAATAAAGCTGCTATTGAAGTTGTGAGAGAGTTCTGTTCAAATCTGACTCAACTTAAGGACGAGCCTGTCCAGGTAAGAGGATTTTCTGTCAATTTTAATGCTACCTGCATTAATTCTTTTTACGAGCTTCACGATTACTTTTCTAGCGAGTATGAAACATTTGCAACTATGGAAGATGTTATTGACTTTCTCACTGATGGGAAAGGCACTTGGAAAATTAAGAATTGTGAACGGATTAACTTTCCTCTTTCCATAATGAATGCCACAACTAAGGCTTGGCATTATTTCATTTGTTCTACTCTGCTACCCACCTATCATCATAGTGAAGTCTCAAGAGACAGAGGTGTTCTGAATTTTTGTATTCAAAACAATAGAATTATAAATGTTGGGAGAATAATTTACAAGAATATTATGGCTACTACAAAGAATGAATCAAGTGGATTTTTAGGTCATCCTGGCCTAATTTATGCACTTTGTCAATTATCTGGAGTTGAAGCTAATGATGATGAAGAATGGGTATATCCTATGAAACCCATTAGTAAAGAAAATTTGAAGACTTATGAATCCCATGAGGAATGGAGAACTGGGAGTAGGAGCAAATCACCTTCTACAAGTAGAGACATCCCTTCTACTAGTTACGACCCTCCTGCATCTAGTTCCCCTACTATATTTGATTTGATGAATGCCATGACCATGCAGTGGAAAAGTTTTGAGAAGTTAGATGAAAAACTGGAAAGAATTGATCATTGGATTGAAGTTTTAGAGCAGAGACATGATAACGATAGTGAGTATCTTCAGCAGCACTTTGATTTTGAGATTGCTTATTATGATGCTCAGGCTAGGCGTTATAGAGGAGAGCCTGATGTCATTTTTCCATAATGCCCCTGTTATACTCATTACCAGCCCAATCCACTTGCTGACCAGGGAGATGAAGACATAGCATGGGATTTTGATGATTGATTTTTGGAATTGTGATGTGATGTGATGTATGTAATTGTGTTAGTTTTGTTGTAGTACTTTCATTTTATTAACTGTATTTTGTGGACTATGTTTTGTTTCTGAGATATGTGTTTAGTTTTGTAGTTTGTATTTTTATTTCTAGACTGTGATGGATTGTGATTGTAATTGTAATTGTGAACTTTTAAGTTAAAAATTAGTAAACTATTATTTTTGTGTTATGAAATGCAAATGTCGTGTGTAGTTAATTGATGTAAAATGTTTTAGTTTATATACTTGTTTAAAAATTTCATTACCCTAAAAAATTTTCTAAACAGCTATATGTGTAGAAAGGTTTTTAATATTATAGGTCATTTAAAGTTAAAATTTTTTTAGAAGAACCTGCAAAATTTCAAAAAGACAAAAATACCTAAAGTGCAAAGGTATGATTTATATTCAAAATGTTTCTTTCCACCCTGTATTATTTCTATTATGGAAAACTTTATGTTTGGGGAGGAGAAAATTATTAACTATTGTGTTCTCAATTAACATATTTTTCAAAAATGATAAATATGATTTTTGTGATAAAATTTAATTCAGATAACTATATTTAGATTTTATCTAAATATTATAGAAGATTGAAAGAAATATTTTTGGTAATGAAAATTAATTTTGTAGGTTAAGTTATTTAGTATAAGAGGATAAGAATATAGTTAATTATTTAAAGTAAAGAAAACTATATTTTGAAATATTAAGAATCTTAGATTTTAGTTGAGAAATAAAATATTGGGATTCAATGATGTAAAAACTATGAATTACATATAAGGTAAAGAATGTTTTAAAGTTTCAAATTTAGAAAAAGAAGAGTGAAGTTCAAAATTACTAATAGGCTATCCAGATATAGTAATCCTCACTTGAAAAAGAAAAAAAAAGATTGAAAAACAATCCTTGAAAAGAAAAGAAAAATATATAGGATTGAAAAACAATCCAAAAGAAAAAAGTAAGTGAGGAGAATCTTGAGGAGATGTCTTATCAAAAATTGGCTTCACTTGGATTAACCTAAAGGAAAACTAAAAACATTTTTGAACTTATATTTATGACTAGTTTCTTTACTAATAGTGTCCTCAATGAAGTTTCTATCTTCTGAATATTCTAAGTGAATTGATATTGCAACATATAGTCATTCTTGAAATGAATAGAAAACAAGAACTCTTAGACTTGATGACTAGATAACCTTACATCTGCAGAGTTAATCTAGTTAGTTGAAAATCTTTCTAAGAATTCTTGCTATGATATTTATCTAAATCAAAATTATAGTATTTCTGAATTAAAACTTTGCCACAATGAATCATAACTTTTATGTAGCACTACAGATTACTTGAGGACAAGTAATAGTTAAGTTTGGGGGATTTTGACCCAATAAAAAAATGTTAAGATTTTCATGCCTTTTTTATATTGATTTTGAGGATATTGCACTTTAAAGAAGGGTATTTTTTATGTTTTTTTGCAGATATGTTGATTCATGGACAATGGAGCAAAAATATGCAAAAAGGAGCGAATTTAGAGCAAAAATGACCAAAATTATGAACATTTGATCTAGGGCGCCGACAGCGAGATCGACGGCGCCGACGGCGTGTTTTTCCTGAGAGTTTAGAATATATTATAAGGGAGCCCGCCGATAGCGAGATCGAGGCCGCCGACAGCGGGGCTTATGCAGAAGGGTCCAAGACTAAGTATTCTAAAAAGCCGCCGACGGCAAGCTCGAGGCCGCCGATGGTGGGATTGACGGTTCTTTCACGAGGTGCATTGAATGTGGACGATTTTTGAAGGGGTGCTTGAAAAACTCTTGGAAACTCTTCAATTACTTTAAAAGGAACAATTTGGGGCCGAAAAAAGAGTCTACTAGCTTCCATTTGTGTTCACCACGTGTCCATCTAATCCATTAAAGAGTCAAGCGTGTGAGTCTAGTGAGTCCATATAGAGTTTCTAGTGTGTTAATTAGTGAGTTCAGATAGTGATAATTGTGAAGAATTCTTTGAGAGATTGTAAGAGTGGAAGAGAAGTGAGAGATTTCTTCCTCATTGTCATTTCGAAGGAGAATTCCGCGCACTGTAAAGAAAGGAAGTGATTCAGAGGAACTTAATGGAGTTTTCTTGAGGTGGAATTTAAGATATGTTGTATTTACTTATTTTAGTTTGTCGAACTTTGCTTTTATATATGAAATCCAAGTTTTATCGTATCCTCTCCATGAAATCTGAGTAGTTTTTCTGTCTTTTTCCTTGTTTTGATATTAATGTGAAATGGTAAATTGAATTAGTGTGTCAAGAAAAGTTTAAAGAAGTTGTGAAAATCTTTTTACTTAAATCTTAATTTACATTCAATATGGCCAATTGATTAGTTAAAATATGTTGAGTTAAACAACTATAGTAAAGATTACATTCGAGATTTAGGGAAGTCAAAGTCCTTAAAAGTAGGGTGCAAATAAATAGGGAAATAAAATTCATCACACGTAGAATTGGAGATTTTAGAGTGACAGACTAAAATCCTTAATCCGGTCCTATCATTTGGGTGCTGAATTGTAGATGTTAGCCCTTAAGCGAGGGGAACATGGGAGCTCCGAAGTGAGAGCCGGTATCCTCCCAGCCTAGCCGCAGATTCAGTAACCAAGCATAGGATTAGTCAATGTTCTTTATGCCTAGACCAAAGGGTAAATAATATGTATGCTCCTATTTGGCACAACACCGTTTTAATCTAATTCTAATTATCCATTCACTTAATTATCTTAACAAAGGAGAAAGATTATTCCTTATATATTTGAACTTAACTTTATTAGTAGAATTAGTTATCTGTTAGTAGGAGTTTATTAAAACTTATTATTATTTTCTATTGCATATTTGTGACGGATAGGCAATTTCGATTTCCAAGTTGTGATTCTGAAGTGTTTTCTATAATCATAGTTTGTAGCCTCTAAAATATTCCCTGTGGGATTAATATCTAGGACTCCACTAGAGCCCTGTATTACTTGAGCGATAAGTTTACTTGCGTTGAATAGTAACTGCAATTAAAGAATATATTATATACTTGTTACAAAAAAATTAAAATTAAGCTAAGTGCGCGGAGGTGTTCAGCAGACTCAAGACAGCCAAGGGAGGCGGTTCCAACAAAGTGGAATCTGCGAAGCATAAAAATTAGAGTCTCTTGGAATTAAGAGAGCGCGATGGACAGAAACAGGATGCTTAAAGTCATCAAACCAACGATAAGAGGAGTGTCAATCCCGATCCAATTTCCAACGTTAAGCAAGACGAATTACGACATATGGGTACGTTAAGATGAACATAATCTTACGTTTACTAGGAGTATAGCCGGTTATCGAAGGCCGAAGAAAAAGATGATGACAAATATCAAGGCGCCATGGTAGCCATTTCTCAAGCCGTGTCAGATGACGTGATCATGGTAATCCCGGAGAAACAGACGGCAAAGGAGACTTGGGATGCACTCAGGGAGATGCGAATTGGTGAAGATCGCGTTAAGAAGAAGCGCGTATAGGTACTGAAACTGCAATTTAACAATTTACAAATGGAAGATTCCAAGATGATAAATGAATTTTGCTTGAAGCTTACCATGCTGGTAGGTGAGATCCGCTCGTTGGGCACGAAGCTCGACAACAGCGAAGTTATTGAAAAATTTTTCAGTGCAGTTCCAGATAAATTTCTCCAAATTATTGGAATAATTGAGCAGTTTGGCGATATTGAGAAGATGCTAGTTTTAGAGGCGATAGGTCGTCTTATAACATTCGAGGAAAGAATTAAAAGGCGACTGCACTCAAAGGGTAGTGAAGATCAGTTGCTTCTTACCGAGGCCAAGTGGGAGGCAAGAATCCCAAAGGCAAAAAGAGATGAAGGTTCTTACAACAACAAAAGTGGAGGTCGAGGAAAGGGTGAACGCAATAAAGAAAACCGAAAGCCACATAACTTCGACAAATCCAAGGTTAAGTGTTTCAATTGTAATGAATATGGTCACTTTACAAAAGAATGTCCCAAACCAAACCGAAGAGAAAGAGCAAACCTTCTTAAACACAAATCGAAGGTGAACCTGCACTGTTGATGGTCGAAACAGGTGTTCTCAGCCACGCGTTACAGAATAGGCAGGTTTTATCATATGAAACTGAGGTAGTGCAGCCCACAGCATTTGATGAGAGTTTTTCAGAAGAACCACATGGTAAACGTGACATAAAAAGCCTTTACAATAAAACCTTCCCATTAGAATGAGAATCTTCAGAATTGTGTTTGCTAGGAGAGGAGAAGCCATCAACTCTCGAAGAAGCTAAGGCAGACCCGATGTGGAGAAAAGTAATGGAGGAGGAAATTTCTTCCATTCAGAGAAATAAAATTCTTGGAGATGAGAAAGAAAATTGGGGTGCAAATCATCAATGAAAAACAACAAGCTTAAGGAGGAGATTGATGAGATAATCTAGTAATCTTTAGGAGTTATTTATGTATGGTTTAAACAATGTGCACGTTTTAGGTGGTTAGAATTTAAAGTCAGTAGTTATTTTATTAAAGTATGTGTGGTTAGTTTTATTTTAGAATATGGGTTGTAAGTTAGTGCAGTTATTTGTGTAAGTTAGTTGAGTTATTGTGCCTATAAGTAAATATGAAATTAATGTGAGTTCAAGCCTTCAAGATTGAATAGAAATTCTCTATTTTCTTGTGTGTTTCAATCTTATTTTTTTTCCAACAACACTGTTATACTCAAGCTCAGTGATCATCTCTTGTTTGAAGACTGAAGTAGGAATTATGGTAGTAAGCTGTAATGGTGAATTAGAATTCATTTAATAAATGGAGCCAAGGAAAAAAAAAATTCAAGAGCAGCATGTGTCTGACTTGATGTGCCAGGAAAGTGACGCCATTTATATCCTCCTTGATACACCCACAGCGGTCAAGGCTTTAGTCAATTGATTATATATTTCTAATTAAATTCAGGTACATTAACAAATATAGATAATAAGCAGCTGAGATTGTTCAACTTCTTGAATACCAAATCGAGCGAGTAATAGATTCACCGTAAAGCATTCAGGAATCAACAAATAATTGATTGCCCAATCATGTCGATCAACGGACTAGCGACATGAAACAATCAAAATTTGGTTGCAACATATTGACCTGGGGAGGGTTTAGTGCAAATTATTTATAAAATTTGGTCTTGACTTGTCACAAAGACCACTCAATGGGGTGGCAAGTATAGTGCAACTATAAAATTGGTTGAATGCTACAATATAGAAACATTGTATTTTGTGTGTGCACAATCTTTTTCTTATATTTTTTATATCTTCTACTTTTAAATTTGTAAGTTTTACATAAAAAAATAAAAAAGGTCACTACGGTCTTATATTTAACGAGAGACTTATATCAGATAAAGCTAAATTATATATATGGAAAGGCTATATCTAAATATTTGCTTATAGAAATCATTAATTAAGATGAATCTCAAATTTATTGATTTATATTTAGATAAGTAAAATATTAATGATCTGTGCAATAAATCAAAATTTCTATTATTTTGAATTAATTTTTTTAGAAGGACAAATTAGTAAATATTTTTATAAATTTTTTCTAATTTTTGTTTTCTCAATTCTCATTAAAATTTTTATAACACTCTCTAATAATTATTATTTTTCTGTAAGTGGACACCCAATTTTCATCCCCTTTTTCCTATAAAAGGACACTTCACCTTCCTATTTTTCATCCTGCTTCCACCGCCGTGAAGACCTCATTTCTTTCCCTCTCTGATTCTCTCCATACCTCTTCTCATTCTCTCTCTCTAAAGCCCGGGAGGCTAGGCCGGAACTGGCGGAAATCACCGAAATCGAGGCGTCGGACATAGATGAACGGAACCGTCAGGTAGTTCTTCAGCTGTATGAAGCCTTAGGCCTGCGCGACGCTGAGCGAGCACAATCCCTTCTCGCCCCTGATCTCGAGTTGTGGTTCCATGGCCCTCGCTCCCACCAGCACATGAAACGCCTCCTCACCGGCGAAGACGACAACTTCCATTTCGTCATCCACTCCGTCGTCGCTTTTGGCCCTACCGTCATCGCTGAGGGCACCGATCTCACTGATTCCCTCGTCTGGATCCACGCGTGGACCGTCTCCGATGGGATAATCACCCAACTCCGCGAGTACTTCAATACTTCCCTAACCGTGACACGTGTAGCAACTGACGCAGCGTCCGCCTCCCATTGCCTCCCCGTTTGGGAGAGCAGGGTTTCAATCAACGCTGGGAAATCTCTTCCAGGCCTCGTGCTAGCCATCTGACTTGCATGGGCTGAGGTCCCCTTGGTTTGCAGTGTGTCGTAGTTTGTAACTTTTAATTATCTGATTTGTCTTGTTCTGTTCTGTGTGTTTGTGGTGCTTGTTGATTAAGATCTAGATGACAAGGGGGAGAAGGAGGTTTCTCTACCTCATGTCTTCTCCTGTTGCTTTGTTCTTTCCTTGGTTTATGTATTATTGTGTGATTAATAAAAGCAGTATTTTGTGTTGGATTAATAATTTCATTCGTGTTTTGAGAACTCTTTGTTCGCGATTTGATTTGATCTGCGGCCAACTACTTCATCGATTTTCTGCGGATGTACTGCCCACCTACCAACTTGTAGCTTTAAGAGAAGAAATAGATTATCTTCGACTTTAAGGATCAGGCAATAAATTTAATATATTTTAAATCAATTGCGACCGGTAACACGGGTTGATTAGTCAAAAACGTTCATTTGTGTCGGCAAGGGTAGTCGGAAGCCCGTTTTCCTTTTTTTATTTTTTTTTTTGTTATTATTATTGTTACTTTTTTTTTATGATGAAAATAACTTTTTATAAACAGATTGTCAGAATAAAGCATATTTAAGTAAATTATTGCAGAATATTTTTTTAAAAAAAATTTTAGAAATAATAAACTTTTTGGGATTGTTTTTATTTGAAAATATATTATATCTGCAAGTCTGGAGGTAGCTTTGTATTTGGATCCCAATAATATTTCGTCAAATATGAAGTGGCCGGCTCACTGAAAATAATAAAATAAATGAAAAATGTATTTTGACAAAAAAAATCTTTATAAAAATACCGGTAGAATAATATTATAGAACTATCATAATGCTATCATAATAAGATCACAATATATTCATAATAAAAATTTAATAACAACACAATAACATCACAATTACATCAACAGATGACATCACACTACAGTATAACCAACAGCTTAATATCAGATGACAAAATTAATATCGGACTCCGGACCAATTTAATAGTTTTGCTATGTACGAGTCCAAACAAGTCGGCTAATTTATTTATTGTTAGTTTTGAACTCATCGCTCATTAGTCATTATTTATCTCTTTTAATTATCTTTAAAATTTTTCTTAATTTAAAACAAACAAATATATATTTTCGAATTTTAGTTTTCTTTTTTTCTCCCGAACAAAAAAGACATTTTATCCGCCGCTCGTTTAAAAATAAAAAATGATAACAAGGCATACGGAATTATTTTTCTTGGGTCGCAGCCTAATTTAATTTATAAAGTAACTTATAATGCAACTGAAATCTATGTATCTTGTTTTTCTTTGGATAAGCATGCGAGCAGAGTTTCAAAAAGCTCCAAATACGACGCAAAGTTGCATCACTTATCTTAAGCGTTTAATGTAGGTTAAAAAACTGGTAATACCAACACACGAGCACTGGGCCTCACCAGCCGGCAGCGTCCAAAAAAAAAAAAAAAAAAAAACTGAATTTTCACATAGTACGTCCAATAATCTCAGAAATTTCTTTTTTTTCTTTAAAGGTTAATAAAATTTGTAATTTAAACCCGTTATTTCACAATAAAACTTACACCCTTAATTACTATATTATAAATATATTGAGAAAAATTTTATCTTGCCTTTCCTACAAGTCTTAAAATCAAGGAACTCTCAGCTTTCCCCTCTGACGGTGATGAGATGTACAAATCTTTGAAAGGCAAATATTGAATCTCTGAGCCAGTCATCCTGCTCCTCCTACTCCGATCCCAACCGAAAGTAGGTAGCTCATGTTTCTCATCAGGTGTCGACCAGATCGCAGCTTATAATAACCTCCGAAGAGGATAAAGGAATCACGGCGAACAAAAATCTCCTAAAATCCTATTTTCCTCCTATTTTGGCCTGATCGGGCGGATATCTAATGTTTTTATTCGAATGTTTTGCCCCAGAAAAATAAATAAATAAACTCCTAAATCCTGCCTCCCTCTCCATTTATCGTCAAGCGTAATTACAGGAGCCGCAGTGCTGCAACCTAAGATTTCCTTCTGTTGTCTGGGTATCTAATTGTAAAAGAGGGAGGGTTTTTTATAATTTGTATCCGGTCCTGTTATTTGTGCACATTCAAGTTGGACAACATATTTCATTTTTTTCATAGCTATGTGATGGATGAATTTCACCTTTATGAGGTTGATGCCGATTTTAGGGACAATTAATATGCCCGTCGTTTAATTGTCTGCTCGAATCATTTGTGCCGAGTATATTTTACAGAATTGGCATTGATTCAAAACAAGATAATTCGGAGGGGAATAAAGAAACATTCATTGTTTATCCTCTAATTTTATTTTTATTTTATTTATATTTTTATTTGAAATTAAATATATTTAATCTATTTAATTAAGATATTATTATCATTGAAAACACTAAAAAAATTAACAAATTAATATGCGTGGGTCAAAGACTTGGTTTATTTGTTTATAGAAATAAAAAAAAAAATACATTTTAAAAACACGCAAACATGCTTTAAAAAAAAAGAAAAAATGAATAAAAAGAAATAAAATTGATTCCAAAGAAAAATTAAAGTTTTTATTTCTTTTATAATTTATTTTTGCCGAATTTAATGAACTAGTCAAACGTAAATTATTAAGGCCCAAAAAAGACCTAGATGCGGTTTTATTGTATTCCTTAAATGTTTCCCATTTAGCTAAAACCATTGAAAGTTCTAAGAATTGTTTTAGGTAATATTAGACCACTTTTCCTAAATTATTTGTCTGCATCTATTTTGCCGTTCAGCGTAGTGATTATGTAAATTAAGATTTATGCTTTGTAGTTTTCTTGTGAAATCATATTTGTAAGCATCATAATTTTGATTGGTCAACCAAGGAAAGAGTATCATATGTTTTGACTTCTCATCAGATGCAATGCTACGCTTTGTTTTCTTTCTTTTATAGATTGAGTAGTATAATTGTTATTTATCTTTCATATTGTATTCTTCAAAAAGACAATTGCCATTTGTTCTTCATATCTATTATTTTTTATTTTTAAAATTTATTTAAAAGATTTTTGAGCCGCCAATGTTAAGCGAAGCCTAGATAAAAAAGACAAAATAGTTATGAAATTATTAGTTTATGCCTCCACTAAAATTAATCTCTTTAATCTACATGTATAACAGAATCCCAAACTACACGAATATCAAAGAAAGATACAGATACGTGTCAAATAAAGTGGTACCGATGAACAAACTTTATAGAGATCAGTCAAACGTTGAGTCAGCTTATTAGAGTAAAAGTTGGTGTTAAGTCAAGGAAGAAAGTATCCCGAGGCTTTAACAAGTCATTTTCTTTGGTTGGTGAGTCAACTGACACACACTAAGCAGAATAAAAAGTCAATACACACTCGACCAAATGAAGGACAACTCCACATTAGATCGGGCGAATAACAATTCTACATCCAGCTGAATGAAAGGGTTGACCAAGGGAATAAGCAAATATGAGGATGTGTTTAGTCGAGAGATTTCTACGTTGTCTCCTTGCGATTAAGCCTGTCATCACCGAATAGGCGAACGTGAGCTAAGGGTCGGGAGCCATCATGATTGATCAATAAAATCATTATGATTATATTTTGTAATTATTGTCATTTATGCATTGTAAAAAAATGACTTTAATACCCATAAGCTTCTTTGTATATGAAGAGGGGACTTATATGTACTTATGTATTCCAGTTCTCTCTTATACCTATAAATAGGATAAAATTTCATGAAAAAGTGTTAGATACTATTTTTTCTGTTCTCCTCTCTGCCTCCCAGCTTCTCTCAATCTCACGCTCTATTTCTTGGGCCTATTTTGTGGACGTTTTTGGGTTCAACACCCTAAAAAGTGCAATGAACGTGGAATCATGCCACCAATAAGAAAAGGAGCACAACAAAATAACTAAGCAGTCGTTCAAGAGGCACAGAGCCAAGCAGTAGATGTGAATATCAGTAGAGAGTGTGTACGGTAGCAAGTGATGAAAAGAAAGAACTATTGATGCTATAAATGAGGGTACAAATAGCAGGCTATTTTCCAGAAGCTCTAGCAAGAAGAAGCCACAAACTATAGAGCCAGAATCCCTAAGAATATAGCCTCTTAGAGTCTGATCGTCGGGATGGACTAGTGACTAATGACAGGTGTGTTGGACCGATCCCCAACGATAAAAAATCCCAACCAAATGAACAAAGGGGTTATGATTTTCATTACCAGGATAACGCCGGATCGACCTCAGAGGAAACACAGTGCACTAAGAGATCCAGAGCCTTCCAAAATGTCAAAAATGCCTTCTCTCCACAATTTTCTAAGGCTGGACTTGCAGGAAAGTTCAAAACCCCCAACCTCACTTCGTGTAAGGGTCTCACAGACCTAGTCTATCATGCAGCCACCTTTCGAGTTGGCAGTCAATATATTGAAAATCTTTGATGCATTTGGAAGTCATTTATTTATTTCCACAATGAGGCAGTCAGACCTTCTATGGTTCAATGACATCCCAATGGGAGCCATCAACTCTTTGTTTGAGTTCTAAAGGCTATTCATAGCTAACTTCCATAGTGCACTAAAGCCACAAAAATGTCCCAACCTCTCTTATAGATAAAACAAAAAGAAGGACAGACCCTTCTCTCATACATCACAAGATTCTAGCGTGAATTTTTAGAGATTCAAAACTTAGAGCCCCTGATCGTGCAAAACGCTCTGATACAAGTAATAAAAAAGTGAACATTTCAATTATGCTTTTATCCTATGCGAGCCAAATTCAATGGTTGAGCTACTAAAAATGGCTAACCACCATATCCCCCGAGAAGATTACATCCTCTACGATCAGAAAACAATCGCTGATTCTCAGTCACCGATCCCTCCTTCTCGTCCTCGCCAACATGAGTCAATTTTACATAACTTTTCTTACATGTTATTATTATTTTTACTTGTTATTTCATCACATTTATCATGATTTTATTCTTTTGAAAATTTCTTTGTGCTATTTTGTAGGTTATACCTGTCAATAGTAGAAAACAAAGTCAAAACACGCAAAATAGTGTTGTTTCACATAGTAACGCCTGATCTGCGGGTGGCCATGCCTACTATGGGTGTGACCATGCATGTACTGGATGTGAACATGCTAGTTTTAGGCAAGACCACGCCTGTTTCAAACTTGTTCATGCCGATGAATCGCCACATCCTGTATTCATAGTATTTTTCACACCAACGTTTGTTGGATCTTTAGATGGGGAATCTTGGGAATGGATAAAAGGGATCTTTTGGAAGGGAAGAATTAGAGACTACTGGAGAAGTGGTTTTGGTGTTTTTTTTCTTAGGATTCTCTTCCTTTCTAGTGAAGAGTTGGCCCATTTTTTAAAGTCAATCAGTAAGGCCAACATTCACACTTATGAATCTCATGTAGGATGGAGACCTGGAAGTAAGAGTATTGAGGTTCCATCTACTAGTCATGATATACCTTCTACCTCCGGAACTCATACTATTTCTGATGTTATGGAGCTGTTGATGATATAACAGGGTTATATTGCGAGGCTTCATAGCAAAATTGATGAATTAGAATCACGAAATAATATTAATGATGATTATCATAGAAGAAGAGTGGAATATGATATAGCTTATCATGATGCTCAGATGAGAATTATGAGGGGAGAAGCTGGTGTAATATTTTCTACTTGCCCCCGCTATATTTTATTCCAGCCAGAAGAAGAAAGTGAAGATGGTTGGTAGAGTAGTTTTCTTTTAGTTTGTTATTGTTGTGTAGACTTATGTTTGTTATTTGCTTTTATATAGCTGATGTGTGTAGTGATTGTACTCTATTAAATTAGTTAAATTGTAATGAAACTTGTGTTGGTTTATTCATCAGTTGTATTGAAATTCTAATGAATGTGAGTTTGTATTAGGTGTTTAAAATTATGTTTTTTTTTAATTTTCTTCACCCTACAAATCCCTGATTTATATGAACAATGCTTCTAACTAATTTATGTATGTAGCTAAACTTTTTATTAATACCTGCATGTTTCAGAAGTATCAAAAGCCCGACACAAAAAGGTTAGTTTTCTTTTTTGTTTTCCTTTCTCATCTTTTAATTTGATATACATTGAAAAACTTAAGTTTGGGAGAAAAAATTAACTTTTATTTGTTCTCAATTAAAATATATTTCCAAAATTATTTTAACATGACTTAAAGTAGTTGTGCTAAACTGTAGATAACTAAATTTTTTGTTTTATTTAAATATCATAGTATATTTAAATGAAAGTTTTTAGTAATGAATGTTAACTTTATGGGGCTAAGATATTTAGTGTAAGAGGATTAGGCTATAGTTGACTATTTTAAGTAAAGAAAACTATATTTTTGAAATATTAAGAGTCTAACAGGTTTATGAGAAGAGAAAAGATTGGGACTCTATAATGAATCATTTAAAAGGCAATATATATCTATAAAGTAAAGAGATGTTACTAGTTCCAACTTTAGGGAGAAGAGAGTGAAGTTCAAAATTAGTAAAGGCCACTCATATATAGTAATCCTCATAAGAAATGAACAAAATAAAAATAATAAAAAAAAGAGAGAGGAATGAAAAGCAATCCTAAAAAGAAAAGAGAAGAGAAAGAAAAAAAAAATATATGTGAGGAGAAGCTTGAGGAGATTCCTAATAAAAAAATTGGCTTCACTTGAATCAACTTAGTTGCATTTCTGAATTTATATTTAAGTATTAACATCCCTGCTGATAGAGTCTTCATGAGTTTCTTTTTCATATGATATTCAAAGCACCCTTAATGTGGCAAATTATGGTTTATCATGAAATGAACAGGAGACTAAAACTCTTAGAAATGATTACTAAATGTTCTCACACTTATAGTTTTGACCAAAGTTACTGAAAATCCTACAAGAGATTCAAATTGTTTCGTCACAGCACTTTTTCATACAAAAAATACTTTTCACACAAAACAGTTTTTACGACACTACAATTTTCCAAGTCTAAGACTAAATACTTCAACTAAAATCCTCCTAAAAGTCAAGATCAACTGTTGCTATCCCCGGCAACGGTGCCAAAAACTTGATCTCAAACTACAATATATAAGAGTTTAATCCTTTAATTTTCTTGTTTAAATTTCTTCCTTCACAATGGTGCCAAAAACTTGACTCCAAAGCAAAGTAAGATTTCAATTACATATTTAAATAGTAGGGATTTTACATAAGTATACGTATCATTATCAAGTAATATAGAGCTTTTAGATTAAGCCCCAAATATCGATCCCACAGAGATCGAGGTTAATCACGACGGCTTTCAAGAGAAGTTCTAGCTATAAAAACACACCTTAGCTTGGAAGGTCGATAAAAGTTTGGTTTTGATTATATCAAAAAATTATCACTACAATACAACTTCTAAACTAAAATACTAAGTGGAAATCAGAAACTGAGGTTGGATATATTAAAAACACTCTTCCTCATGCAATGAAATTAGTGACATGTGTAAAAGTAAAACAAGTAGCGAGAGAGATTGTGACAAATAGGAGCAATTATATTATTTACCTTACTTGGTTCTATAAAGAACATAGGTTAATTTGATGGTTTGAAATCTTGTAGATGGGTTAGGGAGGGAAGATACTAGCTCTCACTCTAGAGTTCCCTCTTCTCCCTCCACCTGGGGGCTAACACCTCATAACAAAACTTTTCACATCAAACCAAATTAGGGGCTTTAGTCTATCACCCTAAAGTCCACTATGTCGGCATATTTTAGGTTATGTGTTTTGAAAAGGGGGTCGCCTACAGAAATTGTCGGCGAATTTTTAATTTAATTTAAATAAAATAATTTGAAAAGTAGTATTTGATTTTGAAAAATAATTTTTTAAATTTGAAGATTTCAAGATATGAAATCAAGCCGATCTCGCATCTCGAATAGTTTATATAAACGAGCACCGCACCACAAACCGTGTATCTATCCCGAAGAATAGACACACTTGCTTGACAATGGGGCTCGATTAAATAAACTAGAAAGGTTTGTGACATCCGTTTGGTCCGCGAACCAATTTTATAAGCCGACAAGTTCCCCGCTTAATATGAAAACATTAAACGGGGATTATATTACTCGGGTTCTTAAAATTCCCTATAAGGGCAAGCCCCTATAGTTAATTACATCTTAAGTGATGGGAATCACCTAAGAAAACTCTCGATAATAATCAGTAGTTCTGCTCTCAAGAATTTCAAAGTTTAAGTTTTCAAGGGATTGAATACTGGAATTTCAATAGGGAATGGATCAAATTTAGAACATTTTATTTTGGGAATTCGAAGGAAGAAAGGTAGGAGAAATCACAGATTCGAAGCGAACTTCAGTAATTTCCTGACTATCCTATTGTTTGGCTTGAATTTAGGAAGGCCCTAATGTTTATTTAATGTTTTGATCTTGCCAATTTTAATTAGTTAGGACTTATATTCGTATGACAAAATCATACAAATAGCCTCGATGATGTGAGGGTTTATGTCGTATCGAACGACTACCTCGGAGTCCTAAGACCGGTTAGGGCTTAATTTACATGATATGATCATGCAAATGCCTAACGAAGAGTTGAGGATTTATGTTGCACTGAGCAAGCTACCTCGAAGTCCTATGGCTTGGTTATTTAATTCTAAGAAAGTTTTGCTGAAGTAGACTCAGGTTTTGCTGATGACGATGGCCGTGCTACCCACCATGCTCCGAGCTCCTTGTTGCAGAGGTTTAGTTTTAGAAGTCATAAATCAGGAGATGAGAGAAGTGTTCTGGTTTAGATAAAATCTTAAAATCCAGGTATTTTTTATGTTTTAATTAAAACAAATCTTAAAGTTGATTATAACAACACCGTTAAGATCCCACGGTTCCATCCTTCCGGCATCGTTATTTTTATCGGATTCACTTAGTCCGGATGAATTTGCTTAAACTCAACTGAATGAGTTCCACACTTTCATTTAGACACGTGGGAAATCCCGTTAGCAACACGTAGGTTACATCATCCGAGGTATTCCCGATCATCCAACAAGACGTTTTAATTTAGTTGTAGTTGTAGTTTTGTTGTTTTGTTTGTGATTAAATTTTGAGTTGTTTTATATTTTGAAATGTTGTGGCGGTGAATTTTATCTTGTAATGACTTTTAATTTAGTTTTGGTTTCGGTTTTAGGGACTATCCTAAAGGTGTGGGTTTTCATGCAACGGTTGTTTATCATGCAAGAAAACTAAGTGCGATGCGATTAAATAAATTGCAATAAGGTAAATTGCGATAAAATAAAAGCGTACTCGGAGGGTCTTCCCGTCATCCCAAGATGCACTTAAAACACAATTAGAATATTTAAGCATTTAAAGCAAGTTCCTAGGTAAAGCTAAGGGAAGGGTTATGGTTTTCTACCAAGTTCCTAATCACTATGCTTAGTCATCTCCTATGACGTCTAGGTTCTTGTATTTTGGTTTGAGGACGATTTTCTTCATCGAAGAACAATTAAGTTCAATTGTTCTTATAAATATCCTATCATATCGAGGAAGTGCTTAAGACGAGTCTTAAACATCTTTTCAATATTTCTAGGATTATTTTAAGTCCAAGAGAATTTAATTATACAAATGAATTAATCGTCCGGGAGTTCGAGTTTGTTATTTTGCTCAGTGAACTAGGACATTTGAATATCTTATGAATGAAGTAACACTTCACTTAACACTCCATTTAGGAGTTATGACAACAAAGAGCTTTCGAGGGCAAATTGATGTTCAAGTGATTTATGATTTAATTTAATTTCAGTTAATGGGTTTAAGTTTGGAATAGTGTTCAAGTTGTTTTAGATTTATTTTTTGAATTCTTTATGTCTTAGGTGATGTTATATTTAATTTAATTTAATTTAATTTAATTTAATTTAATTTAATTTAATTTAATTTAATGTGGTTTAATTTAATTTAATTTAATTTAATTTAATTTAATATAATATGTTTTAATTTAATTTAATTTGATTTAATTTAATTTGATTTAATTTAATTTGATTTAATTTAATTTGATTTAATTTAATATGTTTTAATTTAATTTTATTTAATTTTATTTAATTTAAATTTTAATTTAATTTTATTTTCAATTTTAATTTAATATTTTATTTTTTTTATGTTTTAAAGATGATTTAATTTTAATTGTTAAAGTATTAATTTAATTGAAATTTTAAAAG
The DNA here is from genome assembly GCA_022702705.1 of Papilionanthe hookeriana x Papilionanthe teres. Taxonomy (NCBI): domain Eukaryota; kingdom Viridiplantae; phylum Streptophyta; class Magnoliopsida; order Asparagales; family Orchidaceae; genus Papilionanthe; species Papilionanthe hookeriana x Papilionanthe teres. Next base: position 25,682,207 of record CM040426.1, read on the forward strand.
GATTTAATTTAAATAATTTAACTTTAATTTAATTTAATGATTAAGTCTTTTAGCATTTTAAATTTTAAATTTGGATTATCATTTTAATTAGGAATTAAATATTATTGAGATGATTAATTTAGGGATTCTTAAATTAAAGAATAAATCTCTTCCTAATGACATCCCTATTTTAATAATTCCAAATTTATTATTCTTCCAAATTTAATTAATTATTTGATTAAGGTTTATTTTAATTATTTTTTTTAAATTGTTTAGTAGGTTTCTACCCTTTAATTATTTAAATTTCAATCATCCAAATCAGATTAAGATCAAATATTTTACTTTTTCATTTTATTAAGCCTAAAGTTTTAATTAAGGGTTAAAATTTTAATTACCATTTTGCCCTTCAAGCTTAATAATTTCATAACTCACTAAATTGAGCTTAAATAAATTTGAAATTTTTATGTGACTTCACTCATATGTCAATAAAGACATTAGAGGAGAAAATGTGATTTTTCTGTATTTAATTTATTTATGTAATTATTTTTGGTGGAAAATAGGGATTTCCAAGGAAAATTTAATAATATGACCAAGGGGAAGTTTCTGTCCTTAAGAAAATTATGGGACATTCCTAATGACCAGAGGATCACTTGGACCAATTTTGGTGATTTTTTGAATTATATTCTTTTTATTATAATTATTTTGAGTTTTGGAGTATTAATTAATTTAAAAATAAAATAAAGGTTGAAAAATGAATTTTATATTTTTCAAAAATCTCTCTGGTATCAAGGAAATCAGAGAACCAATTTTTATAATTTTCTGATTTTTCTTTGATTTATTATAATTATTTTAGTAGAAATGCTAGAAAATACATTTTTTTATTTTAAAATTACCACTAGAGCTTTAAAATTTAATAACTCATCATAGAGACCTAAGAAAAATATGGGGTTTGTTCCTATGTGATTAAAATTCAAAATGTGACATTTTGGTGAATTTTATTATTTTTGTGATTTTTATTATTTTTTAATTATTAAAAATATTAAAATAATGCAAAAAATCAACTTTTTTTAGAAAATTGCAATTTTAATTTTCTTAAATTCTCCTGATATCAGAGAGGCTCCAAAACCAATTTGGTGAATTTTTGAAAAGTATTTTGAAAGTTATGAATTTTTTAAGTTTAATTTTGGCTAAATGGCTTAATCAACCCATTTGATAGGGCTAACCAAGTCCAATTGACTTCAAACTTTTATAGTGGGTTCCTCTGATCCTAAAGGTCAGTGGAGGATTGATTTCAAGTTAATTTGATGTATTATTAGCTCTAATTAATTAAAACTCCATTTTGGGTGTTTAAGCTAATTAGGGTTATTCCAAGTGAGTTAACTCAAAATCTATTTTTCCTAGGGTCCTCTGGTCATAATAAACATCACCAAATTTTTCTAGAATTTATTTCACAACATGCTAATTATTGGAATTAAAATACTCAAACTAGCAACCTAGAGTTGAAAAATCAATAACTCTTCATAGGGATAGCCTCTGACTTTGGAAAATTCAGGGAATGTTCCTAAATTCGGAGGCTTCAAAAGCTCTATGGTCTCATGCCATGGTGAATTGTATACATGCATGGAGAATTGAAAATGTGCAGAGAGTAAATAAATTATTAAAAATCAAATACTCAATGAAATTGAATGATTTCTTTTCCACATTATTCTCCTCTGTTCACTGAGCAAGAGGGTATTTTTATTTTATTTTTCTGATTTTTCTACACAAAGTTATGAATTTTTGAAGTTTAGGGTATTAAATAAATAGAAAAATAACCTATTTTTCTACTTATCCACGCGGCGCCAACTCAGCCTAGGCATCTCCGAAGCGCCGCGTGTCGTCTTCTGATTCGGCGCCGCCGTCCACCTCAGCGCTCCGGGGGCCCGATGTATCGTTCCGTCTCCTCATCCGGCGCGATCCTGGCCGTCCGTCCGCGCGTGTATTAAATGAACGACATCCGTTCATCGTCCCCAAGCCTCCTAACCCGAGAACCGTCCACACTAAATCCCTAATATCTCACTCAATACTTAACGGATTTTCATGTTCTTGTGCTCTCATGGATTCGTCTTGAAGAGACGAATACATCTATACGGTGATCATGCATTGAAATTAAGGCATTTGAAATGGAGAATCTCCGAAGCTCGGGATAAAGAGTTAGCTCATACCTTTGCTCAGAGAAGTGTGGCTTCAATCTGAGGGTTGTGTCACCTTCGATTGCGTCGAAGCAAGCTCCAGATGAAGTCCCTTGGCCTGGTGAATTGTCTAGTTATGATTTCGACCAAGCCCGATCACAAAGCTTTGAGTCTGGAACAGATGGGTGGCCTGGAGAGGGGGCTTTTGCTGGTGGACTTCTTCCCTTGGTCTGGTGAAGGTGTAGGATCAATCAATTTGGGGATTGGTCCACTGTGAAGAAGTGTCCTCGTTTTGTCTTGAAATTTGAACTCAAAATTGAGCTCGACTGGAGGGAATTGAGGTCGGAATCCGAGTGGGAATCAAATGCTCTATGTGTAGAGAGTGGTCCGGAATGATTTTGACTGAGTTTCCTTAAGGTTGGTTCGGCACCTCTCATGGCCGAGAGGGTGGTGTTTAAATAGGAGAGGGTGGAGGGCCTCCAGGGGGTTTAAGGACCGGGATCAGTCGCATAGGTCAAGGGAAGAACAGCCATGGTGGCCATTGGGCATGGGGCAGCTCGGCGAAGGAGAATTGAATTTTTGGTTCCTCCCAAGGTCTCGGCCATGGTGTTTTCCGGCGGCCCGGTGGTCGGCCGGCCGAGCACCTGGACACCATCTTGTTCGAGTGGGTCGGGGTCGGGGTTTAGTGCGACCAATCGGGCCTTGCCATGTGTAAAGGAAATGGCTTGGAATGGAATGGGGAAGAGGCCATTTTGGCTTGGTTTGGGTCAACACATGTGTTTGGACTTGGTTCACCTTCCCATGGTCTGATTTTTGGTCAGGGGAATCAGTTGGGTCAGCTGAGAAGGAGTGGTGAAGTCTCCATCCATGGTGAGGTGGCTAAGCATGGTTTAGTGTGTGACATGCTTATGGTTAAAAATGCTTAATGAAGGATTAGGAAAGGGGGCCCTCCTTTTGCCATTAATGGCTTGGTCACATGTCAACCCTTCCATGGCTTCATATGGCTTGTAAATGGCTTGCTCATGGCTTAGGATAAAGCTTGGTCAATTTCATGGAAATAGAATTTAGGAATTTTGGTATTTTGGTGGAGAATTTTCATGAAGATTGATTTGGAATGGCTTAATGATGATTTTAAAACTTAGGGGTGATTTTGATTAAATGGATGATGTGGGGAAATGTCATGTGGGCTTTGGATTGAAAACTTGGGCTTTTGAAATGGTCTTGGGTGGGCTTTTAAAGTGGTTTAAGGAAGTGGGCCTTTAGGTTTAAGAATGAGTTCATGGATGGGATTTTTTGTAAAAGGTTGGGCCAAATAATTGTTGGGTTTGCTTTAGGGATATGTCATGAGTAATTTGAAATAGATTTGAGGTGGTTTGGGTTTGAGTTGGGTTGAATTTGGGCCTCTTTGGTAAATGGGCCAATGTAGGTCAAATTGGGCTAACTTGGGCCAATGTTGGGCTAGAGTTGAAATTGGTGTAAAATTAATGTTGGGAAATGTTTATGGGAGTGTTTCAAAGAGATTTTGACTTTGGTTGGGTTTTGATTTTGGGATTTGGGCTTATTTGGGTTAGGTTTGGGCTTAGGTCAAAATTGGGCTTTTTAGCTTTGGGTTGAATTTGAGTGGGGTTTAGGTCTAAATTTTGGGCAATTCATGTTAGTGTTTTGTTTGTGAGGATGTTAGGGAAGGTTTAGAAAAGATTTGGGGTTAATTGGAGTTGAATTGGGTGAGTTTGGGCTAAGTTTGGGTCATGGGTCCAAATTGGGCTTTAAGGTCAAAAGTGAAATTGGACTCAAATGTCAATCAAATTGGGCTTGGATTTGGTCTAGATTGGTGTTGGGGATGTTGAATTGAAGTTTAGAATTGAATTGGACCAGAATTTGGGTCAATTGGGTAGGTTTGGTTTGACATTGGGTTCACTTTGGGTTAAAATGGGTCAAATTGGGGATTTTAACAAAAATGCGGTAAATTGACAAAATTGGCCCATGGTGTAGTTGAACAAAATGAAATTGGGAATATTTGGAATTTTCTGAGAATTTTCTGAATTTTTTGGATTTTTGGGTCAAGAGGGGCATTTTGGGTATTTGGAGGGTATTGGGAGGTATTTTTGGAATTTTTGGTATTTTTGGCTATGAATGATCAATTTGAGTGATGTGGGCATGTTTGGGATTGGTTTTGAGAAATTTTGGGTGATTTTGGAGGATTTTAAAAAATTTGGCTAATTTCAAGGGTTTTGGGTAGGCTAGGCGGGTGCAGGGTCCCTGGGGTCAAAAATTAAAAATTTGGAAAATTGAAGATTGGGTAAATGTAAGTGAAATGAAATCATTTTGGTTGAGCCATGAAGCCATGTTAAGCCTATATGAGCCATGAGAGGACTCATTTGAGGCATTCACTATGTTGTTCCTAACCCTCTTAGCTAAGGGCTTAGGGGTTAAGGACCATCCATGTGAATCACCTTCATGAGTCAGGAGGTCAAATTGGGCATGGGTGTGGTTTTAGGAGGTGTGTGAAAGTGTAGTGTATAGGTGTAGTGTGTGTGTAAGTCAACCCTTCACCAGACCAGGCCACCCAGGCAGTCCTAAGGCCAAAGAGTCCTATAGGAACTCATCCTTTAAACTTCCACATTTGATTTCAACCCTCTAGGTGATTAGGGGTCTACAATCAAGTTTGTGGAGTTTGCAGGGAGTTAAGAAGTGGTTTGAATTTCTAAGTGGTGGGTCCTGATTCTAATCCTCTAGGACGATCGAAGGAAAAGCCTAAGGCTAGATCCTAAGTACTTAAGAGAAGAAGAGAAGACCTCATCAAAAATGAGGTCAACAAATGGACCCCAATAGGTGTGGTGTGCTAACCAAGCACACCGCGCGTATTGGCGTTGACCGAAAAGATCAACAAAACCAACACGGATGTCCAAGTGACAAACTTAGGACGAAGTAGAAGAGTTTCCGCCTGGGAGTGTCAAGTATATCTCTGAGACTGGAGATTCCTGAACTCTCGCTAGGGAAAGGAAAAGGAGGTGAATTCCAAATCACATGATCTGGGGGAATTTCGATTTAGATTTCATTTTGTTTCAGTTTAAGTTTTGATGTGTAAGTTCAGATTTTAGCTTGAGTTTTAATTTAGATTGAAGTTTGAAGGGATTTGAACTTGAAATGAAAATTGGAATTTTGTGGTTTTAGATGTAACTTCTTCAACCTCAAAAGAAAATTGAATTGATTGGATTGAATCATTACAATGAGGAGAGATCTCAGAGCAATGCGGTATTGGATGTAAAATCCTTAACCTCAAGAGTTTGATTTTGATGTATTTCATTGCAATAGGGAAAGAATCCTAAAGCAATGCAGTCTCGGATGTAAAATCCTCAACCCCAAGAATTTGATTTTGATGTATTTCATTGCGATAGGAAAAGAACCTAAAGCAATGCAGTCTCGGATGTAAAATCCTCAACCCCAAAATTTGATTTTGATGTATTTCATTGCGATAGGGAAAGAATCCTAAAGCAATGCAGTCTCGGATGTAAAATCCTGAACCCCAAAAATTTGAATTTTGATGTATTTCATTGCGATAGGGAAAGAATCCTAAAGCAATGCAGTCTCGGATGTAAAATCCTCAACCCCAAAAGTTTGAATTTTGATGTATTTCATTGCGATAGGGAAAGAATCCTAAAGCAATGCAGTCTCGGATGTAAAATCCTCAACCCCAAAAGTTTGAATTTTGATGTATTTCATTGCGATAGGGAAAGAATCCTAAAGCAATGCAGTCTCGGATGTAAAATCCTCAACCCCAAAAGTTTGATTTTGATGTATTTCATTGCGATAGGGAAAGAATCCTAAAGTAATGCAGTCTCGGATGTAAAATCCTCAACCCCAAAAGTTTGATTTTGATGTATTTCATTGCGATAGGGAAAGAATCCTAAAGCAATGCAGTCTCGGATGTAAAATCCTTAACCCCAAAAGTTTGAATTTTGATGTATTTCATTGCGATAGGGAAAGAATCCTAAAGCAATGCAGTCTCGGATGTAAAATCCTCAACCCCAAAAGTTTAATTTTGATGGTAATTGATTTTGCAAAGATTTGTAGTGTTGATTTGAAAAGTGTGGAATTTTGGTGTTTCGAGAATTTCATGAAAGTTGTAAAAGACTTTCATGGAAGGAAATAGATTAGGAGGGAATATGTAGTTGCTACATATCCCATTCAACTCTTCAAAAGAGTTGATTGAGAGTTGTTGGTTTGGATTAGATACAATTCCTCGCCACTAGATCCGAATCGAAAACCTCGTGGCCCCGTGTCAATAGAATTAACCGCTTCCATCCCAGACAAGGGAGAGAGTAGAACGGATTGGATTTCAGATTTGGAAGGTTGAGTTTGAATTTGATTGAGATTTGATTTGAAATTTAGAAGGTTGAATTTGAATTTGATTGAGATTTGATTTGAAATTTAGAAGGTTGAATTTGAATTTTTTTGATTTAAAATTCGTGTTTATTTTGTTTGTCTTTTAACGATTCAAATTTATTTGTTTGTTCATTTAATGGTCATGTAAATTTGGAGTTCATCATTTTTTAGATTTTTAAGGAAAGTTTCCTTTTATTCTTTTGTTTCTTTTCTGTTCTTTGTTCAAAGTTCATTTAACTTTAATGGCGTTTCCCAGTCAACTTGCACAAAAGAGGTGAAGGCCAAAAATGTGACATGGTCACTTTCATTCCAATCATGTTGGAGATACATCATACAACTCGATCTGGAATACATCTCATACAATCCATATAGACTCAAAACGGACTATGTATGATCTTTGTCGATCCATCCAAAAAGGTATCTATTAAAAATACATGTCTGAATAGTGAGTTACATGGTCAATAACATCACCTTCCAAGCCATCCCTGGCAAGGATGCCGTATGGATGTGTGTTGGAGGTGTGATATTTTCCATGTAACTCACGAGCTCGTAAGGCCGGAGACTCTCTAGCTCCGGGTCCAGTTGGAAGTGGTAAGGTGCTTTCCGTCATCCATCCTTCTAAAAGTAATCGAGATCCGCTTCGGTGGTACTCCCGTATGCATTGTTTAGCGACATCCGCTCCGTTGCCCTTTAGTATCATGACGGAACCTACCGGTAATGGTATCTTTATCGGCCCACGGAACTCACTCGGGCCTCGCTATCCGGAGGTCGGATCCAAACATGATATTACACTCGTTCGAAAAGAAAGCTGTGCGAAAGGTCTGACAAAGTCGTGGTAATCTATGTGCGGGGGTATGCAGTCACCCTTCTTGTAAATGTTAATGATGGAACTGTTGGGTATGCAATCTGCTGGCAATACCCTCCATGCTATCATTATTTTTACCATCCTTTTGATGACTAATGGCATTGGATCCACCTGGCCATGACGGAGTATCCACGGTGGGTTTCCCTTCCTGTCTTCCGCGAAGTTGTAGCAGACATCCACATTGTATTGTAATTCTTCCTTTCCCCGGCATCCATCTCCGGGGTTCCGAGTAAGTGTTTTCTCTTAAGCGACCTGCTCGGCCCATTCTTTTCAAATCCCGAATGCAGTCCACGATTTGTTGTTGTTCGTATTCTGAGAACACGTCTGTATGTAGCTCGAGACATTCTAGTATATTGATTCTCCTGCCTCTGATTCTCTCAAAGTATTCAAAAGTTTTCTTCTCGACTTTCTGCATTCTTTCTAGCTCGTATTCCGGAATAATCCGCAAATGGCGAGGCACAGTGACGTCTTGTGGGATATATGGCTCAATCCCTTCACGTTCTCCTGCATACCTCGGCTCCTCGGGGATGGTCTCCATCGGGACATCCTCCGGGGTTGCTCCTGCAACAAGGTCATGCATTACTGGTGGCTTTATCTAGTGGCGTGGTAGCCTTCCTTCTTCTGATGTTTTTGAGATTTCCTTGGTTTCCTCTGTTATCCTCAGAGCTGGCCTTCTTTCTTCAGGTTCCTGGCGAACCGGTATTCTTGAAGTATATGCACTGGCACTAGCAACTGCCTCGTCGCGCTGGTCCGCTGCTAGTTTAGTTAACATCTTGCGGATACGACAATTTTTATTTCTTCGCTGAGTTGCTATGAGAGTAGCTCTTCTTACTTCCTGAATTTCTGTGGGCGCGGCGCTGACAAGCCTGCCCTCTGCTGTAGCGACTTCAGACTTGATTTTCTTGTCTTCTTCGGTGTTTGTTTTCCTTTTCTTCTTCTTGGATTGGTGGCTTGGGCCACCCACTTTCATTACGATCCGATCGGGCGGTTCCTCTTGGTCAACTGGGACCCAGTCACCTTCCTCGTATTGCAGGTCTGCTGGTGCGAAGTCTGAGTCAATCTCTATTATCGCTCCATCTTTCACCCTCTTTTCATCGAGTGCAAGGCTTACTCCATTTCTAAAGTTCAGGACCAACCGCCCGTTCGACATTTCCCTACGAAAAGACAAGGAAAAGGATCAGGGGCTGTACTAAGAACAAGAACATTAAGAAAATGTTTATTAAAGACAGAGTTTTCTTCTTCTTTTTTTTATTATTACTTTTGTATTTTTAAATTCAAAAGGAGTGAAGTGGGATAAGATCAGGAAAGAGATTTTGATATGGAAGAGAAAACAAGGAAACTTTATTATCATGATTTTATTTATTTTAGCACATTTTTTATTATTTTTGGGTTCGGAACCAGTCATAAGTAATTACTTCACCCGTGCTTCTAGGGATGAAAAATTCATTCCTTCGAAACATCAGGTAACGTAATACTTTTTCAAGTATCGTCCATTGATCGGAAGCATATGTCGTTCTCCTTGGCAATTCACTAGGCCGGTAGGAGCCTCCCGAGTAGATCGCCTCGACCACAAACGGTCCCTCCCAAGTGGGTTCAAATTTTCCTCCTATCTTGCGGTGTGCAAGAATAGGTCTTTTGAAAATGAGAACTAAGTCACCAACTTTAAAGGTTCTTGGGCGAACCAGTATGTCATGGGCTTGAACCATCTTAGCTTGGTATAGTTCTAAATTCTACTGCGCTGCAAGTCTTTTCTCTTCCAGGCTTTCCAATTCTTCTAGTCGTAATTTGGCATTCTCTTCTCGTCGTGATTTTGTTTGCAACTGCAATCCTAAGTGAAGGAAGCTTGGACCTCTAAAGGTAACACTCGCCTCGGACCCATATACCGGAGCGTAAGGTGTAGCTTCGAGTAGGAGTTACGAAGGTTGTCCGGTAGGCCCATAAGGCTTCTAATAACTTCTCGTGCCAATTTCTCTTATTATCGTCCATGGTTTTCTTTTAGATTTGAACGAGAGTTTTATTAAAAGCCTCGACTGGGTCGTTTGCTCTTGGGTAGTAAATTGTTGAATAGCGCCGATCGATTCCATGTCTCCCGACAAAATTGTTGATTTGTGTGCTTCGAATGCTGACCCATTATCCGAGATGATCTCGCGCGGCACTCCAAAACGGTAGACAACTTGGTTCTTGAAAAGCGTAGCACGTGGTGTGCTTTCACTTCTCTGAGTGGAACTGCCTCTGCCCACTTGGAAAAGTAATCTGTAGCCGCAAGAATGAAACGATGTCCTTTTGAAGATGGTGGTTCTATCAAACCCACTGTGCCCCAACATTCAAACTGCCACGACGCAATTGTCGGATGTAGCACATTTGGAGGTTGGTGTAGAACCACTCCGTGCACTTGGCATTGGTGACAGCTCTTGGCGATTTTCATGCAGTCGGTCATCATCGAGGGCCAGTAGTACCCTAGTCTTTTAATTTTCATTTTCATCTTTGGACCCGATCGGTGAGCACCACGGAGTCCCGAATGCACCTCTTTAACGATTTCACGGGCCTCGGACCCGCTTAGGCATCTTAGCCGCATTTGATCGAAAGACCTTCCGTATAACGTGTCGTTTATTAATGCGCGGGACGAGTTCTTTTCTTGATCCGATGGGCTAACGACCTATCGTATGGTAGTTTTCCGTTTGCGGGCGATCATTAATGGTCGTCGCCGATCTTCGTGTTTTCCATCACTTTGTTGAAGCCGATTCTTCTTCTTTTTCGATTTGTGTATTATGTCTATGTCGAGTCGTGATAGGACTTGACGTCCGTGAACTGACACTTCCACTGATTCATCTTATAAGCAGGCAAATTCTTTTGCGAGACGGGCTAGCGCATCTGCTAAAGTGTTTTCTTTTCTGGGAATTTTGTAGATTGTCACATTCGGAATTTGTTCCAACAGTTTCATGGCATACTTAGAAGTATTGCTCGAGTCTTGGCTTTAAAATTCGTATCGTCCGGCGATCTGTTGAATGATTAACTGCGAATCCCCGTAGATGTTGATGTTTGTTATCCCCATTTGAATAGTTAATTCTAGTCCTATTATGAGGGCTTCGTATTCTGCTTCGTTATTTGTACACGGCTCTGTTAAATGGTAGGAGTATCTTAACATCCCCCGCTCCGGTGTTATAAAGATTAGTCTGATTCCTGCCTTACAGAGCACTTATCACTTGCGATTCTTCGTCTTTCTGTGCTGAAGATGCTCCATTGAAGTACAGTTCCCAACATTGATCATCGGGGTCTTCTTAGCTCATTATTTGCTCGTCTGGTAAATCATCGTTGAGAGGAGATTCTGTCGGTAAAGGGTGTGCTGCGAGGAAGTCTGCTAGGACTTGTCCCTTTACGGCACGAAGAGGCACGAAAGTTATATCGAATTGCAATAATATCATTGACCACCTGGCAAGTCTGCTAGAAAGCGTCGGACGGGTCATCAAGTATTGCAATAGATTAAATTTCGAGATCAGGTTGACCTTATGAGAAAGCATGTAGTGCCTGAGCTTTTGAGCGGCGAAGATCAGGGCCAAACAATGCTTTTCAATTGTGGGATACTTTATTTCCGTTGGAAGTAAACGACGGCTTAGGTAGTAAAGAGCATTTTCTTTACCCTCATCATTGACACAGGCTAACGGGGCTCCGAGAGAGTCGTCTAAGGCTTCGGTATAAAGTATCGATGGTCTACTCGAGACTCAGAGCTGCTAAGACAGGAGGTGTCATTAAATATTTTTTAATGTCATCAAAGGCCCTCTGGCATTTCTCTTCCCAAATAAATTTGGCGTCCTTTTTAACTAATGCCGAGAAAGGCTGACACCTACCTGACAAGTTCGAGATAAAGCGTCGAAGATATGCCAACTTCCCTTGAAAAGATCGTAGTTGTTTTAAGGTTATGGGAGGTGGCATTTCTAAGATAGCTTTAATCTTTTCGGGTCGATTTCAATTCCACGATGTCGGACAACGAATCCTAAGAATTTCCGGAGGTGACGCCGAAGGCGCATTTTAAGGGATTCATCTTAAGGTTAAATTGTCTTAATCGTTCAAAAACAATTCTCAAATCATACGAGTGGTTTTCCTTTACTTTGCTTTTGATGACCACATCATCCACGTAGCACTCGACTTGATTGTGGATGAGATCATAAAAAATTCTTGTCATCGCTCTCTGGTAGGTTGCTCCTGCGTTCTTCAGTCCGAATGGCATCACTGTGTAGCAGTATACTCCGATCGGCGTTCTGAAGGCTGTGAGCTTTTCATCTTCTGGAGCCATCTTTATCTGGTTGTATCCTGAAGATCCATCCATAAATGAGAATATTTCATGTGTTGAAGCAATGTCGATCATTAATTCCGGGATCGGTAGAGGGAATTCATCTTTTGGACATGCCTTATTTAAATCTCCGAAATCCACACAAATTCGATCCGACCATTCTTCTTCCCGATCGGTACCACATTGGCTAACCAAGTCGGGTATTGTTCTTCACGGACAAATTTGGCGTCTATTAGCTTTTTAACTTCAGCTATGACTTGTTCGATTTCTAGACGCATTCTTCTGGAACCTTGTCTGACTAGAACAGAAGTAGGATCCACTCCTAGCTTATGGACTGCGACCTCTAGAGCTAATCCTGGCATCTCATCGTAGCTCCAAGCAAAACAGTCTTTAAATTCCATTAATAACTTGATTATCTCTTCGGAGTCTTCTTTATTGAGTAAGGAGCTAACAAAGGCAGGTCTAGGTTCTTCGCTAGTACCTAAGTTAACTTCCGTTAACTCATACTATCGTAGATTTGATCTCTTCTTCTAACTCGGTGGAGCATTTCCAATTTGTAAATCTTGAAGTTCTTCCGTAGCTTCCATGCGATCTTCATTAGACTTGCGAGTGACAACCATGCAAAATTCGGTATCGTCGGCCGATCCTACTGTGCCGAATCCGAGACCATGCCTTGAATTAGGTGGACGACCGGAGTTATTCTATAAATTTTCAAAATGTTGTGATTGACCTTTTGTCCATTGTCGAGGTAAGAAACCATGCTGAATTAAATTTTGCACACAGGGAGAGTACCACTCAAAAGGTAATTCCATTAATTCGATGAAGTAGCATCTTCAAATTGTACATTGTTTTCAGTTTTGGAGGAAGGAGCACCACAGTAGAACTTGATGGGCTTTGTACTGCCGCTACGTACCTCTTTGACCACCATACCCTTGATCTTATTAGAATGGATCGGGGTCAGGGTCATAGTATGTACATAGTGGTTAATCTTCTCGTACATCGATTTATATTCCTCGTTCTTTTCATCTTCGAGAGAGATCTCGAATTGCGGCTTCTTCCGACTTATTGTTGCTGCTTCTTGCTTGATTTCTTTTTCTTCTTCAGAACTATCTTCCCAATCAACATTGATGGCTGGTTTCATCTGTCCAACTGTCCTAATGTCTCTGCCACGACCTCATCCCCGGCCTCGACTTCGGATGCGAGTTGTGGAGAAACCTTCACCATCTCGCCGTAAGGGAGTGGTGAGTGACTGTTGGACTAGAACTTCAAGTTCTTCGTCGTCCCAAATTTCCTTTGCTTCATTTGTTATGGTATCTCTGGAGAAGATTGTTTTCTTTGGGGGTGTGTAATAGGCCGTATCTTCATGGATTCCAATTTCATGTACGGAGAATGGTTGTAAGTCACCTTTGATGCACTGTTCCCCTCCATCGTAGTATTTGATGCATTGATGTAGAGATGATGGTACCATCCGGTTTTCATGTATCCACGGTCGGCCCGGTAGAGCGTTGAACGACGTTTCGAATCGATTATGTGAAATTTCGCGGTTGTCTTTGCTAAGTCACCGGTCTTCATTAGCGGTGTTATTGAGCCGAGGGCTCTTTCTCCTTTACGGTTGAATCCTCTTAATAACATTTTGTCCGCTTCGAGCTCGCGAGCATCAATTTCCAAGTATGCTAGCGTTCGAAGATTCATTATATTAATTGATGCTCATAGATCCACCAATACTCTGGAGAGTGTAAACTTCCCAATTGTAACTGAAATGTACAACGGTCGGTTGTGGTCTGCTGTCCCAAGTAGTAGGTCATTGTCCGTGAAGGTGATACCTCGCTGTTCCTTTAACGAGCAAACCTCATCTAAGGAATCTCCAGTCATTTGAGCTAAGCAAATTTCTGGATCAAGTAAGGCCTTGATCAGAGCTTCTCTCATCTCCTTTGATAAGATGAAAGCGTTGTAGATGCTCAGTTTGGCTGGTAGTTTCCTAAGATGGGCTAGCACGTTGTAGTCCACTTTGTTTTCATGTGTCTTGGCTTCTTCCCGAATGGGTATTTCTTCTGCCAGGGTTGGTTCTTCCTGAACAACCACCTGTTTTCCTTTGTCCTTTGGACCCATTCTCGGAGGTAGAACTCTTCCACTTCTTAAGTTGACTTCGTGATTTCTTCTGAATCTAGTATTGAGTTTGCTGATGTCTCCTTATGAATCGGAATGACAGGTTCTTCTGGATTAGCTTCGAGATACGAAGGTTCTAACTCGGTGTGATCGGAGCTCCTCGAAACTCGCAAATAGATTCGTTGCTTGTTGAACTCTCGTAGCCTCCTTGGTGGATGTCTTCTTTGTCATTGTGATCGTCGAGATTGTGTATGATTTGAGAATTGTCATTTGTATCGGAATCGACGTCCGGATTAGGTTGATTGTCGCTAGTTACGTATTCGTTAGAAACGATCAAAACGTAGCCAACGCCATAACCCTCATCATTATAAGATCCCACCGGAGTGAGCGAATAATCATACGAGTCGGAGGTTAGAGGGATTTCTCCCCGAATCGAAACAACTATCCTAGGATAAGCAGCCCCTAGTCTAGCCTTAAGAGCCTCGGTCTTCTCTTCTTCGTCAATTTTCTTCTTTTCTTCAGTCGTCTCTTGTTGAGGTGGTTCTTCTATCGCAAGTGATAGTGCCGACTTGACAGGTTTCGAACTCTGAATTGAGGCTCGCACCGAAGTGGTTTGGATGCGATCTAAAATCTTCTTTGAAGACTTTGTCCAAGCGGTACTCCATCCATCGTCAGTCGCATAGGGATCTATCGGAACAATGAAATCCGTCGAGATAACTTTGACGGAACCTCCTTTCTGGGGTTCCTTCATGTATTCCTTTGGGATTGTTATGTTCCCTTTTCGAAGATTGTTGTTGAGCCAACTTTTGAAGGTAATAAAATCTTCTATCTTGTGTCCAAGCATCCGGTGGTAAGGGCAAAAGTTGGGATCACCTTTCTTGTCGACTTCTTCTGGTCTTTTAGGCTCTGGCAGTTGGAAATCTGGAGTCTTCATCGGACTCGCGGAATATTTTCGATGCTTGCCTCATTATTGAATGGATACTCCCTGCTCAGAAGCTCCCTCAACGTACGTTGTGGACGAGGCGGTTGTTCATACTGTTGAGATGACTGATAGCTGGGTCGGGGTTGCTGGTAACTCTGTTGAGGTTGCTGCGGCCGTTCTGATGGTATTTGTATTGGTCGCTTGCCTTTATCGACTCGCTGCGACGATCCCGGACTTCTTTTCAAAAGTTTTCACGGGCTTCGTTTGTCCGTCTTGTCGGTGAAACTTAATTGCTTCGCCTCCTCTTGCAAGCTTCCGGCCTTGCTTAACAACTTCTCGAAAGTCTTAATAGTAAATCCCTTGAGGAGAAGTGCTATCGGGCCATGAATGCTCTTAAGTAAAATGCCGACTGCGTGTTGTTCTTGTAGCTGTGGCTCACACTTCATACTTAGGTTCCTCCATCGAAGTATGTAGTCTACCAAAGTTTCGTTCGGCTTCTGCTTCTCTACCACTAAATCACCTATAGTGATGTGGTGCTGAGCTCCGGCAAATCGCTTGATGAAAAGGTTTTCTAATTCTGAAAATGTCTTCACCGAACCGTTCGGTAATTCTGCATACCAATCAAAGGCAATCCCTGACAGGCTGCTGACAAATTGTTCGAAGAGTAAAGCATCACTTCCGCCGGCATTGCAACAACTGGCACCAAAATGTGCAACATGCTGCCGAGGGTTTCCGGTTCCGTCAAAGGTCTTGAACAGAGGTGGTATAAAGCCTTTCGGATATTGTACAGCGTCGAATTCTTCGGGGTAAGGTCTACCCGTCTGGATGGATTTCCCGCTCTTTGATTGTGCCAAGGCTTCTCACATCTGCTGTTCCACCATGCTCTTGATATCCTTTTCTGGAATCATATTCTGGGTAGAATCTTTCTTTGGCTAATCGTCTCCATTAACGGATGTAATCTCTTTTCCTCCGTCTGTAATATGAATAACTTCTGGAGGCGTTTCTCTTGGGGGTTGAGCCGACTGCGAAGAGTGGCTAGGACTTGCAGCCATCTCTTCCATCCTTTTTGCCAATTGAGAGATTGTATCGTCTTTTCTCGAATTTGTGCTCTTAATGCTTCGATTCATCTCTTTCCGCAGTTCGTCGGAACACCTTGCGAAGCCGACGATGCTCGTGTTTCAACCATGTTAATTTACGCATATTCATCATCCATGAATTCTGACGAGTCGACTTCATCGCCGAATTTTTCTTCTCTTTCTCTTGCTAATCGCTGAATATCAATTCTTAGCTTTTCCATAGCGTCTTCCAATGGTCTTTTTCGTGCGGTTTCACAGTTATCATGCGATGGCTGTCGGGTTTCCTTCTCATGAGTTTCCTTCATTGCGGTAGCGCTTTCTTCGAACTCGAGTCTCCTGACGAGACTTTCTTTCTCAAGTCGCTGTTTCGGTCTTAATTGGCCGGTAGTGGGACGCCATACCATCCTTCTAGCAGCAGAAGGCCTAGGACCGGATGGTCTGTCGGTCGAATGCTGGAAGGTGGTATCCTCCCTGATCTGTAAACCTGAAACAACAACAGGTGGACTAGCCTTCATCTTCTTATTCGGCTCTTCTGCAGCGATAGCAGGTTCTACTCGTGGCCCAAGACGGGACTTGGCTGGTGTCCATCCTATCCTTCTTAAAATCTCCGATACAGGGCATTTCTCTTTCTTTGCTAACTTCTCAATCACAGTACGTAGTCGGGCAAATGGTGTAATCCTAGCCCTTTTCCTTTTGTTGTCGCTATAGTATGCGGGTCGAGGTAATGTAGAAGCGATCCCGCGGACATTTTCCTTGTTAGGCTGCGGCGGAAAGGGGATGGAATCTACTTCCTTCCAAAAGGGGTGTATGTTCGAGCAATGGTATGTATTCGGGTAGTGGTGTGTACTCGGGGATTTCTTCTAAGAAAGCGACTTCGGCGGCTACGGCCTTCCACGGCGATCTTCCCGCCTCTGTTTCTTCTACGAGTCCGTGTTAGGGGTGGAACCCTTGAGCTGGACCCAATTTCAAAAACGAAGGTCTTGCACGAAAATCCGTACCCTCCACGGTAACATGCTCGTTACAAATTTGAACTTCCTTCCCCTTCGGTTTGGCGGAAGCCGGGGTAGGTGCGGAGACGACTAGACCGGTGGGGGTAGAGATAACGGTCCTCTTTTGGACGGTAGCATTCCACTCGACTGGAATCCTTTGCGGGGAGGAAACTCTTGAGTTGACTTAATGTTGAACTCGATCAAAGGTCTCTCAGTTTCGGATACTTTGTTTGTCAGCGCGAAAAGGGTAACGTCAGTGATCTTGACATTTGTGTTCTCGAATCCTTGTCTAAACCGGATGATCCCATTGTCGGGCGGCTCATCCTTGTAAACGGCGAAGTCCGATCCATTGGTGAAGGAGAAAATCGGCTTTGGGGCTTCCATTTCTGCGGGGTAGATTCGATTGTCGATCCCAAGTTATGCTTCTTCTCATCAGGACGAAAATAAAGGAATCGAAAAGAGTCCGAACACATTCTTGTTCACGTATATTTGTTAAAAGAGTCATTCATTAGAGGGTTTGTTTATTTAGAACGGAATGTTCAAAGGTGTAGAGAAGGTAATGAATCCGATTCAAAGTTGGAAAGGAAAAGAAAGTCTTATGCAAGACTTCTCGACTCGAAGGATCACTCCTAAACTAACACCTATTGGGGGTCCACCCCACCTCAGAAATGAGGTAAAAGGATCTCGGAACCTCTCTGTTTAGGGGTGTCTAAACAGTGGCTCCTAAATCCGAGAGAATGTTGGCTATACTCGTTCAAGGTAGAAATGAACATAGTATTCCAACGGAAAGAAGGGTAATTTGATCCATTAGGGACATGGATACACTACCAATTTTTGAAAGCAAAACTATCTGATTAAAAATGGAGAGAGGAATTATTCCCCAGCGGAGTCGCCAGAAATTGTCGGCATATTTTAGGTTATGTGTTTTGAAAAGGGAGTCGCCTACAGAAATTGTCGGCGAATTTTTAATTTAATTTAAATAAAATAATTTGAAAAGTAGTATTTAATTTTGAAAAATAATTTTTTAAATTTGAAGATTTCAAGATATGAAATCAAACTGATCTCACATCCCGAATAGTTTATATAAACGAGCACCGCACCACAAGCCAGTGTATCTATCCCGAAGAATAGACACCATTGCTTGACAATGGGGCTCGATTAAATAAACTAGAAAGGTTTGTGACATCCGTTTGGTCCGCGAACCAATTTTATAAGCCGACAAGTTCCCTGCTTAATATGAAAACATTAAACAGGGTTTGTATTACCCGGGTTCTTAAAATTCCCTATAAGGGCAAGCCCCTATAGTTAATTGCATCTTAAGTGATGGGAATCACCTAATCAGTAGTTCTGCTCTCAAGAATTTCAAAGTTTAAGTTTTCAAGGGATTGAATATTGGAATTTCAATAGGGAATGGATCAAATTTAGAACATTTTATTTTGGGAATTCAAAGGAAGAAAGGTAGGAGAAATCACAGATTCGAAGCGAACTTCGGTAATTTCCCGACTATCCTATTGTTTGGCTTGAATTTAGGAAGGCCCTAATGTTTATTTAATGTTTTGATCTTGCCAATTTTAATTAGTTAGGACTTATATTCGTATGACAAAATCATACAAATAGCCTCGATGATGTGAGGGTTTATGTCGTATCGAACGACTACCTCGGAGTCCTAAGACCGGTAAGGGCTTAATTTACATGATATGATCATGCAAATGCCTAACGAAGAGTTGAGGATTTATGTTGCATTAGGCAAGCTACCTCGAAGTCCTATGGCTTGGTTATTTAATTCTAAGAAAGTTTTCTTTGAAGTAGAATCAGGTTTTCTTGATGACGATGGCCGTGCTACCCACCATGCTCCGAGCTCCTTGTTGCAGAGGTTTAGTTTTAGAAGTCATAAATCAGGAGATCAGAGAAGTGTTCTGGTTTAGAGAAAATCTTAAAATCCAGGTATTTTTTATGTTTAAATTAAAACAAATCTTAAAGTTGATTATAACAACACCGGTTAAGATCCCACGGTTCCATCCTTCCGGCATCGTTATTTTTATCGGATTCACTTAGTCCGGATGAATTTGCTAAACTCAACTGAATGAGTTCCACACTTTCATTTAGACCGTGGGAAATCCCGTTAGCAACACGTAGGTTACATCATCCGAGGTATTCCCAATCATCCAACAAGAAGTTTTAATTTAGTTGTAGTTGTAGTTTTGTTGTTTTGTTTGTGATTAAATTTTGAGTTGTTTTATATTTTGAAATGTTGTGGCGGTGGATTTTATCTTGTAATGACTTTTAATTTAGTTTTAGTTTCAGTTTTAGGGACTATCCTAAAGGTGTGGGTTTTCATGCAACAATTGTTTATCATGCAAGAAAACTAGTGCGATGCGATTAAATAAATTGCAATAAGGTAAATTGCAATAAAATAAAAGCGTACCCGGAGGGTCTTCCCGTCATCCCAAGCTGCACTTAAAACACAATTAGAATATTTAAGCATTTAAAGCAAGTTCCTAGGTAAAGCTAAGGGAAGGGTTATGGTTTTCTACCAAGTTCCTAATCCTATAGCTAGTCATCTCCTATGACGTCTAGGTTCTTGTATTTTGGTTTGAAGACGATTTTCTTCATCAAAGAACAATTAAGTTCAATTGTTCTTATAAATATCCTATCATATCGAGGAAGTGCTTAAGACGAGTCTTAAACATATTTTCAATATTTCTAGGATTATTTTAAGTCCAAGAGAATTTAATTATACAAATGAATTAATCGTCCGGGAGTTCAAGTTTGTTATCTTGCTCAGTGAACTAGGACATTTGAATATCTTATGAATGAAGTAACACTTCACTTAACACTCCTTTTAGGAGTTATGACAACAAGAGCTTTCGAGGGCAAATTGATGTTCAAGTGATTTATGATTTAATTTAATTTCAGTTAATGGGTTTAAGTTTGGAATAGTGTTCAAGTTGTTTTAGATTTATTTTTTGAATTCTTTATGTCTTAGGTGATGTTATATTTAATTTAATTTAATTTAACTTAATTTAATTTAATGTGGTTTAATTTAATTTAATCTAAGTTAATTTAATATAATATGATTTAATTTAATTTAATTTAATTTAATTTAATTTGATTTAATTTAATATGTTTTAATTTAATTTTATTTAATTTTATTTAATTTAAATTTTAATTTAATTTTATTTTCAATTTTAATTTAATATTTTATTTTTTTTATGTTTTAAAGATGATTTAATTTTAATTGTTAAAGTATTAATTTAATTGAAATTTTAAAAGGATTTAATTTAAATAATTTAACTTTAACTTAATTTAATGATTAAGTCTTTTAGCATTTTAAATTTTAAATTTGGATTATCATTTTAATTAGGAATTAAATATTATTGAGATGATTAATTTAGGGATTCTTAAATTAAAGAATAAATCTCTTCCTAATGACATCCCTATTTTAATAATTCCAAATTTATTATTCTTCCAAATTTAATTAATTATTTGATTAAGGTTTATTTTAATTATTTTTTTTAAATTGTTTAGTAGGTTTCTACCCTTTAATTATTTAAATTTCAATCATCCAAATCAGATTAAGATCAAATATTTTACTTTTTCATTTTATTAAGCCTAAAGTTTTAATTAAGGGTTAAAATTTTAATTACCATTTTGCCCTTCAAGCTTAATAATTTCATAACTCACTAAATTGAGCTTAAATGAATTTGAAATTTTTATGTGACTTCACTCATATGTCAATAAAGACATTAGAGGAGAAAATGTGATTTTTCTGTATTTAATTTATTTATGTAATTATTTTTGGTGGAAAATAGGGATTTCCAAGGAAAATTTAATAATATGACCAAGGGAAGTTTCTGTCCTTAAGAAAGTTATGGGACATTCCTAATGACCAGAGGATCACTTGGACCAATTTTGGTGATTTTTTGAATTATAATCTTTTTATTATAATTATTTTGAGTTTTGGAGTATTAATTAATTTAAAAATAAAATAAGGTTGAAAAATGAATTTTATATTTTTCAAAAATCTCTTTGGTATCAAGGAAATCAGAGAACCAATTTTTATAATTTTCTGATTTTTCTTTGATCTATTATAATTATTTTAGTGGAAATGCTAGAAAATACATTTTTTTTATTTTAAAATTACCCTAGGGCTTTAAAATTTAATAACTCATCATAGAGACCTAATAAAAATATGGGGTTTGTTCCTATGTGATTAAAATTCAAAATGTGACATTTTGGTGAATTTTATTATTTTTGTGATTTTTATTATTTTTTAATTATTAAAAATATTAAAATAATGCAATAAATCAACTTTTTTAGAAAATTGCAATTTTAATTTTCTTAAATTCCCTCGATATCAGAGAGGCTCCAAAACCAATTTGGTGAATTTTTGAAAAGTATTTTGAAAGTTATGAATTTTTTAAGTTTAATTTTGGCTAAATGGCTTGATCAACCCATTTGATAGGGCTAACCAAGTCCAATTGACTTCAAACTTTTATAGTGGGTTCCTCTGATCCTAAAGGTCAGTGGAGGATTGATTTCAACTCAATTTGATGTATGATTAGCTCTAATTAATTAAAACTCCATTTTGGGTGTTTAAGCTAATTAGGGATATTCCAAGTGAGTTAACTCAAAACCTATTTTTCCTAGGGTCCTCTGGTCATAATAAACATCACCAAATTTTTCTAGAATTTATTTCAGAACATGCTAATTATTGGAATTAAAATACTCAAACTAGCAACCTAGAGTTGAAAAATCAATAACTCTTCATAGGGATAGCTCTCGACTTTGGAAAATTCGGGGAATGTTCCTAAATTCAGAGGCTTCAAAAGCCCTATGGTCTCATGCCATGGTGAATTGTATACATGCATGGAGAATTGAAAATGTGCAGAGAGTAAATAAATTATTAAAAATCAAATACTCAATAAAATTGAATGATTTCTTTTCCACATTATTCTCCTCTATTCAATGAGCAAGGGAGTATTTTTATTTTATTTTTCTGATTTTTCTACACAAAGTTATGCATTTTTGAAGTTTAGGGAATTAAATAAATAGAAAAATAACCTATTTTTCTACTTATCCACGCGGCGCCAACTAAACCTAGGCATCTCCGAAGCGCCGCGTGTCGTCTTCTGATTCGGCGCCGCCGTCCACCTCAGCGCTCCGGGGGCCCGCTGTATCGTTCCGTCTCCTCATCCGGTGCGATCCTGGCCGTCCGTCCGCGCGTGTATTAAATGAACGGCATCCGTTCATCGTCCCCAAGCCTCCTAACCCGAGAACCGTCCACACTAAATCCCTAATATCTCACTCAATACTTAACGGATTTTCGTGTTCTTGTGCTCTATGGATTCGTCTTGAAGAGACGAATACATCCATACGGTGATCATGCATTGAAATTAAGGCATTTGAAATGGAGAATCTCCAGAAGCTCGGGATAAAGAGTTAGCTCATACCTTTGCTCAGAGAAGTGTGGCTTCAATCTGAGGGTTGTGTCACCTTCGATTGCGTCCCAGCAAGCTCCAGATGAAGTCCCTTGGCTCGGTGAATTGTCTAGGTATGATTTCGACCGAGCCCGATCACAAAGCTTGGAGTCCGGAACGGATGGGTGGCCCGGAGAGGGGGCTTTTGCTTGGTAGACTTCTTCCTTGGTCCGAGTGAAGGTGTAGGATCAATCAATTTAGGGATTGGTCCATCGTGAAGAAGTGTCCCGGTTTTGTGCTAAAATTTGAACTCAAAATTGAGCTCGACCTGGAGGAATTGGAGCTGGAATCCGGTGGGAATCAAATGCTCTATGTGTAGAGAGTGGTCTGGAATGATTTTGGCAGAGTTTCCTTAAGGTTGGTTCAGCACCTCTCATGGCCGAGAGGGGTGGTGTTTAAATAGGAGAGGGTGGAGGGCCTCCCAGGGGGGTTTAAGGACTGGGATCAGCTGCTTAGGTCAAGGGAAGAACAGCCATGGTGGCCATTGGGCATGGGGCAGCTCGCAAGGAGAATTGAATTTTTGGCTCCTCCCGAGGTCTCGGCCATGGTGTTTTTGGCGGCCTGGTGGTCGGCCGGCCGAGCACTCGGTCACCATCTTGTTCGGGTGGGCCGTGGTCGGGGTTTAGTGCGACCGATCGGGCCTTACCATGTGTAAAGGGAATGGCTTGGAATGGAATGGGGAAGAGGCCATTTTGGCTTGGTTTGGGTCAACCCATGTGTTTGGGCTTGGTTCACCTTCCCATGGTCTGATTTTTGGTCAGGGGAATCAGTTGGGTCAGCTGAGAAGGAGTGGTGAAGTCTCCATCCATGGTGAGGTGGCTAAGCATGGTTTAGTGTGTGACATGCTTATGGTTAAAAAGGCTTAATGAAGGATTAGGAAAGGGGGCCCTTTTTTTGCCATTAATGGCTTGGTCACATGTCAACCCTTCCATGGCTTCATATGGCTTGTAAATGGCTTGCTCATGGCTTAGGATAAAGCTTGGTCAATTTCATGGAAATAGAATTTAGGAATTTTGGTATTTTGGTGGAGAATTTTCATGAAGCTTGATTTGGAATGGCTTAATGATGATTTTAAAACTTAGGGATGATTTTGATTAAATGGATGATGTGGGGAAATGTCATGTGGGCTTTGGATTGAAAACTTGGGCTTTTGAAATGGTCTTGGGTGGGCTTTTAAAGTGGTTTAAGGAAGTGGACCTTTAGGTTTAAGAATGAGTTCATGGATGGGAATTTTTGTAAAAGGTTGGGCCAAATAATTGTTGGGTTTGCTTTAGGGATATGTCATGAGTAATTTGAAATAGATTTGAGGTGGTTTGGGTTTGAGTTGGGTTGAATTTGGGCCTCTTTGGTAAATGGGCCAATGTAGGTCAAATTGGGCTAACTTGGGCCAATGTTGGGCTAGAGTTGAAATTGGTGTAAAATTAATGTTGGGAAATGTTTATGGGAGTGTTTCAAAGAGATTTTGACTTTGGTTGGGTTTTGATTTTGGGATTTGGGCTTATTTGGGTTAGGTTTGGGCTTAGGTCAAAATTGGGCTTTTTAGCTTTGGGTTGAATTTGAGTGGGGTTTGGGTCTAAATTTTGGGCAAATCATGTTAGTGTTTTGTTTGTGAGGATGTTAGGGAAGGTTTAGAAAAGATTTGGGGTTAATTGGAGTTGAATTGGGTGAGTTTGGGCTAAGTTTGGGTCATGGGTCCAAATTGGGCTTTAAGGTCAAAAGTGAAATTGGACTCAAATGTCAATCAAATTGGGCTTGGATTTGGTCTAGATTGGTGTTGGGGATGTTGAATTGAAGTTTAGAATTGAATTGGACCAGAATTTGGGTCAATTGGGTAGGTTTGGTTTGACTTTGGGTTCACTTTGGGTTAAAATGGGTCAAATTGGGGATTTTAACAAAAATGGGGTAAATTGACAAAATTGGCCCATGGTGTAGTTGAAAAAAATGAAATTGGGAATATTTGGAATTTTCTGGAATTTTTTGGGAATTTTCTGAATTTTTTGGATTTTTGGGTCAAGAGGGGCATTTTGGGTATTTGGAGGGTATTGGGAGGTATTTTTGGAATTTTTGGTATTTTTGGCTATGAATGATCAATTTGAGTGATGTGGGCATGTTTGGGATTGGTTTTGAGAAATTTTGGGTGATTTTGGAGGATTTTAAAAAATTTGGCTAATTTCAAGGGTTTTGGGTAGGCTAGGCGGGTGCAGGGTCCCCGGGGTCAAAAATTAAAAATTTGGAAAATTGAAGATTGGGTAAATGTAAGTGAAATGAAATCATTTTGGTTGAGCCATGAAGCCATGTTAAGCCTATATGAGCCATGAGAGGACTCATTTGAGGCATTCACTATGTTGTTCCTAACTCTCTTAGCCAAGGGCTTAGGGGTTAAGGACTATCCATGTGAATCACCTTCATGAGTCAGGAGGTCAAATTGGGCATGGGTGTGGTTTTAGGAGGTGTGTGAAAGTGTAGTGTATAGGTGTAGTGTGTGTGTAAGTCAACCCTTCACTGGCACAGAGCCACCAGAGCGGTCCTAAGGCCAAAGAGTCCTATAGGAACTCATCCTTTAAACTTCCAAATTGATTTCAACCCTCTAGGTGATTAGGGGTCTACAATCAAGTTTGTGGAGTTTGCAGGGAGTTAAGAAGTGGTTTGAATTTCTAAGTGGTGGGTCCTGATTCTAATCCTCTAGGACAGTCAAAGGAAAAGCCTAAGGCTAGATCCTAAGTACTTAAGAGAAGAAGAGAAGACCTCATCAAAAATGAGGTCAACACACTAATTATACACCTCTTAAACATGTATATCTCCCTATTTATTTGCACTCGACCATATAAACTATATTCTCACCCATATAATCTCATGTGATTTTTACCAATAGTTGACTGAGTCAATACCGCAATGGTTATATGTTCTCACAATAGATTTTAACATGCAAGTTGATCAAGTTTACATGTAAATGAAGATCAAAGTAAAATCATCACAATATATTCTAAATCTACTCAATGTTATATCCTACACATGCATACTAATTCATTGTAAGAGGGAAGAGTAAAAAAAACTGTTCACTACACATGGAGAAACAACAAGAACTTTTTATTGAACAAGACTTTGAAACCACACAAACAAAGTACCAAATTCAAACAAAAATACAATGAAAATACTTATATTTGATGGAAATCAAAATCTCATTGTATAGCAAAAGCAATCTCCTTCCAATCCTCGCCAAGAACAAAGTGAAAAGAGAAGAAGAAATTCACACACTCTCTCTTTCTCTCTCACCTTGTCGCCCCACTTGGGGCTCACACCCAAGTAATCTTCTTCTCCAAGCCTTCTTCTCCTCTTCTAATATTCTCCCTTCTCTTGATCATCCTTCTTCAAGAGTACAAGAGTGTTTTTATAATTTCCCAAGAGATGCTTAAGTGTCTCTTCAAAAAGAGTCCACATTCAATGAATCTTCCAAATGGTGCCTTAAGTGTCTTTTCACTCCAATAGACACATCTCTTCCATAATAACTCCTTCTAACCTACCTAAACTCTTCTAGAAAGTTTATTTTATCATTCCCAATGAAGTTTCCATGAGACACACTCCGCAACGCTTCAAAAATCATCCAAATCCGACGTTTCTTTTAGAAGGTATGCCAAAAACCGTGACAGGCGGCTATGCGGCGACGGTTTGGCGCATAGGCGCCACTGCCTGGCGGCTATGCTCCAACTGGTGGTGCTTAGCCACCAAACACAAGTACAAAAGTGTCCGGTTTGACCTGTTTTGCTCTGGTATGCTCCATTTTGGTCCATTTTTGTTCCTTTTGCTCCAATCGCTCCAAATTCTTCAATTTGATGTACCTACAACCAAAGACATAAGAAAACATACCTTTAAAGTGCAATATCATTATAAAATTTAGCATAAAAAGTAGTATATTTTTAGGTGGATGAGTTATTCACATGATCAGTATCAAGTGAACATAAGTCCTAAATAATAAAATTAGCAGGATGAAACTTTAAATAAATATCTCAAATTGGAGCTAAACTATAGGGTAGTTCGGGAAAATACCGAGATTCTTCTTGGATCTATGTTCTTCCCCTAGCTTTCTTTTCCTTTGAAATCATATAATAACTGTTCTGAAAATTGAGCCACTTAACTATTTTATTTTCTACCATCACATTTTCTTGAAGAATCTTACCCTTTGAAAGTCATAAATATAAAAATTTCTCGATCTATATCAAGAGTTTTCTAAGGTGACTTCGATTATCTAAGATGTAACTAACTATAGGGACTTTCCCTTATAGGAAACTTAAAGACCTCATATTAATATAAACCCTAGCTGATTCCTTCATATTAGATAGGGGAAATTGTCGGTCAACAATAGTTCGCAGACCAAACGGTTGTCATAAATTCTTTAGTCTGTTTAATCAAGCCTCACACCAAACCATGTATTTATTCTTGGAGACAAATACATGTCTTGTAGTAAAGTGCTCGATTATCTAAACTATTGTTTATATGAGATTGGTTTGATTTTGTATTTTCAAATTAAAATATTATTTTTATTAAACTAAAAAAATAATAATTAAAAATGACTGATATTGCTTCGATTGATGCCACATCAGCTTCGATCTTCGCAAGCTTTTCTGTAATTCCTTGAATACTAACGGCCAGATATTCGTTGAATAACTCTTGCACACTTTCACTAATGAACTTCTTCTTGTTGACTTCCTCTTTCTTCTTAATTTCACTTTACCAAAAAGACATTTTTGTACTAAAAAAACTCTTCTTAAGACTCAGGAATAAAAATAACAATTAGGGCAAGTATTTCTTTAATTCTGGGCCTTTTTATAGACGGGAAATCTTAAAACCAACCCTAGACATGTTAAAACTCCTCATTAACTCCCAAAACCACTTATCCACGATTTAGACTTCTAGAACCCCATTTTTCACATTTTTATAACTCTGGCGCATAAGCGCTAACTTGCGGCGCATAGCCGCGAGTGCTCATTTTAGCACAGGTCTGCTAAACGTTCAAGTCTTCATTCTGACTCCTC
This sequence comes from Papilionanthe hookeriana x Papilionanthe teres, assembly GCA_022702705.1. Lineage (NCBI taxonomy): Eukaryota > Viridiplantae > Streptophyta > Magnoliopsida > Asparagales > Orchidaceae > Papilionanthe > Papilionanthe hookeriana x Papilionanthe teres. The sequence continues at coordinate 25,709,499 of CM040426.1, forward strand.
TAAGTCATCAAATAAGGTCAAATAAACACCAATATAGCATAAATAACTCCAAAATGCTACCACATATTCTCAAATCAAACATACAAAACACACAAAGAAAACATAAAATAAAGCTCACCGACAACTATGGGTTGCCTCCCACAAAATGCTTGGTTTAACGTCTCCAGCCTGACATACCTCAAGCTTATTCTGAGTGACCCAACATCAGATTCTCATCAGGTTTAAATTGATCAACTTAAAAATAAGGTTTAATTCTATGACCATTAACTTTAAATATTTTTCTAGTCTTAGTATCGTTAATATCCACAGTTCCATATGAATAAATTTTCATTACAATAAATGGACCCATCCACCTGGACTTAAGTTTTCCAGCAAATATTTTCAATCTAGCATTATATAACAAAACTTGTTATCCTGGCTCAAGATTTTTAGTAAGAATCTTCTGATCATGCCATAACTTCATTTTTTTCTTTATAAATCTTAGCATTTTCATAAGATTCATTCCTTATCTCTTCAAGCTCATTTAATTGTAATAATCTTTTTTCACCAAAATCTTTCAAATTATAATTGAACTCTTTAATAGCTCAATATGCTTTATGCTCATGTTCAACTGGTAAATGACAAGTTTTTCCAAAAATTAGCTTATATGGGGACATTCCTATAGGAGTTCTGTAGAAAGTCCTATAGGCCCACAACGCATAATCCAGTTTAATTGACCAATCCTTTCTGTTTGGATTAACAGTCTTTTTCAAGATTCTTTTAATTTCTCGATTGGATAATTTAACCAAACCACTTGTTTGCGGATGATGAGCAGTAGCAATGCGATAGTTAATATGATATTTCTTTGCTAGCCTCATATCGAGGTAAAGCAACAACGTATATCCATTTAGGTACATAGTCTATAGCTATCAAGATGTATATATTTTTGAAAGATGGTATAAACAGTCCCATGAAATCTAATCCCTAAACTTCAAATATTTCAACTTCAAATATATAATTGAGGGGCATCTCATTTCTTTTGGAAATATTGCTTATACATTGACATCGATCACAATTTTTAATATACGCATTAACATCCTTAAAAATTATGGGCCAATAAAATCTTGATTGTAAGATTTTATATGCAGTTTTATCAATACCAAAATGTCCCCCATAATCAAAATTATAACATTTTAAAATAATTTTATAAGTTTCTTCTAAAGGCACATATCTTCAAATGATCAGATCCTTTCTATGTTTATATAAAAAATAGTCATCCCAAAAATAAGTCTTGGCTTCAGATAAAAATTTCTTCCTCTCTTGGTATGTCAAACTATAGCGTATAATAACACTGACAATAAAATTTACAATGTCGGCATATCACGGAATGCGCACTCATTAATAGTGAATAATTTTTCATCGGGAAAATATTCATTAATTTCTTTAACACCACAAAGAGATTTTTAAGTTTCAAGCATGGACAGATGATAAACAATTTGATTATCAGTACCCTTCCTATCTACTATTTCAAAATAAAATTTTTACAAAAGAAGAATCCATCTTATATGTCTCGGTTTTGCATCATTCTTCTTCTTTAAATATTTAATAGCAAAATGATCAGTATGTACCACACATTTTTTTCCAATTAAATATGATCTGAATTTATCAAAGACAAATACTATAGCTAATAAATCTTTCTCAGTTGTGGTATAGTGGTGAGTATTCCCGCCTATCACGCGGGTGACCCAGGTTCGATCCCCGGCAACGACGCCAAAAACTTGATCCCCAAATATTTATGCTTACATTTTACACTTTATATTTCTTTTGAATGATAATATCTCTTTATTTGCAAAGGCGCCAAAAATTTGATTCTGAATTAAATAAGAAATCAATTTTAATTTTTTTAAAACATGGTATCAAAAATAGGTATAAAAATGTGCATAAAAAAACTATATATTTTAGGTGTATCAAAATCTCCCAAACTTAAAATGTTACTTGTTCTCAAGTGACAATTAATTACATAGAAAATTTTAACATGAAAATTATGTAAATGAGTTTCTTTAGGAATGTTTCAAAATTTTGTTCTAGACATGAAATAGTCCAATTTTAAAAAAAAAATTAGTAAATAAGACCAACTTAAATTTTAGAAAGTTCTTAAGTAAAGAACAATGAAATATAGAGTTTCTATCTTATCAGAAATACTTGTAGATTTTTTAAAATATATGATTTAAAAATTTTATTTTTCTCAATTAAAAATTTTTATTTGAAAATAATTTTACTTACTATATTATAATCTTAAGCTTTAGATTTTCTTAAAACTTGTATTTTAAACTTTAGGTATGAAACCAATTTTTGATTAGGCCCTTAAATCTTCAAGCTTCTTCTTCCTTTTCACATTCTATTTTTCACTTTTTCTTTTTCTTTTTCCTTTTCTTTTTTTCTTTTTCTGTTTCTATTCTTTCTTTCTCATTTTTTTATAATGCAAGGATTACTATAGATGGATAGGCCTTTAATGATTTTGAATTTCACCATTCCATTTAAAATAAAGGTCTGACATATATGTTCTTTGCATAGAAATCTTTGTATGTAAATCGTTTAATCTGGATAGTCTGAAACTTATCCTAAAAAATGTTCTTTGCTTAGAAATCTTTTTAAGGAGATCATTTAATCTCTAGATGCATGAATCATATTGAATAAGTCACATAGCATTATAAACCCATTATAAGCATCATATCTCCTTTGTTAATCATCATGGCCCTATTAGGATTTATTTCCCGAATAATAGAATGTACGAATTAGACATTCAAATTATCTTTTCAGAAAAATATGTCTTACACTTCATGAGAGCTTGTCACAACAAAATCTTCAAAATCTTTGAAATGATCAGAATCTTCAAAACATTTGAAGCCTTCGAAATCTTCAAAATTCTTTTGAATCTTTGAAGTCTTAAACTCATGTATAAGATCCAACTTACTTTGAAATTTGGAATATGTAAAATCGTAATCAAAATCTAAGAGTTGACCCTAAATCTTCCAAAAACCTGGTTTGCTTTAAAACTTTCAAAATTTTAATTTCCAATCCATCTTCATGAGTAAATTTGATATGTAGCTTACATTAAAACTATATCTCAATTTAAATAGATCAAAGTTGAGCTTTTAGACAACAACTATCTCTTGTTTTATTTGACAGTAGGAATATCTTCGTGATAGAGCAAAAACAATGTGTCTCAATAAAATGGCCAAAAACGATGGACAAACGACAATATCATAATATAATCTACAAATCTCAGTATGCAGAAGCAAGGCCTTTCATCATCTTCTTTGCAAGGGAAAGATTTGGTAAGCCAATTTTGGGAGAATAGTTGGAAGAAGTTAACCTAGTTCAAGAGAGAACCCTTATCCTTCAACCAAAAATCTTAGAACAGACAACACAATGGAGGAATAATGGTGGTTGAACCAGAGGAGACCAAGTTTTATGATAATTGAAGGATCTGAAATTCCAAAAGCACAATTTGTACCAAGCAAGGAAAATAATATGTCCACAGAACTTTCATTAGCATTTGGGGACAACAAAACCATAAAAAATTCATTCACCATGTTATTAGCAACAATACCGAGTTAGCTGTTTCAAACAAGGCTATATGATCAACCAATAGAGTGTAAAGCACAAACCTTTGAACAAATATAAGATCTTATTGACATGGCTTGTGGTGTTGTGCACTTTATATAAACGTGTATGTATGAGATCAGTTTAGCCTCAAATTTTCAAAATGAAAAATATTACTTTCCAAAATTATATATATATACATTAAATTAAATATATTTTCAAAGCAACCGACAAAATCCCTTTTCGGCGGCCGAGACTTGGAACAATAAAAAATTTTTTTCCACAATGAGGTCAATGTTGGAGCTGAAGATGAAATCAAAGTTACATGTGTTCTGGCTTTTGGTAGAGCTGAGAGGCAAGCAGCCAGCAATGGATGAGTTTGAGGATGCCAAGGAAGCAACTGAGGAGGACTACAAGTTTTATTTTTTTTTATATGTTTATTCAAAATAATTTGAGTGAACATTTTATATCTCTATATATATAACCCTTTTGGTTGGTTCAATGCATTTTTATTTCTGTGTTTCATTTCTATATCTATTACTATTATTTTAGTTTAATAAATGCTTGGATCGGTAAAATGTGATGTGTTATATCACATTGAGTTTGATGTTACCATTGCAAGTGTGAAAATTGAAATGATCCAGAAGGATATTTATTTATTTATTATTGTTTTATAGTTCTCCGATCACTTTTCATAGGAATTCCAACGACTCTAACTTGTAATCCCATGGATAATATCTGTCAGTTAGTATAAAGAGGACAACCTGACGGCTCCTCGGCGATCTATCAGTGGACTGATGACCAGTTCCAATGACCTATAAGCCAACAAACAATTGCATAATATAGCTTTCGTTCTAGTTTATCAATGACTTAAACAATAACTTACTTCCGACAGTTTATTGACATGATTAACAAACACCCTCTTTATGGTACGACGATCTTTGTGCTATCAATAATGAGTACCGATAGATACTGATGATACGACGATCTTTGTGCTATCAATAATGAGTACCGATAAATACTGATGACTACTGTTGATTTATTTCGAGTCTAACAACGACGACCATAGTCGATCTGTGAATCATCTGGAGATAAAATCTATCGGTTAATCCATTGCTTTTCAAATTACTGAGAATGATTTTACGTACGCCTAAAACTTCATTGCAAAGCCGTTAGAAAATTATTGGTTTTGGTTTTATAATGTTAACAAACCGCATCAAGACAGTTACAAATAAGCTAAATTCCTGTAATGATACTAAAGGGAGTATAGTAGAAAAATAATATTATTACTAAGCTATGGTGTGGCAAAAAGGAGAGGTGAAAGAATAATGATGGAAGTAATGTATAGACAATAAAGAGCCAAAGGAATGCCGAAGAGAACACTAGTTATTCCTTCATCGTTTATCCTAATTTAATTTTATATTTTATTTGATTATTTCATTTTACTAATTGGTTTCTTGTTTTAGATTTTCCCTTTTCATATTTATTTTGTAAGATCTCTTCCTCTAATTTAATGGAGTATCTCAAAAAAAAAAAAAAAAGATGTAAATTACATGCTCATTGAGTTGGAAACAAGTATTAGAGAAAATATTAAATCAGGACTCCGCGTGTAGAGTTATAGGCGGAGACCAACGAAATCATGTCACGTGGTGCGTGGCGAAAAAAAAAATGTCTCGTAACGCAAAGAATATTCCCCCTGTGTTATTCCTCGTTATTCAGGCATTATTGTGTGTTATTCAGATATTATTGTGTGTTAATCAGATATTATTCTATTCTGAGATTATTTCCGGTGTTGTAATAACACAATAACACATGAATATTTTCTGTGTTACCGGACAATTTTTTTTTCCCCACGTGCCACGTGACGTTATTTCATTGGACTTCACATGTAGCTCTACATGCAGAGTCTTGATGTAGTATTTTCTCCAAGTATTAAGGCTATGCTCAACGCCTCGTTTCTACCAAGTGTGGTTGATTTGATACATCACTTGGACATAGTAGATTAGTAAAAACATTTTTTAAAAAATATTTTAAAATAAATGAATGAAAATTAAACTTAAAAAACTAATTATTCTCTTCAATCTACTATCCTAAAAAAATGATTAAAAATGGAACTAAAATAGACATAGAATATTATTATACTCTATTTAACTTAATAAAAAAAGATACATTATTACGTTGCATATTAAGTATATTAGGTAATTAATTAATATTAAGATCAAGTATTGATGAAGCAGGATACTTTCAGGAAAATAAAAATCTAAACCTTATTATTTAGCCTATTTATTAGGGACGCAAACCAACTAAGGCCCCGTTTGGGGCTACGGTAGTGGGGTGTTTGGAGTGGTGGGTCAACCGTGGTGGCCCGCGAATCATCTTAAACGCGGGCCACGGCTTCGACCCTGCGGCCCAGCTTCACTTGTTTGGCATTTTACACAGGTGCCCTCCCTTTTCGTGATTCCACCCTAACAACTAGCCAACATCCCGGCAGCAAGTTTTTGGAGTACTAAGTTACAGATGAAAAGCTAAGAAGCTGCAACTGCTTCAAATAGACCCTATACTAAAAGTATCTCTCTCAAATAAAAATACTTGTCCCGATCTCGCTCCATCTGTCAGCTAATATTAAATCCCTGAGGTTCTAGTTACTATGTTTGAAAATTAAACCTCATAAAATCAAATTTTTATTCTTATGATTGAGTACAATATTAAGAATTATATAGCATAAAAAAAAGTTTAATAAAAACTGTGATCCTTATTAAAAATAATATTTTTAAATTTTTATGTTTCCATATTTCGAGATACTTCCCATAATTAAATTTGGTTAGATAAGATTAGATTACTTATAAATGCCAATACTTAATCACTTCAAAAACGTGATGTCCAGTCTTGGAAAGTTTAAAGTAAGAAAGGCTTTTAATTATTTTAATGGAAGGTGGGACTAACAATTCAGGCATAAAAGTCAAGCCATACCTAACCACTTTGGAAAAATGCAACAATATAATATAATATTAGTTATATATTCTTAGGTCAGATGCATCTTTCAAAATGGTCGTAAGTTAAAACAAAAACTGGATGCTCTAACGAATCACAAAAAATTGTGCATTATAATGTCGCAAGAGGAGAAAAGTAGCAGAGGTTATACAAGTTCTTTTCATTTACCTTGCCTTTAAGCGAACCTTATAATTCTTTGTAACAGGATATAATGAGGTGTATAAGTCACAGAAGATATAAGGTAACACTTTATATTGTTCAATCAGAATAAGAACAAAGAGTTATATAGATCTTAATATTACTTTTTAGTTTTTATAACAAAAAGATGAAGTGTATGCTTTATTTTGGTTTTAATTTATTTTGTATTCCAATCACTTTGTAGCTTTATGAGTTTACTTTTTAAATTCTAGATGGCCTTAGAATATTATGAAAATATGAAGTGATTTGAAAATATTTTGAATATTTTAGTAATTAATTAATTATTTATTAATATGAAGTAAATCTATTTTTATAACTTGTAAAAGAATTCTCAAAGGTCAAGGGCGATTAAGGAAATTTTCCACAAAAATTTGGAAACATTTTTAATTTTTTTTGGTTTTTCTGTAATTTTTTATTTCCTTATTATCGCTATCGGAATCCTTTTTAACTTCGAAATTGGCAACTTCAAAATGTTCTCATTAAATATTCTACAAATTACTGAAGCTCAGGCAATGTTATTATAATTTTTATGATTTAATTGAATTATTTATTGTTATAGTTATGAAATATATATTTTACTTATAAAACTTTTTAAATTTCATTTTCCCTGTTTCTATTCTTTAATTGGTTTTATAAGATTTCAGGTTATGATTTCTTATATTGTTTGATTTCTTATCAATTTCCTATTTTTTGGTTTTTTGATGTTATTAACTGATTAAGAAAATTAAGGCTTGTTAGTGTTCTTGTCTAATTGAACTCAAATTATTGTCGAAGTAAACTATAGGCATAAGAATTACTCAAAGAACAATATTCATGAGTTTGAACTTAGATTTTTTTTAAAAATTTTAATCTTATATTAAATTTAATTAATGATTTAACTCAAGAAGGGAACAAAATGTTTTCGAATTTGAATTTATTTTAAATTTATTTACTTAAGAATTTGATAAAAAATAAATAAATGATTTGATAATTTTTTAATTTTTATGGGGTTGTAGGGATTAAACCAATGTTTATAAAATAGTTTGGTTAATTTTGGATAAAATCTTTAAATAAGTTTCCAAAAGTCCTCAATTTAATTCAAGAAGAGTATAAGGATAACATTATGAAAAAAAATCAAAATCTTAAGTCATAATTTTAACTGGTGAAGGGTCTAACACCAAGGAATGGACTTATGCACATTCCAGGTCTCATAAAATTCTTAATTAAAGTTACTATAATTTTCAAGTGACATTGAGAAAGTTCTTAGCCCACCCGAAAGTGGATCATGAGATTCTTAGGGTTGAATTAAAATCATCATATTTGTAAGATAGCTTAAGTTATTTTAATGTTGCTTATGATAGAGCAATAGTTATTCTATGATCAACTATAATAAATTAGAATAAAATAGAACACATAGGTTTTACTAGAATAATAAGAAAGTATAAAAGGTTTGCTTGAAAATTTGTGAGTCCAATGTTGACCTCACTTTTGAGAGTACCTCTGTTAATAACAAAGTATAAAAGGTTTGCTTGAAAAATTGTGAGTCCATTATTGACCTCAATTTTGTGAGGATCTTTGTTATCTCTGTAGAAGCCTAAGATCTAGCATCAAGGTATCCTACTGACCTTCATAGATGACCAGAGATGGACACATCCATATAGAACTTTTAACCAATTCTTCGTTCACTTAGGGTTCTTGAGTTTAAGCCCAAATCCTCAACCCTTGGTTGAGTTGGTTAGGGTTTAGACCAGCAGAAGCCCAAGTAGAATTCCTATTGGTGGAAAATGCCCTAAGCTAACCATGGAGCTTAGAGCCCTAGGACTTCCCCTAATGGCCCGTTGACTACTTCTGGAATTCTCTTTGACCTAGGAAAAGCCCATTGGATAAGAGGCTAGTCTTAGCCCAATGAAGGGTTTAACATCTGACCACATTACCCCAAAAAGCCCTAGAAATCCGATTATCTCAAAATTCTAAACCAAGGGGTGAGATGGGTCACCAAAGTCAAAATCTGCTCTCACTTAGTTTTTCCCAAAACCAACCAATCATAAAATAAATTTAAACCCAAAACACATCAACTTAACTCTAAAATTAAAATCACCAAAATTCATTAAATAATCAAATTAATTAATGAACAACTAGACCTATAAGAATAAAATAAAAATTGATTCAAAGTCAATTATATGTAAAAAGTAATTAGGGAGGTAGCCTTCATAATTAACCTAATTATTCAATAAGACTAAATATGAAGGCTTGCTAAGCCTAATTCTTTTAAGATATTCCTAAATACCTAAGGCTAGGCCTAAGCACACAACCTAACATTAAGCTTAAGCCCAAGCTGTCATCGGGAAGCCTTAGCCCAAACCTTAAAGCTCATGACTTGAGCCCAAACTAATGACCTAAATGACCCACCATAACACATGTTCAAATAAATTAATTTAATCAAATCCAAACACTAAAGGAAAAAAGAATGCAGACTTAACTAAAATACCAACACTTGGCATCTTGACAAACCAATTCCAAGTCCCGTCCAAAAAAGGAAACCATACTAACTCTAGATTTAGCCACCACACCAAAAGATCTCTCAATCCTCTCATGCCTTGGTCATGCCATCTTCTTCCTAATTAGAGCTTCTTGTTCAAAAACTTCAAAAATGGAGAAAGCATTCTTCACTACCCACAAGCTTCTAAAATCCCTCTGCTCATGCTCTGATTAGCCACCAGGGCTTCCTGATCCACCATAAATTTACTTGTTTTTAGTGTACATTAAATGATCACATTATGCATATTTTTGATGATATTACAATTTAAAGGAAGGTATTTTGCATGTTATTATTTTCAGGTATAAGAAATAGACTTTTGGTGAAAATAAAGCTAAAATGGTGTAATTTTGGGCCAAAAAGAGCAAGGAAGAAAATTCTGACCTGACACATTTTAGTATGTCTTTCTATGCTTAATCTCCTTCAAATTTATCACATGTTTTTGAATAAAATTACTCTTTAAAGAAATATTATTTTCATGTCTATCTAGTATGTATATCAATCTGGAGCGCAACAGAGCTGAAAAGATGTGAAATGGAGTTGAAACAGAGCAAAATCGGGCAAAACGGTGGAACTGCGCATATGGTGGCGCTATAGCACCCATACTATCGCTATTGCACCAATCATGGCTAGATACGGATGCTATAGCGGCGATTCTGGTGCTATATCACCTGAGACGATTTTTGGATAGCTTTTGGGCAATTCTGGGTGATTTTGGGATGTTCTGGATGCTTCTTGACAACTTGCTCATCCCATGGAGCGATTCAATGAATCTTGACACTTGGAAAAGCTTTTGGATGAAGAGATGCCTCACTTAGAGTGAAAGGGCATGTCTTTTGGAGTGAAGGGGTACATCTCTTGAAAAATGGAGTAGTTTGGCTTCTCTTTTAAATAGAGGGACTTGGCGCCTCTCATGAAGAGAAGAAAAGGAGGCTTTTGATGTGTGTGTGTGTGTGTTTTTTTGTGTGGGTGAGTTTATAAGGCAGAAATTTCTTGTGGAGTCTTGGTGGCTTTTGGAACATTGGAGGAAGTGTAAGGTTTGTTATTTGCTTTGCAAAGAAGGCATGAATCATCTGTAAAAGATAGGTCTTGAACTCTTTTGTATTTGCTTTGAATTGTTGCAATATAGTTGTGTGTTTTTAATGTCATTTGCAACAAAATTTTTCGTTGTGTTTTCTTCATGCTTAATGAGTAGTATTACATAGTCTTTCTCCTAGTGATGAGATTTAGACATGTGTGGGATTAGAATGGTTTAAAGATTTCTTTTATTTCAAAATTGTGATGATATTTTCACTGGTTCTTCATTGACTTTGCAAACTGATCATTTTTTAGGTCAAAATTTGTTGTGAAACATAATGACCCGAGAGGGCTATGATTTCACCCAACTTGTCAATTTCATACTTCACTATGGAAAGAGCCGTTGCAATCCTCTAAGGGAGTGCAAATAAATAGGGAGATAAATTTTGATGGACATAAAATTGTTTCTTTATAGGGTGATAAGCTATATTTCTATCAATTTGACTTAATATTCAGTACCCTAACAATAGGATTCATCCAATATAGTGGCATAGGTTGTGGGGCATCTAGTGGTGAGAGGCTAGACACTTCTGATGCAGAATCAGGACGTTAAGGATTCGGCTTTAAGTTAGCTAATATTTTTTGTCAGCACTGAGAAGGGGTAAAGAATAGGTATGCTCCTATTTGTTACAATAAAACATTTGAGTTTTAAACATTCTAATCCTTCACTAATTTTGATCATATTGCAAGGGGAAAAGGGACCTTAATTTTATTAAAACTTTCCAAAATTTAACCAATCTCCTTAGATTTTGTTTTTATTTAATTTCATTAATTATAATTTTAATGTAAATTAATGAATTTAGGAAAATCAAACTTTTCAAAAATTCCAAACTAAAGCTCGATAGTAGTAGATTAGAATTAGCCTAAGGTATTTCTTATCTCGTTTATTTGTGGGATCGATATTGGGGTCTTGAAAGAAAACATTATGTTACTTAAAATGATACGTATCTTACGTAGTACCCCCTAGGATGTAAACTATTATCTAAGTTTTATAACATTTTGATTTTGTAATATAACCACTAAATATAATTTGAGTTAATATTTTTTGCCATCTTTTGGAAGCTAAATTGCTTTGTAGTTACGAGTTGGGTCAAGTTTTTAGAACCTGTGCTGGGGATGCAATGGTAAGAATTTTAGGAGAATTTTAGTTAAACCTGTAAGACATGTGTTTGGATATTATAGTATAGTTATATAATGTGTTTAATTACTGTGTGTTTATTTTAAAGAAAAATTAAAAATACCAAAATTATTTTTGATATCTATCCTATTATTTTAAGTCTTTAGATTTGTATGCATCGTCAAGTACTGCATACCTTGAACCATACGACTCAGACAGGTCTCCATGAATTTATGATAAAAATGGAAAATCGACAATGTAATGAATATTCAAATTTGAATTATAATACTTGTCAAGGACCCCCTATTATTGAGGAAAATTTATTTGAACAATGGATTGAAACTAGCCTAGATATTCACAATCCTTATTCGGATTAGTACAACACAGGTTTGGAAAATTATGTGAACTTTTACTGGAATAACATTTTTTGAGGAGAAAACCAATTATAGGAAACTAATTAATTTAATCAGATATGTGATTGGAATAATCAGAACTACTTTAATAATGGACTTTCTTTTCCTTATAGATTTAACTCCAACCCATAGGATGAGGAGAAAGATCTACTGTTATAAGAGGTTTTAATTCAAATGGTGAGTCACTTGGAAAGTCAAGGGGTTGCAATATGGAATATAGAAAACTAACTGCGGCGGATTATTAATTTAATTAACAGTTAGACCTGAGATAAACCTTAAGGAGAAGAATAGTGGGCAAGAAAAATTTATCCAACTAAGAAGTGGAAGAGAATTGGAGAATATATATAAAAGTTGAGTTGATAAAAGAGGAAAGGAGATTGAAAGACTAATAGAAGAAATTCTTGATGAATTAGAAAAGCTTATTTCATCAACTAGGATAAATATAGAAAGACCACCTCCACAATTTCCTCAGATAATATTGATACAAAAATTAGACCAACAATTCTCATGATCTATCGAAGAATTCAGAAAATTAACTATAAATATTCTATTCACCGAGGCTTTAAAACAAATGCCCAATTATCTAAAGTTTAAGAAGATGCTTCTTGACGAAGAAAGAAACTTTAAGTATCATGTAATATCTAGCTTTATGAATGAGATAATTGAGCTAAAAATAGATACTGTAGTAGTATCTCAAGGGGATGAATTGAAAGACAAACCTGGATTGGAAAGTAAATCAGTGGAATTTGATCCAAAATCATAATCATCTAGAGAGAATCCGATCCAAAATTTGCGAGATCTTGAATTATCATATAGGGATCTATTCTTATAAATTTTAAGAATGAAATTATGCAATTTGAGAAAATCTTTAGAGGAATATAAAATCTAGAAAGAAAAATGAGGAATTATAATCAGAATCAATCTGAAAAGCAAAAACTGAAGAAAACTGAACTTTAAGGATTTTTTAGAAATCCCTGGATCTAGAAAATATCGAGCGATTGATCGAGGATTACTTAAATGGAAATTTAATCTGGGAGGAATCATTTATTAGGATGGCAATGTTAAACTAAGCGTTCTATGGGAGATAACTCATAGTTATCAGTGTGCTTTGATTTAGTATTCTTAAGGGACATGACTGTTCGTATTGTACTGTGTTTAATTTAGTGTGGATTGATCAGCATGATTGATTATTGGTGGATGTTTGGATTGTTAGTAGATTGATTTGATTTTTGTGTGTTATTGTGGATTGATTAGTTTGACTGATGTTGGTGGATGTTTGGATTGCTTGTGATTTGATTTGATTTTTGTGTGTGTCATGAGGGAGGTGATTCCTTAACTTTTATTTTGGCTAGACTTGTTTATCTTCTCTTGTAGTAGTTAGATTAACGAGTCTACTATGACTCAGGTCTCCACCGAACTTGAGTTTTACAGAAGACATCTTGAATTTGAACAAGTAACAGTTCCATCTCAATTTTGTTACTTCCTTCCATTGACTTTGTTTTCATTTGATAGGAGTCACAAACATATTTGATGAGTAACATATGGATGATTTTACACTACCCTTATAATTGTTAGAGGTCCGTACTTAAAGGGATATGGTGATGCCTGAGGTTAGAGCGCGCAAGCCAATGAATTAGGGATAATCATATCTATGGAAATATACTCTTTAAAATTATTTATAACTACTCAATTTATTAATGTAGTGATTCCGTTAGAAATCGAAAGTAAGGTAGTGAGATACAATGAGTTAAAGGAACCTCATACGTGATTGTGTTTGTATTACAATAATATAAAGATTTGGAGAATGAATATATATATATATATATATATATATATATATATATATATATATATATATATATATATATATATATATATATATATATATGTATACATACCGACATCTATTCTGTTTTTTAGACCTTCCTTTAGTTTAATTTTATTCTAGCATTATTAGTTTAGATTTACTTTCTGTTGCAAATTGTTTTGTCCAGATGAAAACTTTTAGGTATTTTAACAAAAATTTATGTTAGATAGAATTTCTAAAATATCTTTCTTCCTACTTATATTTTTTGTATTGAATACTATACATATAAAAAATCAAATTTGTGGGTAAGAAGAAAAATAAATTTCAAAGTTAGTGTGTTTTAGGCTAGATTTATTTCATTTTGGAGACGTTCTGTCCTGATTATACATGTATATGAATTTAATAGGATGATGTAGTTGCTGGCGGAGTTATCTTTTACTTTTTCTTCCTTCTACATTTTATTGATTTGATTGCAAAATATTTAAAATTTTAAGTTTGGGGGAAGGGAGAAAATCTTTTTGAAACTGAACCTTATTTGTCCTCAAAAAACTGTATTTTTAAAATTATTTTAACATAACCTGTGATATATTGGGTTAGCTTTAGATCACTATATTTTATTATAAACGTTATAGATGATTTAAGAAAAAATTTTTTAATAATAAAGGTTAGTTCTAGAGATAAGATATTTTAGTAAAAGTGTATAATATTATGCTTTTACTATTTAAAATAAAAATAATGTGATTTTAGAAATATTAAGGATATTAGATTTACACTTAAAAATAATGAATTGAGACTATATTTATTAATGCTAAATACACATTTATCAAGTAAGAAATGTGAGAACTTCTTAAATCTAAGAAAATGATGGTGAAGTTCAAAATTATTAAAGGCTATCCAGATATAGTAATCCTCACATGACATGAAAAGAAAAGAAATGATTAAGAAAGATGCTGAGAGAAAAATAAAAAGAAAAATCAAAAGAAAAGGAAAGCAAAAAGAAGAAAAATGTACGATGAGAAACTTGAGGAGATGCCTAATAAAAAATTGGCTTCACTAGAAACATCTTAAGAAAATGGAGTTAATTACATTTATGAACTTATTTTTAATTATTAGCATCCTTACTAATAGAGTTCTCATGAAGTTCCTTTTCTTATAATTCTTCTAAGTATTCTCAGTTTGAATATTTTTTTATTATTTTTGAAATAATTAGAAAATCGGAACTCTTAGACTTAACTACTATATATTCTTATATTTTAGTTTTAACGTGAGTTATTGAAAATTTTTCTAAAGTTTTAGTATTGCATTTATAAGATAAAAACTATAGAAATATTTAAGTAAAACTCACTACCATAATTTAAAATTTTTCATAGTATAAAAGGTTACTTGAGGATAAGTAACGGTTAAGTTTGGGGGTCTTGATCCACCTTAAAATTACCTGTTTTTAGTGTTCATTTCATGATCATTTTATGCATATTTTTGATGATATTACAATTTAAAGAAGATATTTTGAAAGTTTTATCTTCAGGTAAAAGAGATTGACTTTTGGTTAAAATGAAACAAAAATGGTTCAATTTGAGTCCGAAACAAGCAAATGAAGAAAATTCTTACCTGACACATTTTGATATGTCTTTTTATTTTTAATCTTCTTCCTATTTATCACATATTTTTGAATAAAATTATATATTAAAGATAAGATTTTTTCATGTCTATCTTGCAGGTATATCAATCTGAAGAGTAATAGAGCTGAAACAGGGCGAAACAGAGCTGAAATGGAGCAAAATCAGGGCAAAACGGTGGAGCAGCATGCAAGGTGGAGCTATAGCGTCCAGACTGGCACTATAACACCATTTACGGCTTGATACAGGTGCTATAGCACCTATTCTAGCACTATAGTGATCAAGACAGTTTTTGGACGGTTTTGGCCGATTCTAAGCCATTCTAGAATGTTCTGGAAGTTCCAGACAACTTGCATGCCCTATGGAGTTATTCAATGAATCTTGACACTTGGAAAAGCTTTTTGACGAAGATGTGTCTCCTAGAATGAAAGTGCATGTCTCTTGGAGTGAAGGGGTGTGACTCTTGGAAAATGGAGGAGTTTGGCTTCTCTTTAAATAGAGGGACTTGGCGCCTCTCATGAAGAGAAGAGGAGGCTTTTGGCGTGTGTGTGTGTGTGTGTGTGTGTGTGTGTGTGTGTGTGTGTGTGTGTGTCTTTGTAAGGAAGAAACTTATTGTGGAGCCTTGGTTGTTTGTGTAATATTAGAAGAAGTGTAATGTTTGTTATTTAATTTGTAAGGAGGGTCTGCCTCTTCTGTAAAAGATAAGTCTTGAACTATTTTTGTATTTGCTTAAAATTTTTGAAGTATATTTGTGTGTTTTCAAAGTCTTTTGCAACGAAGTTTTCTATTGTGTTTTCTCCATGATTAGTGAGTATACTCTTTCTTCTAGTGATGATATTTAATCATGTGCAGGATTAGAATGCTTTAAAGATTAATTTTATTCCAAAATTGTGATGGTATTTTCACCGGTTCTTCGTTGACTTTCAAACTGATCACTTTTGAGGTTAAAATCCATTACAAAAAAATGACCCGGAAGGGCTATCATTTCAAAGAGCTTGTGAATGCCACACTTCACTCTCAAAAGAATCGTTGTGATCGTCTAAGGGGGTGCAAATAAATAGGGAAACAAGTTTTGACGGGTGTAGAATTGATTCTTTCTAGAGTGATAGGCTAGATTTCTATAAATTTGACTTAAGGTTTAGTACCCTAACACCGAGATTTGGCCAATATAGTTGATAAGGCTATGGGACGTATAGTGGTGAGATGCTAGATAGTTTTGATGCGGAATTTGGATGTTAACAAATCAGCTTTAAGTTAGCCCATTTTCTATGCTAGCACCAAGTGGGGGTAAAGAATAGATATGCTTCTATTTATCACAATACTACATTTGATTTTTAAACATTCTGATCCTATACTATTTATGATCTCGTCACAAGGGGAAAAGGATTTTAGTTTTATAAAAACATTCCAACATTTAACCAGTCTCCTTAGATTTGGTTTTTCTTTAATTTCTTTAATTATAATTTTAGCGTTAATTAGTGAATTTAGGAAAATCAAACTTTTCAAAAATTCCAAACTATGGCCTGATTGTAGTAAACTAGAATTAGCCTAAGGGATTTCTTACCTCGCTATGTATACTTGGGATTGATAAATGGGACTTAAATAAAAGTCCTATTTTACTTGAAACGATATGAATAATTGCGTAGTACCCCTAGTGTGTAAAAAATTTTCTAAATTTTATAACATTTCAATTTTATGCACTAGTCGCTGTCGGCATATTTTTAGGTTTTGGTGTTTTATTTGGAAAAGGGGGGTCGCCTACAGAAATTGTCGGCGAATTTTAATTTAATTTAAATAAATAATTTGAAAAGTAATATTTGATTTTGAAAATAATTTTAAATTTGAAAATTTTAAGATATGAAATCAAGCCGATCTCACATCCCGAATAGTTTATATAAACGAGCACCGCATCACAAACCATGTATCTATCCCGAAGAATAGACACATTGCTTGATGATGGGGCTCGATTAAATAAACTAGAAGATTTGTGACATCCGTTTGGTGCTGCGAACCAATTTTATAAGCCGACAAATTCCCCTGTTTAATATGAAAACATTAAACGGGGTTTATATTACTCGGGTTCTTAAAATTCCCTATAAAGGCGAGCCCCTATAGTTAATTACATCTTAAGTGACGGGAATCACCTAAGAAAACTCTCGATAATAATCAGTAGTTCTGCTCTCAAGAATTTCAAGGTTTAAGTTTTCAAGGGATTAAATTTTAGAATTTTAATAGGGAATAGATCAAGTTTGGAACATTTTCTTTTGGAAATTCAAAGGAAGAAAGGTAGGAGAAATCACAGATTCGAAGCGAACTTCGGTAATTTCCCGACTATCCTATTGTTTGGTTTGAATTTAGGAAAGTCCTAATGTTTATTTAGTATTTTGATCTTGCCGATTTTAATTAGTTAGGACTTATATTTGTATGATAAAATCATACAAATAGCCTCGAAGATGTGAGGGTTTATGTCGTATCGAACGACTACCTCGGAAATCCTAAGACTAGGTTAGGGCTTAATTTACATGATATGATCATGCAAATGCCTAACGAAGAGTTGAGGATTTATGTTGCACTAGGCAAACTACCTCGAAGTCCTATGGCTTGGTTATTTAATTCTAAGGAAGTTTTCTTGAAGTAGACTCGGGTTTCTGCGATGACGATGGCCGTGCTTGCCCACCATGCTCCGAGCTCCTTGTTGTTGCGGAGGTTTAGTTTTAGAAGTCATAAATCGAGGAGATGTGAGAAGTGTTTTGGTTTAGAGAAAATCTTAAAATCCAGGTGTTTTTAATATTTTAATTAAACAAATCTTAAAGTTGATTATAACAACACCGGTTAAGATCCCACGGTTCCATCCTTCGGCATCGTTATTTTTATCGGATTCACTTAGTCCAGATGAATTTGCTAAACTCAACTGAATGAGTTCCACACTTTCATTTAGACCGTGGGAAATCCCGTTAGCAACACGTATGTTACATCATCCGAGGTATTCCCGATCATCCAACGGGACGTTTTAATTTAGTTGTAGTTGTAGTTTTGTTGTTCTGTTTATGATTAAATTTTGAGTTGTTTTATATTTTGAAATGTTGTGGCGGTGAATTTTATCTTGTAATGACTTTTAATTTAGTTTTGGTTTCAGTTTTAGGGACTATCCTAAAGGTGTAGGTTTTCATGCAACAGTTGTTTATCATGCAAGAAAAGTAAGTGCAATGCGATTAAATAAATTGCGGTAAAGTAAATTGCGATAAAATAAAAGCGTACACTGGAGGGTCTTCCCGTCATCCCAAGCTACACTTAAAACACGGTTAGAATATTTAAGCATTTAAAGTAAGTTCCTAGGTAAAGCTAAGGGAAGGGTTATGGTTTTCTACCAAAGGTCCTAATCCTATAGCTAGTCATCTCCTATGACGTCTAGGTTCTTGTGTTTTGGTTTAAGGACGATTTTCTTCATCGAAGAACAACTAAGTTCAATTGTTCTTATAAATATCCTATCATATTGAGGAAGTGCTTAAGACGAATCTTAAACATCTTTTCAACATTTCTAGGATTATTCTAAGTCCGAATGAATTTAATTATACAAATGAATTAATCGTCCGGGAGTTTAAGTTTTGTTATCTTGCTCAGTGAACTAGGACATTTGAATATCCTATAAGTGAAGTAACGCTTCTTTTAACACTCCTTTTTAAGAGTTATGACATCACGAGCTTTCGAGGGCAAATGGATGTTCAGTGAGTTGTGATTTAATTTTAGTTAATGGATTTAAGTTTGGAATAGTGTTCAAGTTGTTTTAGATTTATTTTGAATTTCTTTATGTCTTAAGTAATGTTATATTTAATTCAATTTAATTTAATTTAACTTAATTTAATTTAATTTGGTTTAATTTAATTTAATTTAATTTAAGTTAATTTAATATAATATGCTTTAGCTTAATTTAATTCGATTTGATTTAATTTAATTTGATTTAGTTTTAATTTAATTTAATTTAATTTAATTTAATGTAATTTAATTTAATTTAATTTAATTTAATTTGATTTAATTTGATTTAATTTAATATGTTTTAATTTAATTTAATTTAATTTAATTTAATTTAATTTAATTTTTTTAAATTAATTTAATTTAATTTAATTTAATATTTTATTTTAAAAGGGTTTGCTTTAAATAATTTAACTTTAATTTAATTTAATGATTAAGTCTTTTAGCATTTTAAATCTTAAACTTGGATTATCATTTTAATTAGGAATTAAATATTATTGGGATGATTAATTTAGGGATTCTTAAATTAAAGAACAAATCTTTTCCTAATAATATCCCTATTTTAATAATTCAAAATTTATTATTCTTCCCAAATTTAAGTAATTATTTTATTAAGGTTTATTTTAATTATTTTTGAATTTTTTAATAGGTTTCTACCCTTTAATTATTTAAATTTCAATCATCCAAATCAGATTAAGATCAAATATTTTACCTTTTCATTTTATTAAGCCTAAAGTTTTAATTAAGGGTTAAAATTTTAATTACCATTTTGCCCTTCAAGCTTAATAATTTCATAACTCACTAAATTGAGCTCAAATGAATTTGAAATTTTTATGTGACTTCACTCATATGTCAATAAATACATTAGAGGAGAAAATGTGATTTTTTTGTATTTAATTTATTTATGTAATTATTTTTGGTGGAAAATAAGGATTTCCAAGGAAAATTTAATAATATGACCAAGGGAAAGTTTCTGTCCTTAAGAATATTATGAGACATTTCTAATGACCAGAGGACCACTTGGACCAATTTTGGTGATTTTTTGAATTATATTTCTTTTATTATCATTATTTTGAGTTTTGGAGTATTAATTAATTTAAAAATAAAATAAAGTTTGAAAAATGAATTTTATATTTTTCAAAAATCTCTCTGATATCAAGGAAATCAGAGAATCAATTTTCATAATTTTCTGATTTTTCTTTGATTTATTAGAATTATTTTAATAGAAATGCTTGAAAATACATTTTTTTTATTTTAAAATTACCCTAGGGCTTTAAAATTTAATAACTCATCATAGAAACCTAGGAAAAATATGGGGTTTGTTCCTAAGTGACTAAAATTCAAAATGTGACATTTTGGTGAATTTTATTATTTTTGTGATTTTTATTATTTTTTTAATTATTAAAATATTAAAATAATACAAAAAATCAACTTTTTTAGAAAATTGAAATTTTAATTTTTTTAAATTCCCCTAATATCAGAGAGGCTCCAAAACCAATTTGGTGAATTTTTGAAAAGTATTTTGGAAGTTATGAATTTTCAAAGTTTAAATTGGCTAAATGGCTTAATCAACCCATTTGATAGGGCTAACCAAACCCAATTGACTTCAAACTTTTATGGTGGGTTCCTCTGATCCTAAAGGTCAGTGAAGAATTGATTTCAAGTCAATTTGATGTATGATTAGCTCTAATTAATTAAGAACCTATTTAGGGTGTTTAAGCCAATTAGGGTTATTCCAAGTGAATTAATTCAAAACCTATTTTTCCTAGGGTCCTGCTGGTCATAAGAAACATCACCAAATTTTCTTAGAATTTATTTCACAACATGCTAATTATTGGATTTAAAATACTCAAAACGAGCAACATGAATTTGAAAAATCAATAACTTCTCATAGGGACCGCCTCGACTTTGGAAAATTCGGGGAATGTTCCCAAATTCGAGGCTTCAAAAGCCCTATGGTCTCATGCCATGGTGAATTTCCTATATGCATGGAGAATTAAAACAATGCGAGAGGGTAAATAAATCATTAAAAATAAAATACTAGATGAAATTAAATGATTTCTTTTCCACATTATTCTCCTCTCGTTCACTCGAGCAAGAAGGTATTTTTATTTTATTTTTCTGATTTTTCTACACAAAGTTATGAATTTTTGAAGTTTAAGGAATTAAATAAATAGGAAAATAACCTATTTTTCTACTTATCCACGCGGAGCCGCGTCAACCTCGGCAGCTCCGAAGGGGGGACGTGTCACGCTGTGATTGAGCCCCGCCATCTGAGTCAGCCGTCCCGGGACCCGCGGTTCATGCACCATTGCGCTGTCCGGCTCGATCCAGACCGTCTGCTCGATACACGCTCGATCCGAGCGGCTTCCGGTCATCGTCTACGGCCGGTGTGCACCCGTGACCGTCAACCTTCTAACCCTAATTTCTCGCTCGATTCTCGACGGATTTTCATGTTCTTATGCTACTATGGATTCGTCTTGAAGAGACGAATACATCCATACTGATAAACATGCATTGAAATTGATTCAAATTAAATGGAGAATCTCTGTAAGCTCGGGAAGAAGAATGAGTTCATACCTTTGCTCGGAGAAGTGAAGCTTCGATGCGAGAGTTGTGTCACCTTCGATTGGGTCCAAGTAAGCTCCGGATGAAGTCCCTTGGCACAGTAAATTGTCTAGCTATGAAAGTGACCACGGTCGATCACAAAGCTTGGAGGGCTGGAACAATTCGGGTGGCCTCGGGGATGGGGCTTTCGGTGGAAAGCTTCTCCTCTTGGTACGGTGAAGGTGTAGGACCGATCGATTTGAAGATTGATCCATTGTGAAGAAGTGTCCTGGTTTTTGGGCTAAAGTTTGAGCTCGAAATTGAGCTCACTCTGGAGGAATGTGGCTGGAATTCGGTGGGGATCAAGTGCTCTATGTGTGGAGAGTGATGCGGAATGATTTTGGCGGAGTTTCCTTAAGGTTTGGTTCGGCACCTCCCATGGCCGAGAGGGGTGGTGTTTAAATAGGCATGGTCGGAGGCTCTCCGGGGGTGGCCGAGGGTTGGGATCGATTGCTTAGGTCGAGGCGAACGGCCATGGTGGCCATTGGGCATGGGGAAGCTCGACGAGGGAGAATTGAATTTTTGGCTCCTCCCAAGGTCTCGGCCATGGTGTTTTCCAGCGGCTCGGTGGATGGCCGGCCGAGCACTTGGTCACCATCTTGTTCGGGTGGGTCGGAGGCGGGGTTTAGTGCGATCGATTGGCCATGGACATGTGTAAAGGAGTTTGATTTAAACGGAATGGGAGAAGGCTCATTTTTGGCTTGGTTTGGGTCAACCCATGGAAATAGGCTTGGTGCACCTCCTCGAGACCTGATTTTGAGCTGAGGGAATCATTTAGGTCGGCTTAGAAGGAGTGGTGAAGTCTCCATCCATGGTGAGGTGGCTAAGCATGGTTTAGTGTGTGACATGATTAAGGTAAAAAAGGGTTTAAAAGAGTTTAAGAAAGAGATCCCCTCTCTTGCCATTAATGGTTTGGTGAGGTGGAAAGTAGATTCCATGGCTCTCATGGCTCCCATGGGGCTCATGCATGGCTTCATGGCTCACCTTTGGCTTGGGGAAAAGCCAAGTCAATTTCATGGAAATGGGTTTAAGGAAATTTTGGTATGTTGATGGGAATTTGGCATATGGCTTGATTTGGAACCATTTTATGATTGATTTGAACTTAGGGATGATTTTAATTGAAGTCATGATGAAGAGAATTTGTCATATGGGCCTTGGATTGATTTTACCCCTTTGGATTTTGGTGGAGATGGGCTTTAGGGAGGTTTAAGAAAGTGGGCTTTTGGTTTGGAAATAAATTTATGGATGGGAAATTTGTGAAGGATTGGGCCAAACAAATGTTGGTTTTAGCTCATGGATGGGTCATGAGTGATTTGGAGCAAATTTGGGGTGGTTTGGGTTTGAATTGGGTTGGATTTGGGCTTTTTTGGTGAATGGGTCAATATAGGTCAAATTGGGCTAACTTGGGCCAATGTTGGGCTAGGGTTAAAATTGATGTAAAATAAATGTTGGGAAATGTTTATGGGAGTGTTTCAAAGAGGTTTTGGCTTTGGTTGGGTTTTGATTTTGAGGTTTGGGTCTATTTGGGCTAGGTTTAGGTTTAGGTCAAAATTGGGCCTTTTAGCTTTGGGTTGAATTTGAGTGGGGTTTGGGTTTAAAATTTGGGCAAATCATGTTAGTGTTTTGTTTATGGGGATGTTAAGGAAGGTTTAGAAAAGATTTGGGGTTAATTGGAGTTGAATTGGATGAGTTTGGGCTAAGTTTGGGTCATGGGTCCAAATTGGGCTTTTAAGGCCAAAAGTGAAATTGGATCCAAATGTCAATCAAATTGAACTTGGATTTGGTCTAGATTGGTGTTGGGAATGTTGATTTGAAGTTTAGAATTGAATTGGACCAGAATTTAGGTCAATTGGGTAGGTTTGGTTTGACATTGGGTTCATTTTGGGTTAAAATGGGTCAAATGGGGGTTTTGATAAAAGTGGGGTAAATTGACAAAATTGGCCCATGGTGTAGTTGAACAAAATGAAATTGGGAATATTTGAGATTTTCTGAAATTTTCTGGGAATTTTCTGAATTTTTGGATTTTTTGGCTAAGAGGGGTATTTTGGGTATTTGGAGGGTATTGGGAGGTATTTTTGGAATTTTTGGTGTTTTTGGGTATGGATGATCAATTTGATTGGTGAGGCAATGTTTAGGATTGGTCTTGAGGATTTATGGGTGATTTAGGTGATTTTGCAAATTTTGGGTGGTTTCGAGGTATTGGGTAGAGTAGGCGGGTGTAGGGTCCGGGGTCAAAAATTGAAAATTTGGAAAATTGAAGATTGGGTGAATGTAAGTGGAATGAAATCATTTTGGTTGTGCCATGAAGCCACATCAAGCCCACATGAGCCATGAAGGGACTCATTTGAGGCATCCACTATGTTGTTCCTAACCCTGTAGCCGAGGGCTTAGGGGTTAAGGACCATCCATGTGAATCACCTTCATGAGTCGGGAGGTCAAATTGGGTATGGGTGTGTTTTTAAGAGGTGTGTGAAAGTGTAGTGTATAGGTGTAGTGTGTGTGTATGTCGGCCCTTCACCGGACCGAGCCACCTGGGGCGATCCTAAGGCCAAAGAGTCCTATGGGAACTCATCCTTTAAACTTCCACATTTAATTTCAACCCTCTAGGTGATTAGGGGTCTACAATCAAGTTTGTGGAGTTTGCGGGGAGTTAGGAAGTGGTTTGAATTTCTAAGTGGTGGGTCCCAATTCTAATCCTCTAGGATAGTCAAAGGAAAAGCCTAAGGCTAGATCCTAAGTACTAAAGAGAAGAAGAGAAGACCTCACCAAAAATGAGGTCAACAAATGGACCCCCAATAGGTGTGGTGTGCTAACCAAGCACACCACGCGTATTGGCGTTGACCGAAAAGATCAACAAAACCAACATAGATGTCCAAGTGACAAACTTGGGACGAAGTAGAAGAGTTTCCGCTGGGGAGTGTCAAGTATATCTCTAAGACGTGAGATTCACGAACTCTCGCGGGGAAGGGAAAAGGAGGTGAGTCCCAAATCACATGATGCGGGAATTTCGATTTAGATTTTGTTTCATTTCATGTTCAAGTCATGATGTGTAAGTTTAGATTTTGAGTTTTAATTTAGATTGAAGTTTGGTTTAAAATCGATTTGAGAAAATTTGGATTTGAAATGAGAATTGAAACCTAAGTTCCAACCTCGGGATTGCAAGGAAAGCTGGAATTTAGGTCCCAGCTCCGGAGTGAGAATCGGAGTTTAAGTGTTGATTGAAGGGGTTAGAATCAGGATTTAGGTACTGATCTCGAAAAGAGGTGAGGATTGAAATTTAAGTATCAATCCTGGAAGAGAGTCAAAGTTTAAGTATTAATCTTGGAATGAGGATCGAAATTTAGGTACCATTCTCGAAAATTTAATGAGAATTGAAACGGAGTTCCAATCTCGAAAGTTTAATGAGAATTGGAATTGAATTCCAATCTCGGAAGTTTAATGAGAATTGGAAATGGATTCCAATCTCGAAAGTTTAATGAGAATTGGAAATGGATTCCAATCTCGAAAGTTTAATGAGAATTGGAACGAGGTTCCAATCTCGGAAGTTTAATGAGAATTGGAACGAGGTTCCAATCTCGAAAGTTTAATGAGAATTGGAAATGGATTCCAATCTCGAAAGTTTAATGAGAATTGGAAATGGATTCCAATCTCGAAAGTTTAATGAGAATTGGAACGAGGTTCCGATCTCGGAAGTTTAATGAGAATTGGAAATGGATTCCAATCTCGAAAGTTTAATGAGAATTGGAACGAGGTTCCGGTCTCGGAAGTTTATTTGTGTGAAGAGGGACCCGGTCTCATGCCATCGGAACCAAATCGGACAAAGCTCGTGGCTCCGTGTCAATAGACACTAGTCGATTTCCATACGGGGAAGAAAGGTAGGCCACAAAGGTCGAAATGATTTCGATGTGACGAAAAAAGGTTTAGGGTTCGAAATTGAAGTGTGGGTCTCTTGTGAGGAAGAGTTGTCCTGACAGAGAATTTCAAAGCTTCTTGAGGTAAATTTCGATTTGGAGTTGATTTGAAATGTTTGAAAAGATGAATTTAGAGTGGGATCCGATTTGAGATTCATTTTCATTTTGTTTGTCCTTTAACTTTCCAAAAATTTTTTTAGCTGTGTATTTAATGTTCATGTGAATTTTATTTAGCGTTCACGTGGATTTTGAAGTTATTTTTATGTTTGGATTTTTAAGGAAAAATAATTCTCATTTATTATTTATATTTTTATTTTCTTTTTTTTTTATTTTATTTTTATTATTATATTTTTATTATTTTTTTTGTCTTTTCTGTTCTTTGTTCGAAGTTCGTTTAAATTTAATGGCGTTTCCCAGTCAATTTGCACAAAAGAGGTGAAGGCCAAAAATGTGACATCATCACTTTCATTCCAATCATGCTGAAGATACATCATACGACTCGATGCGGAATACATCTCATACAATCCATATAGACTCAAAACGGACTATGTATGATCTTTGTCGATCCATCCAACGGGGTATCCGTCAAAAATCCGTGTCGATTAGTGAGGTACATGGTCGATAACATCACCTTCCAAGCCATCCTTGGCGAGGATGCCGTATGGATGTACGTTGGAGGTGTGATATTTTCCATGTAACTCGCGGCTTCGTAGGTCGGAGGCTCTCTAACTCCTGAGTACGGTCGGAAGTGGTAAGGTGCTTTCCGTCGTCCATCCTTCGAAAGTAAGCGAGATCCGCTTCATCGGTACTCCCGGTATGCAATGTTTAGCGACATACGCTCCGTTGCCCTTCGGTATCATGACGGAACCTACCGGTAATGGTATCTTTCTCGGCCCTCGGAACTCACACTGGGCTCGCTATCCGGAGGTCGGATCCGAACATGATATTACACTCATTCGGAAAAGAAGCGTGCGAAAGGTCCGACAAAGTCGTGGTGATCTATGTGCGGGGGTATGCGATCACCCTTCTTATAAATATTAATGATGCAACGAGTTGGGTATGCAATCTGCGGCGGTACCCTCCATGTTATCATTCTTTTTACCATCCTTTTAATGACTAATGGCATTGGATCCACTGGCCATGACGGAGTATCCCCGGTGGGTTTCCCTTCCTGTCTTCTGCGAAGTTGTAGCAGCATCCACATTGTATTGTAATTCTCCCCTTCCCTAGCATCCATCTCCGGGGTTCTGAGTAAGTGTTTTCTCTTAAGCGACACCGCTCGGCCCATCTTTTTCAAATCCGGATGCGGTCCACGATTTGTTGTTGTTCGTATTCGAGAACACGTACGTATGTAACTCGAGGCCTTCTAGTATATTGATCCTCCTGCCTCTCGATTCTCTCGAAGTATTCAAAAGTTTTCTTCGGACATTCACGTATTCTTTCTAGCTCGTATTACGGGATAATTTGCGAATGGCGAGGCACGGTGACGTCTCGTGGGATATATGGCTCAATCCCTTCACGTTCTCCCGCATACCTCGGCTCCTCGGGGATGATGTCCGTCGGGACATCCTCCGGGGTTGCTCTGCAACAAGGTCATGCATTGCGGTGGCTTTGTCCGGTGGCGTTGTAGCCTTCTTTCTTCGTTCTTCTCGAGATTTCCCTGGTCTCTTCGTTATCCTCGGAGGTGGTCTCCTTTCTTCGGGTTCCTGGTGAATTGGTGTCCTTGAAGTGTATGTCTCGGCGATAGCAAGCTGCCTCGTCGCGCCGGTCCATTGCTAATTTAGTTAACATCTTGCGGATACGGCGATTTTTATTTCTTCGTTGAGTTCTTCGTGAGAGTAGCTCTTCTTACTTCCCGAATTTCGTGGGCGCGGCGGCGACAAGCTCGCCTCTGTCGTAGCGACTACAGATTTGATTCTCTTGTCTTCTTCGGTGTTTGTTCTTCTTTTCTTGCTGCTTGGATTGGTGGCTTGGGCCACCCACTTTCATTACCGTCGGTCGGGCGGTTCTTCTCGGTCAGTCGGGACCCGGTCACTTTCCTCGTATTGCGGGCCTGCCGGTGCGAAGTCCGAGTCGATCTCTATTATCGCTCCATCTTTCACCCTCTTTTCGTCGAGTGCAAGGCTTACGCCATTTCTAAAGTTCGGGACCAACCGCCCGCTCGACATTTCCTGCGAAAAGATAAGGAAAAGGATCGGGGGTCGTACTAAGAACAAGAACATTAAGAAAATGTTTATTAAAGACAGTTTTTTTTATTACTTTTGTATTTTTCAATTTAACAGGAATGAAGTGGGATAAGATCAGGAAAGAGATTTTGATATGGAAGAGAAAACAAGGAAAACTTTATTATCATGATTTTATTTATTCTAGTACATTTTTTATTATTTTGGGTTCGGACCCAGTCATAAGTAATTACTTCACCCGTGCTTCTAGGGATGAAAAATTCATTCTTTCGAAACATCAGGTAGCGTAATACTTTTTTAAGTATCGTCCATTGATCGGAAGCATATGTCGTTCTCCTTGGCAATTCACTAGGCTGGTAGGAGCCTCCCGAGTGAGCTGCCTCGACTACGAATGGTCCCTCCCAAGTGGGTTCAAATTTTCCTCCTATCTTGCGGTGTGCAAGAATAGGTCTTTTGAGAACGAGAACTAAGTCACGAACTTTGAAGGTTCTTGGGCGGACTAGTCTGTCATGGGCTTGAACCATCTTAGCTTGGTATAGTTCTAAATTCTGCTGCGCTGCGAGTCTTTTTCCTTCCAGGCTTTCCAATTCTTCTAGTCGTAATTTGGCATTTTCTTCGTCATGATTTTGTTCGCAGCTAACGATCTCGAGTGAAGGAAGGTCGGACCTCTAAGGGTAACACTCTGCCTCGGACCCATACACCGGAGCGTAAGGTGTAGCTTGAGTAGGAGTTACGAAGGTTGTCCGGTAGGCCCATAAGGCTTCTAACAATTTCTCGTGCCAATTTCTCTTATTATCATCCAAAGTCTTCTTTAAAATTTGAACGAGAGTTTTATTAAAAGTCTCGACTGGGCCGTTTGCTCTCGGGTAGTAAATTGTTGAATAGCGCCGGTCGATTCCGTGTCTCCCGACAAAATTGTTGATTTGTGTGCTTCGAATGCTGACCCATTATACGAGATGATCCTGCGCGGCACCCCGAAACGGTAGACAACTTGGTTCTTGAAAAACTGTAGCACGTGGTGTGCTTTCACTTCTCTAAGTGGAACTGCCTCTGCCCACTTGGAAAAGTAATTTGTAGCCGCAAGAATGAAGCGATGTCCTTTTGAAGATGGTGGTTCTATTGGACCCACTATATCTGTGCCCCAACATTCAAATGGCCGCGACGCAATTGTCGGATGTATCACATTTGGAGGTTGGTGTAGAACCACTCCGTGCACTTGGCATTGGTGACGAGTTCTTGGCGATTTTCATGCGGTCGGTCATCATTGAGGGCCGGTAGTACCCTAGTCTTTTAATTTTCATTTTCATCTTTGGACCCGATCGGTGAGCGCCACGGAGTCCCGAGTGCACCTCTTTAACAATTTCACGGGCCTCGGACCCGCTTAGGCACCTTAGCCACATTTGATCAAAAGACCTTCGTATAATGTGTTGTTTATTAATGCGTAGGACGAGTTCTTTTCTTGATCGCAGTGGGCTAACGACCTATCGTCCGGTAGTTTTCCTGCTTGCGGAGTAATCTATTAATGGTCGTCGCCAGATCTTCCGTGTTTTCACGTCACTCGCTCGCGATTGATCCTTTTTCCTTTTCTGATTTGTGTGTTGTGTCTATGTCGAGTTGTGATAGGACCTGACGTCCGTGAACTGACACTTCCACTGATTCATCTTGCAAACAGGCAAATTGTTTTGCGAGACGGGCTAGCGCATCCGCTAAAGCATTTTCTTTTCTAGGAATTTTGTAGATTGTCACATTCAGAATCTGTTCCAACAGCTGTATGGCATACTGGAAGTATTGCTCGAGTCTTGGTTTTAAAATTCTGTATTGTCCGGCGATCTGTTGAATGATTAACTGCGAATCTCCGTAGATGTTGATGTCTGTTATACCCATTTGAATAGTTAATTCCGAGTCCGTTATGAGGGCTTCGTATTCTGCTTCGTTATTTGTACACGGCTCTGTTAAGTGGTAGGAATATCTTAACATCCCCCGCTCCGGTGTTATAAATATTAGTCCGATCCCTGCGTTACCGAGCACTATCACTTGCGATTCTTCGTCTTTGTGTGCTGAAGATGCTCCGTCGAAATATAATTCCCAACGTCGATCATCAGGGTCTTCTAGGTTCATTATTTGTTCATCTGGCAAGTCCTCATTGAGAGGAGATTCTGCCGGCAAAGGGTGTGTTGCGAGGAAGTCCGCTAAGACTTGTCCTTTACTGGCACGAAGAGGCACGAAAGTTATATCGAATTGCAATAATATCATTGACCATCTGGCAAGTCTGCCGGAAAGCGTTGGATGGGTCATCAAGTATTGCAATGGATTAAATTTCGAAATCAGGTTGACCTTATGAGAAAGCATGTAATGCCTGAGCTTTTGAGCGGCGAAGATCAGGGCCAAACAATGCTTTTCAATTGCGGGATACATTATTTCCGTCGGAAGTAAACGACGGCTTAAGTAGTAAAGAGCATTTTCTTTACCCTCATCATTGACTCGAGGCTAACGGGGCTCCGAGAGAGTCTTCTAAAGCCGCGGTATAAAGTATCGGCGGTCTACCCGAGGCCAGGGTCGCTAAGACGAGGAGGTGTCATTAAATATTGTTTAATGTCCTCGAAGGCCCTCCGGCATTTCTCTTCCCAAATAAATTTGGCGTCCTTTTTAACTAATGCCGAGAAAGGTCGACACCTACTCGACAAGTTCGAGATAAAGCGTCGAAGATATGCCAACTTCCCTTGAAAAGATCGTAGTTGTTTTAAGGTTTTGGGAGGCGGCATTTCTAAGATAGCTTTAATCTTTTCCGGGTCGATTTCAATTCCACGATATCGGACAACGAATTCTAAGAATTTCCCGGAGGTGACGCCGAAGGCGCATTTTAAGGGATTCATCTTAAGGTTAAATTGTCTTAACCGTCCGAAAACAATTCTCAAATCATACAGGTGGTTTTCCTTTACTTTGCTTTTGATGACCACATCATCCACGTAGCATTCGACTTGATTGTGGATGAGATCATCAAAAATTCTTGTCATCGCTCTCTGGTAGGTTGCTCCTGCGTTCTTCAGTCCGAATGGCATCACTGTGTAGCAATATACTCCGATCGGCGTTCTAAAAGCTGTAAGTTTTTCATCTTCTGGAGCCATTTTTATCTGGTTGTATCCTGAAGATCCATCCATGAATGAGAATATTTCATGTGTTGAAGCAATGTCAATCATTAATTCTGGGATCGGTAGGGGAAATTCATCTTTTGGACATGTCTTGTTTAAATCTCTGAAATCCACACAAATTCTGATCTGACCATTCTTCTTCCTGACTGGTACCACGTTGGCTAACCAAGTCGGGTATTGTTCTTCACGGACAAATTTAGCGTCTATTAGCTTTTTAACCTCGGCTATGACTTGTTGTTCGATTTCTAGACGCATTCTTCCGGGACCTTGTCCGACCGGGACGAAGTAGGATCCACTCCTAGCTTATGGATTGCGACCTCTAGAGCTAAACCTGGCATCTCATCGTAGCTCCAAGCAAAACAGTCTTTAAATTCCATTAATAACTCGATTATTTCTTCGGAATCTTCTTTATTGAGTAAGGAGCTAACAAAGGTAGGTCTAGGTTCTTCGCTAGTACCTAAGTTAACTTCCGTTAACTCATCTATTGTAGATTTGATCTCTTCTTCGAATTCTGGTGGAGCGTCTCCAATTTGTAAATCTTCGAGTTCTTCGTAGTTTTCATGCGGTCTTCATTAGACTCGCGAGTGACAACCAAGCAAAATTCGGTATCGTCAGCTGATCTTACTTGTGCCGAATCCGAGACCATGCTTTGAATTGGGTGGACGACCGGAGTTATTCCATAAATTTTCAAAACGTTGTGATTGACCTTTTGTCCATTGTCGAGGTAAGAAACCACGCCGAATTAAATTTTGAACACGGGGAGAGTACCACTCAAAAGGCACTTCCATTAATTCCGATGAAGTAGCATCTTCAAGTTGTACATTATTTTCGGTTTTGGAGGAAGGAGCACCACGGTAGAATTTGATGGGCTTTGCACCACCGCTACGTACCTCTTTGACCTCCATACCCTCGATCTTATTAGAATGGATCGGGGTCGGGGTCATAGTATGTACATAGTGGTTAATCTTCTCGTACATCGATTTATATTCTTCGTTTCTTTCATCTTCGAGAGGGATTCGAATTGCGGCTTCTTTCGACTTATTGTCGCTGCTTCTTGTTTGATTTCTTTTTCTTCTTCGAACTATCTTCCCAATCAACATTGATGGCTGGTTTCCTCCGTCCAATCGTCCTAACGTCTCCGCCACGACCTCGTCCCCGGCCTCGACCTCGGATGCGAGTTGTGGAGAAACCTTCACCATCTCGCCGTAAGGGAGTGGTGAGTGACTCGTTGGACTAGAATTTCGGGTTCTTCGTTGTCCCAAATTTCCTTTGCTTCATTTGTTATGGTATCTCCGGAGAAGATTGTTTTCTTCGAAGGTGCATAATAAGCTTGCATCTTCATGGATTCCGATTTCATGTACGGAGAACGGTTGTAAGTCACCTTTAATACACTCGTTCCCTCCATCGTAGTATTTAATGCATTGATGTAGAGATGATGGTACCATCCTCGTTTTCATGTATCCATGGTCGGCCCGAGTAGAGCGTTGAACGACGTTTCGAATCAATTATGTGAAATTTCGCGGTTGTCTTTGCTAAGTCACCGGTCTTCATTAGCGGTGTTATTGATCCGAGGGCTCTTTCTCCTTTCACGGTTGAATCCTCTTAATAACATTTTGTCCACCTCGAGCTCGCGAGCATCAATTTCCAAGTATGCTAGCGTTCGAAGATTCATTATATTGATTGATGCTCCTGGATCCACCAATACTCTGGAGAGTGTAAACTTCCCAATTGTAACTGAAATGTACAACGGTCGGTTGTGGTCTGCTGTCCCAAGTAATAGATCATTGTCCGTGAAGGTAACACCTCGTTGTTCCTTTAACGAGCAAACCTCATCTAAGGACTCTCCCGCCATTTGAGCTAAGCAAATTCTCGGATCAAGTAAGGCCTTGATCGGAGCTTCTCTCATCTCCTTTGATAAGATGAGAGCGTCGTAGATGCTCGGTTTGGTCGGTAGTTTCCTAAGATGGGCTAGCACGTTGTAGTCCACTTTGTTTTCATGTTCCTCGTTTTCTTCTCGAATGGGTATTTCTTCCGCAGGGTTTAGTTCTTCCCGAACAACCACCGCTTTCCTTTGTCCTTTGGACCCATTCTCGGAGGTAGAACTCTTCCACTTCTTAAGTTGACTTCTGTGATTTCTTCTAAGTTCAGCATTGAGTTTGCTGGTGTCTCCTTCTGAATTGGAATGACAAGTTCTTCAGGATTAGCTTCGGAGTCTGAAGGCTCTAACTCTATTGTGATTGGAGCTCCTCGAAATTCGCAAATAGATTCGTTGCTTGTTGAACTCTCGTAGCCTCCCTGGTGGATGTCTTCTTTGTCATTGTGATCGTCGAGATTGTGTATGATTTGAGAATTGTTATTTGTATCGGAATCGACGTCCGGATTAGGTTGATCGTCGCTAGTTACGTAATCGTTAGAAACAGTCAAAATGTAGCCAACGCCATAACCCTCATTATTATAAGATCCCACTGGAGTGGGCAGATAATCATACAGAGTCAGAGGTTCGAGGGATTTCTCCCCCGAATCGGAAACAATTATCCTAGGATAAGCAGCCCCTAGTCTAGCCTTAGGAGCCTCGGTCCTCTCTTCTTCGTCAATTTTCTTCTTTTCTTCAGTCGTCTCTTGTTGAGGTGGTTCTTCTATCGCAAGTGATAGCGCCGACTTGACAGTTTTCGAACTCTGAATTGAGGCTCGCACCGAAGCGGTTTGGATGTGATCCAAAACCTTCTTCGAAGACTTTGTCCAAGCGGTAGTCCATCCATCATCAGTCGCATAGGGATCTATCGGAACAATGAAATCCATCGAGATAACATTGACGGAACCTCCTTTCTGGGGTTCCTTCATGTATTCTTTCGGGATCGTTATATTCCCTTTCCGAAGATTGTCGTTGAGCCAACTTTTGAAGGTAATACAATATTCTATCTTGTGCCCAAGCATCCGGTGGTAAGGGCAAAAGTTGGGATCACCTTTCTTGTCGACTTCTTCTGGTCTTTTAGGCTCCGGCGGTTGGAAATCCGGAGTCTTCATCGAGTCGCGGAACATTTTCGGCACCGCCTCATTCTTGAACGGATACTCCTCGCTCGGGAACTCACTAAACGTACGTTGTGGACGAGGCGGTTGTTCATACCTGTTGAGATGACCGATAGCCGGGTCGGGGTTGCTGGTAATTCCGTTGAGGTTGTCTGCGGCCGTTCGACGATATTTGTATCGGTTGCTTGCCTTTATCGACCGCTACGACGATCCCGGACATCTTTTCAAAAGTTTTCACGGGCTTCGTTTGTCCGCTTT
The DNA here is from genome assembly GCA_022702705.1 of Papilionanthe hookeriana x Papilionanthe teres. NCBI lineage: Eukaryota > Viridiplantae > Streptophyta > Magnoliopsida > Asparagales > Orchidaceae > Papilionanthe > Papilionanthe hookeriana x Papilionanthe teres. The sequence goes on from CM040426.1 coordinate 25,743,703, forward strand.
ATCGGTGAAACTTAGTTGCTTCGCCTCCTCTTGCGAGGCTTCCGGCCTTGCTTAACAACTTCTCGAAAGTCTTAATAGTAAATCCCTTGAGGAGAAGTGCTTATCGGGCCATGGATGCTCTTAAGTAAAATGCCGATCGCATCGTTGTTCTTGTAACCGTGGCTCACACTTCATACTTAGGTTCCTCCATCGAAGTATGTAGTCCACCAAGGTTTCATTCGGCTTCGCTTCTCTACCACTAAATCACCTATAGTGATGTGGTGCTAAGCTCCGACAAATCGCTTGATGAAGAGGTTCTCTAATTCCGAAAATGTCTTCACCGAACCGTTCGGTAATTCCGCATACCAATCAAAGGCGATCCACTGACGTGTCGCCGACAAATTGTCGGAAGAGTAAAGCATCACTTCCGCCGGCATTGCAACAAGCGGCACGAAAATGTGCAACATGCTGCCGAGGGTTTCCGGTTCCATCAAAGGTCTTGAACGAGAGGTTGTACAAAGCCTTTCGGATATTGGACGGCGTCGAACTCTTCGAGGTAAGGTCTACCCATCCGAATGGATGTCCCGCTCTTTGATTGTGCCAAGGCTTCTCGCACCTCGTCGTTCCACCAAGCTCTTGATATCCTTTTCCGGAATCATACTTTGTGTTGCATCCTTCTTTAATTGATCATCCCCGTTGACGGATGTAATCTCCTTTCCTCCGTCTACAATGTGAATAACTTCCGGGGGTGTTTCTCTTGGGGGTTGAACTTGACTCTGGAGAGTGGCTAGGGCTACAGCCATCTCTTCCATCCTTTTTGCCATTTGGGCGATCGTATCATCTTTCTCTTGAAGCTGCCTTCTCATTACTTCTGGTTCTTCTCTTTACGTAGGCTGCGGGAGCACCTTGTGAGGCCGACGAAGCTCGCGTTTCAACCATGTTAATTTCTCGCATATTCATCATCCATGAACTCGACGAGTCAACTTCATCTCCGAATTTCTCTTCTCTTTCCTTGCTAGTCGTCGAATATCGGTTCTTAGCTTTTCCATAGCATCTTCTAGTGGTCTTTTCCGTACATCCTTGCGAGCTTGTCATGTGATAATTGTCGGGTTTCTTTCTCATGAGTCCCCTTTACTCGCGGTAGCACTTTCTTCGGACTCAAGTCTCCCGACGAGACTTTCCTTTTCCGGTCGTTGTTTCGGTCTTAATTGGCCGGTAGTGGGACGCCATACCATCCTTCTAGCAGAGAGAAGGCCTAGGACCGGATGGTCCGTCGGCTGAATGCTTGGAAGGTGGTATCCTCCCTGATCTGTAAACTTGAAACAACAACAGGTGGACTAGCCTTCATCTTCTTATTAGGCTCTTCTGCAGCGATAGCAGATTCTACTCGTGGCCCAAGACGGGATTTGGCCGGCACCCGCCCTATCCTTCTTAAAATTTCCGATACGGGGCATTTTTCTTTCTTTGCTAATTTCTTAATCACAGTCTGTAGTCGGGCAAGTGGTGTAACCCTAGCCCTTTTCTTTCTGTTGTCGCTATAGTATGCAGGCCGAGGTAATGTAGAGGCAATCCTGCGGACATTTTCCTCGTCAGCTGCGGCGGAAAGGGGATGGAATCTACTTCCTTCCAAAAGGGGTGTATACTCGGACAATGGTATGTATTCGAGTAGTGGTGTGTACTCGTGGATTTCTTCTAAGAAAGCGACTTCAGCAGCTCTGGCCTTCCTGGCAATCTTCCTGCCTCTGTTTCTCCTCTGAGTCCGTCTTAGGGGTGGAACCCTTGAGCTGGACCCAATTTCAAAAACAGAAGGTCTTGCACGGAAATCTGTACCCTCCACGGTAACATGTTCGTTACAAATTTGAAGTTCCTTCCCCTTCAGTTTGGCAGGAGCCGGGGTAGGTTCAGAGACGACTAGACCAGTGGGGGTAGAGATAACGGTCCTCCTATGGACAAGCAGTATTCCTTTCGACTCGGAACCCTTCGCAGAGGAGGAAACTCTTGAGTTGACTTAAGGTTGAACTCAATCATGGGTTTCTCGGCTTCGACACTTTGTCCATCGGTGCGAAAAGAGTAACGTCGGCGATCCCGACATTTGTGTTCTCGAATCCTTGTCCAAACCGGATGATCCCATTGTCGGGCGGACTCATCCTTATAAACGGCGAAGTCCAGTCCGTTGGTGAAGGAGAAAACCGGCTTTGGGGCTTCCATTTCGCAGGGTAGATTCTGATTGTCGGTCCCAAGTTATGCTTCTTCTCATCAGGACGAAAAGAAAGGAATCGAAAAGAGTCCGAACACATTCTTGTTCATGTATATTTGTTAAAAGAGTCATTCATTAGAGGGTTTGTTTATTTAGAACGGAATGTTCAAAGGTGTAGAGAAGGTAATGAATTTGATTCGAGTTGGAAAGGGAAAGAAAGTCTTATGCAAGACTTCTCGACTCGAAGGATCACTCCTAAACTAACACCTATCGGGGGTCCACCCCACCTCGTAAATGAGGTAAAAGGATCTCGGAACCTCTCTGTTTAGGGGTGTCTAAACAGTGGCTCCTAGATCCGAGAGAATGTTGGCTATACTCATTCACGGTAGAAATGAACATAGTATTCCAACGGAAAGAAGGGTAGTTTGATCCATTAGGGACATGGATACGCTACAGATTTTTGAAAGCATAACTATTTGATTAAAAATGGAGAGAGGAATTGTCCCCAGCGGAGTCGCCAGAAATTGTCGGCATATTTTTAGGTTTTGGTGTTTTATTTGGAAAAGGGGGTCGCCTACAGAAATTGTCGGCGAATTTTAATTTAATTTAAATAAATAATTTGAAAAGTAATATTTGATTTTGAAAATAATTTTAAATTTGAAAATTTTAAGATATGAAATCAAACTGATCTCACATCCCGAATAGTTTATATAAACGAGCACCGCATCACAAACCATGTATCTATCCCGAAGAATAGACACATTGCTTGATGATGGGGCTCGATTAAATAAACTAGAAGATTTGTGACATCCGTTTGGTCCGCGAACCAATTTTATAAGCCGACAAATTCCCTCGTTTAATATGAAAACATTAAACAGGGTTTATATTACTTGGGTTCTTAAAATTCCCTATAATGGCAAGCCCCTATAGTTAATTACATCTTAAGTGACGGGAATCACCTAAGAAAACTCTCGATAATAATCAGTCGTTCTACTCTCAAGAATTTCAAGGTTTAAGTTTTCAAGGGATTGAATTTTAGAATTTCAATAAGGAATGGATCAAGTTTGGAACATTTTGTTTTGGGAATTCAAAGGAAGAATGGTAGGAGAAATCACAGATTCGAAGCGAACTTCGGTAATTTCCCGACTATCCTATTGTTTGGTTTGAATTTAGGAAAGTCCTAATGTTTATTTGGTATTTTGATCTTGCCAATTTTAATTAGTTAGGACTTATATTTGTATGATAAAATCATACAAATAGCCTCGAAGATGTGAGGGTTTATGTCGTATCGGACGACTACCTCGGAAATCCTAAGACCGGTTAGGGCTTAATTTACATGATATGATCATGCAAATGCCTAACGAAGAGTTGAGGATTTATGTTGCACTAGTGCAAACTACCTCGAAGTCCTATGGCTTGGTTATTTAATTCTAAGGAAGTTTTGTTGAAGTAGACTCGGGTTTTGCCGATGACGATGGCCGTGCCGCCCACCATGCTCCGAGCTCCTTGTTGTTGCGGACGTTTAGTTTTAGAAGTCATAAATCGGGAGATGAGAGAAGTGTTTTGGTTTAGAGAAAATCTTAAAATCCAGGTGTTTTTAATATTTTAATTAAACAAATCCTAAAGTTGATTATAACAACACCGGTTAAGATCCCACGGTTCCATCCTTCCGGCATCGTTATTTTTATCGGATTCACTTAGTCCAGTATGAATTTGCTAAACTCAACTGAATGAGTTCCACACTTTCATTTAGACCGTGGGAAATCCCGTTAGCAACACGTATGTTACATCATCCGAGGTATTCCCGATCATCCAACGAGACGTTTTAATTTAGTTGTAGTTGTAGTTTTGTTGTTCCGTTTATGATTAAATTTTGAGTTGTTTTATATTTTGAAATGTTGTGGCGGTGAATTTTATCTTGTAATGACTTTTAATTTAGTTTTGGTTTCAGTTTTAGGGACTATCCTAAAGGTGTAGGTTTTCATGCAACAGTTGTTTATCATGCAAGAAAAGTAAGTGCAATGCGATTAAATAAATTGCAGTAAAGTAAATTGCAATAAAATAAAAGCGTACCTGGAGGGTCTTCCCGTCATCCCAAGCTACACTTAAACCACAGTTAGAATATTTAAGCATTTAAAGTAAGTTCCTAGGTAAAGCTAAGGGAAGGGTTATGGTTTTCTACCAAAGGTCCTAATCCTATAGCTAGTCATCTCCTATGACGTCTAGGTTCTTGTGTTTTGGTTTAAGGACGATTTTCTTCAACAAAGAGCAACTAAGTTCAATTGTTCTTATAAATATCCTATCATATTGAGGAAGTGCTTAAGACGAATCTTAAACATCTTTTCAACATTTCTAGGATTATTCTAAGTCCAAATGAATTTAATTATACAAATGAATTAATCGTCCAGGAGTTTAAGTTTTGTTATCTTGCTCAGTTGAACTAGGACATTTGAATATCCTATAAGTGAAGTAACGCTTCTTTTAACACTCCTTTTTAAGAGTTATGACATCACGAGCTTTCGAGGGCAAATGGATGTTCAAGTGAGTTGTGATTTAATTTTAGTTAATGGATTTAAGTTTGGAATAGTGTTCAAGTTGTTTTAGATTTATTTTGAATTTCTTTATGTCTTAAGTAATGTTATATTTAATTCAATTTAATTTAATTTAACTTAATTTAATTTAATGTGGTTTAATTTAATTTAATTTAATTTAAGTTAATTTAATATAATATGCTTTAGCTTAATTTAATTCAATTTGATTTAATTTAATTTGATTTAGTTTTAATTTAATTTAATTTAATTTAATTTAATGTAATTTAATTTAATTTAATTTAATTTGATTTGATTTAATTTGATTTAATTTAATATGTTTTAATTTAATTTAATTTAATTTAATTTAATTTAATTTAATTTAATATTTTATTTTAAAAGGGTTTGCTTTAAATAATTTAACTTTAATTTAATTTAATGATTAAGTCTTTTAGCATTTTAAATCTTAAACTTGGATTATCATTTTAATTAGGAATTAAATATTATTGGGATGATTAATTTAGGGATTCTTAAATTAAAGAACAAATCTTTTCCTAATAATATCCCTATTTTAATAATTCAAAATTTATTATTCTTCCCAAATTTAAGTAATTATTTTATTAAGGTTTATTTTAATTATTTTTGAATTGTTTAATAGGTTTCTACCCTTTAATTATTTAAATTTCAATCATCCAAATCAGATTAAGATCAAATATTTTACCTTTTCATTTTATTAAGGCTAAAGTTTTAATTAAGGGTTAAAATTTTAATTACCATTTTGCCCTTCAAGCTTAATAATTTCATAACTCACTAAATTGAGCTCAAATGAATTTGAAATTTTTATGTGACTTCACTCATATGTCAATAAAGACATTAGAGGAGAAAATGTGATTTTTTTTATATTTAATTTATTTATGTAATTATTTTTGGTGGAAAATAAGGATTTCCAAGGAAAATTTAATAATATGACCAAGAGAAAGTTTCTATCCTTAAGAAAATTATGAGACATTCCTAATGACCAGAGAACCACTTGGACCAATTTTGGTGATTGTTTGAATTATATTTCATTTATTATAATTATTTTGAGTTTTGGAGTATTAATTAATTTAAAAATAAAATAAAGTTTGAAAAATGAATTTTATATTTTTCAAAAATCTCTCTGATATCAAGTAAATCAGAGAATCAATTTTCATAATTTTCTGATTTTTCTTTGATTTATTAGAATTATTTTAATAGAAATGCTTGAAAATACATTTTTTTATTTTAAAATTACCCTAGGGCTTTAAAATTTAATAACTCATCATAGAGACCTAGGAAAAATATGGGGTTTGTTCCTAAGTGACTAAAATTCAAAATGTGACATTTTGGTGAATTTTATTATTTTTGTGATTTTTATTATTTTTTTAATTATTAAAATATTAAAATAATACAAAAAATCAACTTTTTTAGAAAATTGAAATTTTAATTTTCTTAAATTTCCCTAATATCAGAGAGGCTTCAAAACCAATTTGGTGAATTTTTGAAAAGTATTTTGAAAGTTATGAATTTTCAAAGTTTAAATTGGCTAAATGGCTTAATCAACCCATTTGATAGGGCTAACCAAACCCAATTGTATTCAAACTTTTATGGTGGGTTCCTCTAATCCTAAAGGTCAGTGGAGATTTGATTTCAAGTCAATTTGATGTATGATTAGCTCTAATTAATTAAGAACCTATTTAGGGTGTTTAAGCCAATTAGGGTTATTCCAAGTGAATTAATTCAAAACCTATTTTTCCTAGGGTCCTCTGGTCATAAGAAACATCACCAAATTTTCCTAGAATTTATTTCACAACATGCTAATTATTGGATTTAAAATACTCAAAACAACAACATGAATTTGAAAAATCAATAACTTCTCATAGGGATGGCTCTCGACTTTGGAAAATTCGGGGAATGTTCCCAAATTCGTAGGCTTCAAAAGCCCTATGGTCTCATGCCATGGTGAATTTCCTATATGCATGGAGAATTAAAACAATGCAGAGGGTAAATAAATCATTAAAAATAAAATACTGGATGAAATTAAATGATTTCTTTTCCACATTATTCTCCTCTGTTCACTGAGCAAGAGGGTATTTTTATTTTATTTTTCTGATTTTTCTACACAAAGTTATGAATTTTTGAAGTTTAAGGAATTAAATAAATAGGAAAATAACCTATTTTTCTACTTATCCACGCGGCGCCACGTCAACCTCAGCAGCTCCGAAGGGGGGACGTGTCGCGCTGTGATTGGGCGCCAATATCTGAGTCAGCCGTCCCGGGACCCGCGGTTCATGCACCATTGCGCTGTCCGGCTCGATCCAGACCGTCCGCTCGATACACGCTCGATCCGACGGCTTCTAGTCATCATCTACGACTGGTGTGCACCCGTGACCGTCAACCTTCTAACCCTAATTTCTCACTCGATTCTCAACGGATTTTCGTGTTCTTATTCTCTATGGATTCGTCTTGAAGAGACGAATACATCCATACGATAAACATGCATTGAAATTGATTCAAATTAAATGGAGAATCTCTGTAAGCTCGGGAAGAAGAATGAGTTCATACCTTTGCTCAGAGAAGTGAAGCTTCGATCTGAGAGTTGTGTCACCTTCGATTGGGTCCAAGTAAGCTCCAGATGAAGTCCCTTGGCTCGGTGAATTGTCTAGCTATGAAAGTGACCACAGCCGATCACAAAGCTTGGAGAGTCGGAACAACCTGGGTGGCCTGGGGATGGGGCTTTCAGTGGAAAACTTCTCCTCTTGGTCTGGTGAAGGTGTAGGACCAGTCAATTTGAAGATTGATCCACTGTGAGGAAGTGTCCTGGTTTTTGGGCTAAAGTTTGAGCTCAAAATTGAGCTCACCTGGAGGGAATTAGGGCTGGAATTCAGTGGGGATCAAGTACTCTATGTGTGGAGAGTGATCTGGAATGATTTTGGCAGAGTTTCCTTAAGGTTTGGTTCAGCACCTCCCATGGCCGAGAGGGGTGGTGTTTAAATAGGCATGGTCGGAGGCTCTCCAGGGGTGGCCGAGGGTTGGGATCAGTCTGCTTAGGTCGAGGGCGGAACGGCCATGGTGGCCATTGGGCATGGGGCGGCTCGGCAAGGGAGAATTGAATTTTTGGCTCCTCCCAAGGTCTCGGCCATGGTGTTTTCCGGCGGCGTGGTGCTCGGCCGGCCGAGCACCGGTCACCATCTTGTTCGGGTGGGTCGGGCTGGGGTTTAGTGCAATCAATTGGCCATGGACATGTGTAAAGGAGTTTGATTTAAATGGAATGGGAGAAGGCTCATTTTTGGCTTGGTTTGGGTCAACCCATGGAAATAGGCTTGGTGTACCTCCCCAAGACCTGATTTTGAGCTGAGGGAATCATTTAGGTGAGCTTAGAAGGAGTGGTGAAGTCTCCATCCATGGTGAGGTGGCTAAGCATGGTTTAGTGTGTGACATGATTAAGGTAAAAAAGGGTTTAAAAGGGTTTAAGAAAGAGATCCCCTCTCTTGCCATTAATGGTTTGGTGAGGTGGAAAGTAGATTCCATGGCTCTCATGGCTCCCATGGGGCTCATGCATGGCTTCATGACTCACCTTTGGCTTGGGGAAAAGCCAAGTCAATTTCATGGAAATGGGTTTAAGGAAATTTTGGCATGTTGATGGGAATTTGGCATATGGCTTGATTTGGAACCATTTGATGATTGATTTGAACTTAGGGATGATTTTAATTGAAGTCATGATGAAGAGAATTTGTCATATGGGCCTTGGATTGATTTTGCCCCTTTGGATTTTGGTGGAGATGGGCTTTAGGGAGGTTTAAGAAAGTGGGCTTTTGGTTTGGAAATAAATTTATGGATGGGAAATTTGTGAAGGATTGGGCCAAACAAATGTTGGTTTTAGCTCATGGATGGGCCATGAGTGATTTGGAGCAAATTTGGGGTGGTTTGGGTTTGAATTGGGTTGGATTTGGGCTTTTTTGGTGAATGGGCCAATATAGGTCAAATTGGGCTAACTTGGGCCAATGTTGGGCTAGGGTTAAAATTGATGTAAAATAAATATTGGGAAATGTTTATGGGAGTGTTTCAAAGAGGTTTTGGCTTTGGTTGGGTTTTGATTTTGAGGTTTGGGTCATATTTGGGCTAGGTTTAGGTTTAGGTCAAAATTGGGCCTTTTAGCTTTGGGTTGAATTTGAGTGGGGTTTGGGTCTAAACTTTGGGCAAATCATGTTAGTGTTTTGTTTATGGGGATGTTAAGGAAGGTTTAGAAAAGATTTGGGGTTAATTGGAGTTGAATTGGATGAGTTTGGGCTAAGTTTGGGTCATGGGTCCAAATTGGGCTTTTAAGGCCAAAAGTGAAATTGGATCCAAATGTCAATCAAATTGAACTTGGATTTGGTCTAGATTGGTGTTGGGAATTTTGATTTGAAGTTTAGAATTGAATTGGACCAGAATTTAGGTCAATTGGGTAGGTTTGGTTTGACATTGGGTTCATTTTGGGTTAAAATGGGTCAAATTGGGTGTTTTGATAAAAATGGGGTAAATTGACAAAATTGGCCCATGGTGTAGTTGAACAAAAATGAAATTGGGAATATTTGGGATTTTCTGGAATTTTCTGGGAATTTTCTGAATTTTTGGATATTTTGGCTAAGAGGGGTATTTTGGGTATTTGGAGGGTATTGGGAGGTATTTTTGGAATTTTTGGTGTTTTTGGGTATGGATGATCAATTTTATTCGTGAGGCAATGTTTAGGATTGGTCTTGAGGATTTTTGGGTGATTTAGGTGATTTTGCAAATTTTGGGTGGTTTCAAGGGTATTGGGTAGGCTAGGCGGGTGTAGGGTCCTGGGGGTCAAAAATTGAAAATTTGGAAAATTGAAGATTGGTTGAATGTAAGTGGAATGAAATCATTTTGGTTGAGCCATGAAGCCACATCAAGCCCACATGAGCCATGAAGGGACTCATTTGAGGCATCCACTATGTTGTTCCTAACCCTCTTGCGCGAGGGCTTAGGGGTTAAGGACCATCCATGTGAATCACCTTCATGAGTCGGGAGGTCAAATTGGGTATGGGTGTGTTTTTAAGAGGTGTGTGAAAGTGTAGTGTATAGGTGTAGTGTGTGTGTAAGTCAGCCCTTCACCGCACCGAGCCACCTGTGGCGATCCTAAGGCCAAAGAGTCCTATGGGAACTCATCCTTTAAACTTCCACATTTAATTTCAACCCTCTAGGTGATTAGGGGTCTACAATCAAGTTTGTGGAGTTTGCAGGGAGTTAGGAAGTGGTTTGAATTTCTAAGTGGTGGGTCCCAATTCTAATCCTCTAGGATAGTCAAAGGAGAAGCCTAAGGCTAGATCCTAAGTACTAAAGAGAAGAAGAGAAGACCTCACAAAAAATGAGGTCAACAGTCGCTAAAAATAAATTTGGTCAAGTTTTTGGTCATCTTTTAGAAGCTAAATTACTGCGTAATTGCTGGTCAGATCACTTCCCCAAGCTATCCATGGCCTCTCCCATGGCCACCCTTGCTATATTGCCCCACCCAGGTAACTTTAAGAGAGCACCAAGCTCACTACACCCTCACTAAAACCCTCTGCCTTCAAGACCAAATTTTCCCCCATAGATCCTAGCATCCCATCTCTATCATCCTTATTTCATTCCATCCAAGCCATTGCAGTAATTTCACTACTCTAATCCAAGACGTGTTACGGCTGACATCAGCCACACCAAAGCCTTAATTTTAACCTATGGCCTAAATTTTTAGGCCCATTTCACATGACCAAACCACAACCTACCATGATCCCCCATGATCATCATGACACTACAACCCAAAATAATGTTAATAAAAATTAAATTAAGCATGAGACAAGCACTAAATGATCAACTTTGCACTCTTCACCATGGGGAGGGACACATGGTACCCAAGTCAAACCAAACCTTGGGAAGCCAAGACCAGACTAAACCTAGTCAATGCCACCCACCAAAAGGTCTCCCCAATCAAGCTAAGAGCTCTACCATGCCATCTTCTTCACCAATGGTGCTATGAAGGCCAAGGTATGTAAAATTGGAAATACTCATTCCCTCAGTTAAATACATCTGATATCCCTTTGAAAAATCTCTGAGTAACCACTTGAGATTCCCAATGCCCGGCCAAGCTCCACCCCAAGCTTCCATAGATATAAATAAACCATACCTGAGAGCCTTAGAAAATAACTGAACTCCTCACAGAGTCACCTAGCTGTTTTGATCCCAATAGCAAAGTGCTCCCTTTAATATAGGTAGCTAATTCCCATTGTCCCTAAGCCACCTCCACTACTAAGAAACTTTAATTTTGTCATTAAAATCCAGAAAAATTTTGGCCCCGAAGTCAAATTTTTCAAAACTCCAATCCAGCCCTCACATAAGCTTCACACGACCTTAAGACAATTGCCTTGATCAAATTTGAAGCTTGCTGTGGACTCTAAACCATCTCAATGTCAAACTATGGCACCATTTGATCTAGCTCAAAGTTAAAGACAATATAATCTCAAATTGAAGAAAGGAGTAGGTTCGTAACATTAAGAAAAAGCTCACCATCAAGCCCAAATGAGGCATCACCTCTTGGGAAAAGGTATGGATCAAATTCCATAAAATTTACTCTCAGTTTGGCATTTTATAAAGAAAACCAACAATGCATGCCTACCTAGCCGTATAGATAGATTCATCTCGACTAGATGAACGTGTAGGAACAAACCCCGACTAATTTGGTTGAGAAATGAGAGAGATCATAGGGTTTAATCACTGACGGCTTATCATTTTTTGTCCCATGAATATTATGAACTGATGTCATCTGTTTTCATGTATTTGAAATTAACAACACAGATTTAGTCGAAACATAGAACTGCCAAGGAGGGGAGCACTGGGTTGTCGGACATTACGACATCTATGTGAAAAGCATGCACAATCAGCGGAGGATGTGTGGCTTTCAACGACACCGAGGTGGTGCAGTGTTGAGTCAAATAAGTAGGAATTTCTCAATTTTTTTTATGTAAATCAAAAAATGCCTAAAAACTTTAAAATAATATAATTTAATGAAGAAAAATCACAGAAATAAAATAAAATTCTTATGAAATTAGGAAACAGAGGATAAAATAATAATAATAATAATATAATGCAAACAAAATTTATAATTAAGTTTTAATTAATAAAATACTCCATGGAGTAATTTTTATTAAAAATTAATTATAGGGTAGAAAAATCTACAGTTTTGAGAGAAATTCCTTTCTGCCTTTGAGATTATCCTCTGATTTTCCTAAAGTCAGAGAAGCTCCCTAACCTCAAAATGACAAAAATTCTACTGAAGTAATTATTTTAAAAAATAATTATAAAAAATAAAATAAGAATAAAAAATTTGCAATTTAAAATTAGATTGACTAGAAAATTTAGGGTAATGAAACTAAAACCTAAAAATGATAATTTTTCATCTTTTAAGAACCCAAAATGAAAATTAGGTATTTAAGGATAAAAATATAAAAATTAAATTTTTACACATGGGCTCAAATTGCCCTCAAATTTAATTTAAGAGACTAAATTAACCTTGGGGGTCTAACATAATACGAGTCTTAAGGGATTAACAACATGATTATCCCCCTAAACATGAAACTACCCCTGATGACCTAGGATTAGCCTAAATTTGAACCTAAACATGGTTTAGGTCTAACCTAACTTAGACTTAGTCCTAGTTGACTCACAAATAGACCTGATCCAATTAAATACAGGTCTGAGTCCCAATCAGATTTGACTTAGCTCATGTTCCACTTGGGTTTGCTCTAGGTGTATCTCAACTTAGACATGGTCCAACCTAAATACTAGGCCTAACCCAACTTAAACCTAAGCCAACCTAAACCCTAAATTTAAACCAAATCAGACCTAGCTCAACTAAAACCATCCTAAGTTTAATACAACATAAACTTATTTCAATCTAAGCCCAACTAGGTTTAACATAACATAGGCCTAGTCTCACATGAGACCTATGATTCTGACATAATATTTGTGCTCAGTGTGTAATTACTTCAATTACAGTTCCCGACACGGTGCCAAAAACTTTGTTCCTGACCGCATGCAATGCACAATTTTTAATAAATAAATCTTTTTCTCCATAATTTGAATTTTTACATACTAGGGGTACTCGCAAGTGCATGTACCGTTATCAAGTTATATAGGGCTTCCTTTCAAAACCCTAAAGTATAAATCCCACAAAGAAGATATTTATTGTTAACGACTTCAATAAAAGTTCTAATCTACGATAATGTATATTAGCTCAAAATTTTTGCTTACAAGTTTGGTTGTCCTAAATTCATTACTTAAAAAAATAAAAATTTATTCTACTAAGGCTGAATAAAACCTAGAAAGTTCATATATAATCAAAATACATTCTCTCTTCCAATGAATATAGCAGCATAAGTAGTAGACGAGTTGATAGAATTATGTAATAATTATTATGCCAAGATGGAACATATGTCTAACGACCCTCTTTTGAGTGTATAGGTACGCTTAGTACTCTATTAGGTTTACACAATTAGCAGAGATGCGAAGGTGGTTAAAATCCTTACAACATATAGAAGGAACCTATTCATTTATATTAATTATCATATAGAAGCTCTTAATAGAAATAGATCATGAAGTATATTTCCTTTAAAAGTTGCATCGCCGCATGAAAAGGGTGCATAACTGTATGAACTACTTAACCTTACCCAACCAGACAATGTGAGTGCACTCAAGTTGTGAAGTCATCACTCTTCTGAGTCTTAGTCTCACCTTACATAAAAAATTTTAACATAACCTCTTGTTAGTACATTATGTCAATGAAGCAATAAAGATATTACTCAACACATAGAAATTAATATTATTCTATCAAAAAAGAAATTTTCCTACACATGCCACTACTTTATCACAAGAGGAAAGAGTAAGGAAAACTATTCGCTAAGCATAGAGAAAACACATTGATTCTTCATTGCACATGACTTTGAAATCGTACAACTATATTGCAATAATTCAAAGCAAATACAAAAAAAATTCAAGACTTATCTTTACAGAAGATTCACGCCCTTCTTGCACAGTAAATAGCAATCCCTTACACTACTTTCCAATCTCTAAAAGATAAATGAAGAAATCTCTAAATTCCTCCCTTTCTCTCTTCTTCCTAAGTCCATAGAGGCACTAAGAACTCCGAAAGACATTTCTCAAATGAAGAGACACCAAGCCTCCCGCTTGGCCAAGAAACCTTTCACTTGAAGAGACACGACATTAAAATAACCCTCGAAATCCATAAGAGTCAACTCAGATGCCTCTTCAAACATTATCCAAAGACATTGCATTTAGAAAAAAAACTGATTCTAGCGACTAGGGGCCGAACCGTGGCACCTAGGCACTAACCTTCTTGAAGCATGAAATAACGGTCTAGAACCAGGCACCAGTCTTGGCACCATGGCACTGGGCTTTCTATTTTCACGTACAAGGTCATACTCTTAGGTGCTAAAAGCTGCGCTTAAGTGCTAGTTCACTTTGTGCTCTTTTGCTCCATTTGACCTTATTTTTCTATGATTTCGCTTCTTTTTCTCCAAAACACCATCTCTTGTATATGAAACCATAATCAAGCAAAATATCTTCTTTTAAATAGCAATAAAATTAAAAATGAGCATAAAAATGTATATAAAAAATAATGCACTTTTTAGACGTGTCACCCTACTAGATCTAGCCTAACTTAAGGCTCGTCTAGCTCAAACCACCCTTGGTCTAGTTCAACTTGGACCTAGTTCAATGTCAACTCTTAAGTTCTAGCCCAAATTAGATCCAACCACAACTTAGCCTCTTTAGGACTAACTTAAATTAGACTGATCTAACTAAACATATACCAATCAACTTAAATTACAAAGTCAACCTAAACTAACTCAGGTAAACCCAATCAACTTAAGGGTTTACCTAATCAACTTGAATCACTGGTTCAAACTGACCAAATTTGAGTTAACTAAATCAGCATGAATAACTAGGTCAACCTAACCTAACTCAGGTTAAACCAATCACTTGAATCACAGGGTTGACCAGACCAAACTAGGGTTAATACAATCAACATGAATCACTGTGTCAACCTGACCTAACTTTAGAAGTTTCTGGATCATTTAGAGTTCACTTAAGTTTATTATGTCATTGAAATAATCAACGCTGATTAAGTTAAGATTTGGCTGTGGTGCTTAACTTTAAGCTCAGTGAAGTTTGATGTTTAAATTAACCTATGAGTGGGCTAACTAATCATTTATTTTGATGTTATGTTGATGAATTATAAGAATAAGAACCCTCATGATAAAGTTATTTATTAAGGAAACTTTCATCTCCTTTCAATTATACTTGAGTTCGTAGTGTTTCAATGTTGTTTTATATTACTTGTGTTTCTTTTCTAATCCTTAGTACGTAATTTTAAATTAAACCTAGTGTTGGCCGTTAAAAAATTGTTATGTTTAATTTAATTTAATATAATATATGATTTTAGAAAATATTAATTTGATTTGAAAATATGAAATCAAATTGATCTCATATATGCAATGTTTTAAATAAACGAGCACAACATTACAAGCTATGCATCTATCCCGAAGAATAGATACATTACTTGGTGATGAGGCTCATTTAAATAAATTAAGGAATCTATGACATCTACTTTGGTTTGTGATCCACTGATAATTTGATAGTTTTTTAATGCCTATTTCATACTTATTTTTTATGATATTTCACTTTAAATAAGAGTATTTTTCATGATTTCATGCATGTACGATGATTTCAGGCCTTTGGAGCAAAAAGAAGAAAAAAGAAGCAAATTAGGAGCAAAATAAGGCAAATTAGACATTTTAACATAGAGTGTCGGACCGTGCCCAAATCCAAAGAGTTTGAACGGAAGACTGAATATGGCACCGGACGGCACCTTAACGAGCGCCAGACTACACCCTATCGCTAATTTAACCAGATTCAATGTATTTGGCAGGATTTTGGAGGGGTGCTTAAGGGAACTTTTAGGAAAGTCGGTTCTACCCGAATTTAAACGAATTTAGAACAAAAAATTTTGAGTCTTTTTAGTATTTCTCAGAGTTTTTTCATTGTTCTTGAATGGAGAGTTCTTTATAGAGAGTTTAGGTATTAGTGTTTAGTGTGTTTTCTTTACTAAGGAGTGTAGGAGGAGAGGAAAAGTGAGAGATTTTTTCTTCTTTACTCATGTTAAGAGAGATTTGTGTGTTGTTGTGGAGAAGAAGAAAATTCAAAGAAATTTCAAGAGATTCACATGGGGAAGAACTTGAGATAAGTTGTATTTACTTTTCTTTGTTTGTATAACATTACTTTTATATATAAAATCCATCTTTTATCATACTTTCCTCATGAGCCTTGAGTAGATTTCTTTGTCTTCCTCCTTTTCATGTGATGTGTTGATGTCATGATATGGAAATGATGTGACGATATAATATGAAAAATTTGTGTTGACCTTTTCACTTTGAACTTCATTTTCTTTTTGATAGAGCCAATTGAATTGTTAAAACTTGTTGTGAGAAATATGTTCCGAAAGGACTATAAGTTCTAAAACAAATGTGAAGGTCACATTCATGTCCATGAATGAGTGCGTACTTCAATGGGGTTGGGTGTAAATAGATAGAGCAATATGTTTTGATGGGCGTAGAATTGGAGATTTTAGAGTGACTGGCTGAAATCCACAATTCAGTCCGATGGTTTGGAAAGTAAAGTGAGAGTTAGCCTTCAGGCAAAGGGAAGTGGGAGCTCCGCATTGACATACAATATCCTCTCAGCCTAACCACAAATTTAGGGTATAAACCTAGGATTAGCCAATGTTCTTTATATTACTTGGAAAAGAGTAAAGAATAAGAATGCTCCTATTTAGCACAATACAGTTGTATCACTGATTTATGTCACTAAATCATCACATTATCATTTGAAGGGAGGAGGATTCTTTCTTGCAATTTGAACTTTTGTTATAAAATTTAGTCTTGTGTTTGTTAATTATGTTAGAAGAGTAGAACGTACTTTGGTAGAATTAGTAACTGCTACTGTCTGAACATCCTTAAATTATTAGTAATTGCTGCAATTCTGTTGTGATTCGAGTGGTGATTTCTGTGCTCCATTATAGTGTTTGCAAACCTCCTCGTGAGATCGATAACCAGGACTCCAGTAAATGCCTGTATTACTTGAGTGATACGTATACTTGCGTTTTGAATGTGTGACTCACTAGAAATATATATATATATATATATATATATATATATATATATATATATATATATATATATATATTCAACGAAAAAGAAGATTTTATTAAGCTTTGGCTGAAACTTTACATCTAACATGAGGTAGATTTATCAAATCCCCATGTAAAAGAGAACTAAAAACATTAAAAGAAGAAAGATCAAACCCATGGAAAGACCCACAAAAGATATCCTTAGAAGAAGATGCTCTTGAAGCCAACCAATTTGCAGGTTTATTCCCTTCTCTTAGGATATGGCTCCGGATGATATTTAAGGAGGAAGTCATATTGAAGATATTATTTATCCAAATCTGTAGATCCCATGAACAACAATTTGATGTAGTAAAATTTGAAGAAGTTGCAAGGAATCCATCTCTATGTGGATAAAAGAATGATTGAGATGAATGGCAATTTTCAGTCCCCATAAAACAGCCAAAGTTTCTGCTTCAAGAGCAGAATTAGCAATAATTGGAGCTGAATAACACCATAAACAATGTCCTTTATGGTTTCTACAAATTCCACCAATTCCTGCATAAGGAATTTGAAACTCCAATCTGTATTGATTTTGATCCAAGGAGAACTTGGTTTCCTCCACATAACTAACTGAATTCTGGTAGACATAGCAGCAGATTTGCTGGACCCAATCTTGTAATTATTAAGCTTCTCAACATAAGATAAGCAATTTTTCACAATGGTTTGAGAAGAGAAGGGCTTCCCATTAAAAATGGTATCATTCCTTGCCAACCATATGAACCAGAAAATAATTAGAGGGATATAAAAGAAAGCTGAACATTTCTAGTCCATCCAGCAGCATTCAATGTTGGTTCAACAACAGAATTGGGAAGTAAGGCCAATATGATTTAAGATAGAAAACTAGATGTCTTGTACAGCTTGACAATGTAAGAAGAGGCGATTAATAGATTCCTCATTCAAGAAGCAAGATTGACAAATAGATGGACCACGAATACCTTTGAGCTTAAGTATATCATCAGTGGGCAATAATTTTTCGAATAACCGCCAACGTAAAAATGACATAGAGGGGGATAAATATTTGCTCCAAATCTTCTCACCCCAATCAGTCATAGACTAACTAAAACAATTGTGATAAATATATTTGGAGAGACTTTGGCCATTAGGATTTTTAGTAATAATTATGTCATTCTTAGAAGGCTGGATGGGGATGGATAATATTTTAGATTGAGTCTCCAAGTTGACAGCAGAACTGAGTTTGGAAATGTCCCAACAATTTTGGGTCAAAAAATCAGAGATTTTATGAATATTAGAAGAGTTAGAAAATTGATCTTGAAGGGAATCATTGAAAAGCCAAGTATCAAGCCAGAAATCAATTTCCCCTTTACCAACTTCCCAAACAAACAATTTTTCAGCCTGTAACTTAACTTTTAAAAGTTCTTTCCAAGTCTTTGTATCTCCTAGTTTAGGATGAACATGAATAGGGTGTTTGTTGTAGCAATATTTGCCATGCATGAAGTTAGCCCAAAGAGAGTTCTTGGACCTAAAATTAATCCATTGTTTACAGTAGCAAGAGAATGAAAGATGCTGAAAGTTTTTAAACCCCAAACCTCCACTTGCAAGGGGTTTACATAATTTATCCCAATTAGTCCAATGTAATTGCTTATGATGGCCTTCCCATAAAAACTTATTGAAGATAGTATATAACATTTTTCGAGTGCTTTTCTTCATTCTCACCATTTGGAGAGTGTAAAGAGGGAATGTTGTTAAAATGCTTTTTAAGAGAGTAATCCTTGCACCATTAGATAGAAATGTATTAGTCCAGCTTTGAATTTGAGAAGAAACCTTAGTAACCACATCATCATAGTGAGAAAGTTTTCTCCTGCCTTTGATTAAAGGAAACCCCAAATAAATAAGAGGATAACTGGCTTCCTTAAAGCCTGTGGTATCAAGAATCCAATTCCTGACCAGAGAAGATATTCTAGAGCTGGCAAGAAATTTACATTTAGTTTTGTTAAAGACCATCCCAGAAACATCTTCAAAATTCTCCAACATTTTCATCATACACCTAATAGAACCCTTGCTGCCATTAGAGTAGATGATTACATCATTAGCATATGCTAGATGACTAACCAAAATATTAAATTTGTGCTGGAACTGAGTGTAAGGATGAGCAAGCTGGGACTGATTAATCATTCTTGAAAAATAATCAAAAGACAAAATGAATATATAAGGAGATAGTGGATCTCCTTGCTTAATCCCTCTACCAGCCTTGAAGAATCCATGACAGCCACCATTAAGTAAAACACTATAGTAACTATTCTCCAGCCACCTAGAAATTAGGTTACAAAAATCAAGACTGAACCCTCTTGCAGAAAGCACATTGATAATGAAGGACCAACTAATAGAGTCAAAAGCTTTACTAAGATCCAATTTAATAATTATATTGGAGCCTCTACAAGGTTTATCAATATCAGCAATCAACTCTTGAGCCAACAGAACATTGTCACTAATGCATCTGCCTTTAATAAAGGCAGATTGATTTTCAGAAACTAGAGTTTCCAACAGAGAGTCTGTAACCTTGCAACAATTATTTTACTTGATAATTTTTGAAAAAGTGGAAGTTAAGCAAATTGGTCCGAAATCATGCCAAGAAGTTTTAAGTTTCTCTTTAGGAATCAAAGCAATTGATGAAGAAACAAAGTACTTTGGAAGATCAAATCCTTGAAAGAAACGAGTTTACGGCGAAGCAACAACATCTAACTTGATAATATCCCAAAAGGATTTATAGAAGTGAGGTCAGTGAATCCATCTGGTCCAGCAACTTTATTACCATCCATGGAATTAATAGCAGCATAAATCTCAGTCTCATCTGATACCATAGTCAGTTTATTCACATCTTCAGGATTAATATCAGATTCAATAAGCTGAGAATTAAACAAAGAGGAATTAATCGGCTTGAAAGCAAATATTTGTTGAAAATGGAACACCACATCTTCTGGAATATCCTTAGGAGTGATCAGCCATTTATTATTGGTTGACTTAATTTTCATAATTGCATTAATTGATCTTCTATATTTGATGATAGCATGAAAGAATTTTGAGTTCCTATCTCCATGAAGAAACCAATTAACAGCTACTTTTTGTTTGAGAAATAACTCTTCCTGCATTAAGGCATAGCCTAACTTCTCATTAGCTTCTAAAAGAGAATGTTCAGATTCTCTACCTTCCTCAATGACCACTTCTAATTCGAAACTAGCCGTTCAGCATTAATAATATTGGAATTAATATTCCCAAATTCATCCAATTCCAGTGAGTTAGAGCCTTAGCTAGTCTTTTTTGTAATTGCCATAATTTCTGAAGAGGATTAACATAGTAGGAACTAACTTGAGAATTCCAAGTAGTTTTAATAACATTGTAACAATTTGGATGTGTAGACCAGACATTAAGAAATATGAAACTCCCCTTATTAGACCCAGACATAATAGCAAATTTAATTAACAAAGGAGAGTGGTCGGATCCCAATCTAGCCAAATGGTAAACTTTAGAAATAGGGAACAAATCAAGCCATAATTTGTTAGCAAGAATCCTATCAAGTCTTTCATAAATAGAACCTCTTCTCCATGTAAAAGAAGAACCTTCAAAACCAAGATCAAATAAAGCAGCAGATTGTATATTATCAGAGAAATTTAACATGGACTGAAGATTAGGAGTTCTACCACCCTTTTTTCACTAGGGTGAGCAATACAATTGAAATCACCTCCAACAATCCATCCTTCATTCATATGATGACTAATATGCAATAAATGAGACCATAGATCAGCTCTGCCAGAGCGAAGAAGATGAAGCATAAATAAAAGAAGCAAAGCCCTTAAACTGATCCAATTCAAAATGAATATGAAGAAATTGAGAGTGATCATGAAGAACATCAATCTTCAATTCCTTTCTATACAACATCCAAATTTTGTTAGAGCAGTTAGTTATAAAGTTATAACCAACAAAAAAACTTAGTAAATCTGTCAAAATTAGATTTAGCTAGAGGCTCCAGCAGAACAATAACCCATAATTTATGAACCCTGTTAAAGTTTAATAACCTATTAAGGGAGCCAGCGTTGGCCACTCCCCTAATGTTCCAGCATAGAAATTCAATCATGACTAGCTCTACCTCCTCTAGTAAGTCTAGAGAAGGAAGAATAAGAAGAGGCAGGAATAATGTTTTGTTCAGATAAATGTTTTAGTTCCAAGGACTTCTTCTTTTTCCTAGCATTTTGGACCACCCAGTTTTCATTTAGTTCTTTATTAGCAGCAGCTAAAGCATATACATTAAAATCAGAATCCTCCTGAGATGCAACAGCAGGATATTGCACAGCCTTAGGTAAAACATCCATATGTTGAGAATAATCAGGTGGCAATGCAGAATTTATAGTAGTTGGTACTTCAGTAACAACAGCAGAAACATCAGGAGCAATTTTATCCTGTTCAACCAACTCAGTAGAAGGAACATCATTCATAACAACTTCAGTAATTTTATGAAGATTAGGACTGGATTCAAAAGTTTCAGGATCAGCAGCTGGTATACCAGTAGTAATTTCAACTGGAACAGTATCAGCAATAGGCACTGGAGGGTTAGTAACAAATTGAGAATTAGAATTCTGAATATTTAAATTAGAAACTCCAGTAGTTTTCAAAGGAACTGAACTAGTGTTAATAGTAGATTTTGAATTCTTGACCGTGGAAGGCCTAAGTTCAGGATGAAGCTTGAAACAAGATTCCTTAGAATGACCAAACATTTTGCAATTATGACAGTAAACTAGTTTTTGTTCCATTATAACAGGCTGCCAATATCCATTGTGAGGAGAGCCTAGTCAAATTTCATCCACATCAGGTAATGTAATGTCCCTCTCAATTAAAATCCTAGCCAAGGAAGGCCTAGATAATTGAAAAGTAGACATATCCAATTTAAGAGGTCTCCCTAAAGCTGTACCAATAAGCATATATCACTTCGATGATTAAAAACCGAAGTTTTAAGTTTGGTAGCCTATACCAAATGGGGATTATAGGAGCCTCTAGAATTGGGTCAAAATCAGGTGACCACTTAAGAATTTTCATATACCTTCCTTAAAAAAGAATAAATTTCTTAGAGAAAAGATTGGCATAGTCTTCTTCTTTAGAAAGTTGAATCAAAATGTGCCTTCCATCAAATAATCCAACCTTCCAAGTACCAACCAGCTTGAGATCTTTAAAACATTTTCTAATAGTCTCCATCTTTGGATGGCCGAATTGAAACTTCCCAATTAAGGCACATTTATGTGCCTCAACAAGAGTAGAAATTTCAGAATCGGAAAATATTAAAGCGAGTTTGCCTCCTTTCTTTTCCACCTTCTTGATAAATGGACAATCCCCCTTACCAGCAGCCGAGTCATGATAGATTTGAGGAAAGACCAGCTTATCCGAATTACCATGACCAACAATTTCCACAAAAGATTTGCTAGGAGAAGAGGGAAGATTTGAACTAGCCATGAATCAAGAACCAGCCAAAAAAGAAATTGAACTAGAACAAAAAAAACTGGAAACCCGGGAAACCAAGAATTCAAAAAAGAGAAAGCAAAAGGGAAGAAAAAGACTAGAAACTAAAAGAAATAGTCTCTAATCTTAACAATCACCAACAAAAAAACCACAAGAATAATCAGAAAACAAAATCCCGGCAAGAACTTCACTAGGAATTTGAAAATCCCCTCAAGAACCCCCCTGAAAACCTGGAGCTTCTCTCTCATCCTGCCATATATCATATATATATATCATATATATATATATACATATATATATATATATATATATATATATATATATATATATATATATATATATATATATATATATATATATACCGAGTTCATAAAATTTTGGCATTGAAAAAATTTTCACCGGCCTACGAACCATATATGTTGACAAACAAGTTCCCTTATCTAATATAAGAGATTAGATAGAGTTTATATTACTTGGGTTCTTAAAGTTTTCGATAAGGACAAGCCCTTATATTTAATTACATTTCAAATGACTGAAGTCATCTAAGAAAAATCTCGATATATCTCAGGAAAAAATGTCTCTATGAACTTAAAGATTTAGGATTTTTAAGGTTAGACAATAGGAAATTCAAATGGGGAAGGTGCAAATTTGAAATAGTTATTATTAGAATCCAAAGGAAGAAAGTTAGGAGATGCCAAGGATCCTGAGGGGAACATCAGTGGCTTCTCAGACTACCTTATGTTTTGGCTTCAATTATGAAGAGATATTATTTAATGTTTCATCCTGCCAAATTTTATTATTTGGGGCTTACATCTGCATGATGTAGATCATGCAGATAGCCTGGAGGATTAGAGGAATTATGTCATACTGATCAATAACCTCATAGTCCTAAAATGATTTTAGGGCTTATAATGTATGGTGTACAAAAGCATAAAACATAAGGTGAGGGTTTATGTCATGCTTGGCGAGCTACCTTGAGGTCCTATGGATTGTTGTATATTTCTAAGAAGGTTTGTTGTTGTTGACTTGTTTGCTCTCTCGAAGATATTCTTCTGCATACCTCATCGTGCTGGCCATAGTGTTTGCTCCAAGCTCATTGTTCTAGTAGGTTTAAGTTTAGAAGTGTCAAATTGGGGATGTTGGGAGGAGTATCAGGTTTAAAGTTCAAGTTTTGGTGTTGTTTTCAAGTTTAGTGTTGTTTCCATAATTATTTAAATGTCTTATAAAGGGAGAATTTAAGTTGATTAGAGCGACTCCGGTTGGGATCCCGTTATTCCCACATTTTGACACCACTATTTTCTTTAGATTCACAAAGTTTAAATGAATTTACCAAACTTAAATAAATGAATTCAATAGGTTCATCTGGATCAGGGAAATCTTGTTAGCAGCTGTAGGTTGCCTCATCCGAGGAAATCCCGATCATCCAAAGAGACATATTAATTTAGTTGTAATTATCTTTGTTTTTGTTTTGTTTGTAATTAATTTTTAGAGTTGTCTTGTCCT
This sequence comes from Papilionanthe hookeriana x Papilionanthe teres, assembly GCA_022702705.1. Lineage (NCBI taxonomy): Eukaryota > Viridiplantae > Streptophyta > Magnoliopsida > Asparagales > Orchidaceae > Papilionanthe > Papilionanthe hookeriana x Papilionanthe teres. The sequence continues at coordinate 25,767,671 of CM040426.1, forward strand.
CTTGTTTTGAATTTTGTTTTTATTTGATTTTGGTTTCATGCAAGGTAAAATAATTTGCGGAAAATGGAAAGTACAGGAAAGTAAAGCGTATTAAAGAAAAGTACTAAAAATAAATTATATAAGCGTACCAGTCCTCTTCTCGCACTCTAGCTGAACTTTTAGTATTTGCAGTGTATTTGTACAATCTTGCAGGGAATTAGAATATGTTGCATGCAAAGAAAACAAGATGGAATGGTTTAAGGTGTGATACCAAGCCCTAATGCATAAGTTGGTGGGTTCTTGTTCGTTTGTGTAATGGATGATTTTCCTGAGCAAAGCATAATAGGTACATTTGTTCACCAAGATATATAAAAGACTATAAAAGTGTTCGGGAAATGACCCTAAAAAACTTTTAAGACCCTTTTGGAACATCCTAAGTTCCTATAAACTTATTATGTTTTTAAATCATTCAACCATTTTAGTGAGATTTAGTGAGTGTGTTTTAACCCTATGCCCGGTAAACTTTAATATTTTAATTATCCCATGAGCGGAGTAACTATCACTTGATATTTTATTATATAAATTATGTGGGTGAAGGCCCTTTAAGGATAAATCAATTTGTTAAGAAATTTAGCTAATTAATCTAAAGTTGGGCTAATAATGTTTTAAATATATTCTTAATCAATTATTTTTTTCTTTTCTAAACATCATTAATTAATTTTTTGGATTAAACCAAGTTCACTACTAAGCCCTTAAGGATTATGTGTAAATTTGTAATTTTAGTAATCTTAAGTTAAATGTCACTTAATCTTTATCCATGTTTGTATTATCATCAAATCATTAGCTAGGGTTCTCAAATTAGTGAATTATTATCTTCCAAAATTAAACACCTCACCTTAGAATCATTTAGTTTAATTAACTTCTAAAGTCATGATAATTAGTGGAAATTACAATTATGCCCTTGTTTTGGAGAAGTGAGATTGGTTTCTACCTTTCAACCCCTTATGTTTGAATCATCTAACAAAGTTAATTATAATCATGTTTTATCCATTCAACCCCTTTGATTAAGCCTAAATTTTAATTTAAAGCTTAAATTCAATAATTACTATTTTTCCCCTTTAAGGCCTATCACTTCACAATTCATTAAATTTAACTCAAATGACTTTAAAATTTTCATGTTACTGCACTGATAGATCAACTAAAATATTATAGGAGATAATGTGAGTTTTATATTTTTATTTTATTGTTATAATTATTTTAATGAAAAATAGGTATTTTCAATGTTAATTCATTAACTTAGCCAAAAATATTCATCTGTCCTTAGGAAAATTATTTGAGGTTCATCAAGGTCAAAGGACCAATTAGGTCATTTTTCATAATTGTTTTAGTTTTATTTTAATTATTATATTTATTTGTCTATTTTTAGTACTAATTAAATATAAAATATTATTTAAGTGAAAAATTAAGCTTTATATTTTTCATATATCTCCTTAAGTTTAGAGAACCCATATAAGCAAATTTCATATTTTTATGGTTTTTTTATTTTATTTATAGTAATTATATAAGTGCAAAATTAAAGAAAATTCATTTTTAGCTCTTTAAAAATTCATAACTTTATTTACAAAATTAAGGAAAATATTTTAATCATTTCCAAGTGACCGAGTAACCAAATGTGACATTTTGGTGTATTTTTATCTATTTATGATTTTTATAATTTTTAATTATTTTTAATTATTTAAAAATTTAAAATATGGCTAAAAAATGAAATGTTTATTTTAGTTCCAATTTTATTTTTCATAACTCCCTCTGGTCACTAAGAACTCCCAAAACTACTATTATAATTTTCTTAAATTATATTTTAATTATTACATTTATTTTAGTGCCAAAAATGTTATTTTATTTAGAAAAATTATTTTAGTGATTAAATCAATTTGAATTAACTTCAAATTTTTATGAGGGGTTAACGTGATTATTATTTACAGTGTGGATTCATTTTTGTAATTTTTCTATTTATATTTTATTTATTTTGTGTTTTAAGTGTTTTAAAGAGTTAATTATAATTACTGCTGTTATTAATTAGTTAAATCCATTTTAAGTTTTTGCTAGGGTACTCTGACCACAATGAACCTACCAAAGTAAGTTTTGTATTTTTTCCTGTTTATATTTTAATTATTATAATTATTTAAACAAAGCAGAGAATTTTAAATTGAATATTAGGGATATTTGGTTACAAATGCCATCTAACCTTGGAAAGATCAGTGAAAATTTCTAATAAAAAGGGGAAGTAACACAAAAATTTTCAAACCATGGTTAAATGTTTGTGATGAGTTATAATTTAAATAGATATACTGTATTTAATTCATTTAAAAATAAATACAAGTCAAATAACACTAACTTTATTTCCACATTGTTCTCCCCTGTTCACTGAGCAAGGGGGGTACTTTTCTTTTTTTTATGAATTTTCTACACCAAGTTATGTATTTTTAAAGTTTATGCAATTAAATAAACCCAAGAAAATTCATAATTTTCTACTTATCTAGTACGGTGCCACCTCAACCTAGGCTGCTCCAAAACTCTTCATGGCACTCTTCCCTTCGACGTCGCCATCCGACTCAGCAGCCATATGTCCCACAGTTCATGTATCATCTGCTCGTCCAACACAATCTGGAGAGTCCATCCATTACACACGTGATCCAATGCCTCCTGGTCATCGTCCCCAACTGACCTAACCCATAAACTGTTCACACTAAAACCCTAAGATCTCTATCTAGACTCAACCAAATCACTTTAGGCTTGTTCCTACACTTTCATCTAGTCCAGACGAACATATCCATACGATTTATCAACTATGAAATTAAAATTTTCTTCACAATATTTTAAATTGAGCTCGAAATGATGGAAAATGGTTTATAACTTTGCCTGAGAGGTGTGGGCTCAATCAGGTGCTTACAAAAGCTTCAGTGAAGGGTGGTGAACCTCCTAGAAGTGTTGGTTTGTCATGGATGATGGTCTGGTTCAAAACTACTTCAGCAGGTGGACAGGCTGAGGGGAAATTCTGGTGTAGTGGTGAAGGGAAAACTTCTTCTCTAGCTCTGTTGAAGCTCAGGGAATGGTCAATTTGAGTTTTGGTGGATTAGGGTGAAGTGTCATGTTTTTGGCCTAATTTTGAGCTTTGAAATTGAGGTCAAGCAGTGGTAATCAAGGCACTGTTAAAGGGTCTGAGAACAATTTGGTAGAGTTTTGTTTAGGTTTAGTGCACTCTCCTTGTTTGGCCGTGAGGGGGTGGTGTTTAAATAGAAGGGAAAAGAGTGGTTGTCTTGGCTTTAAACTTGGTGAACTATGATACTTAGGTGGAGGGAAGAAATGTCCAGGTGGCCAATGGGAGTGAGTAAACTCGAGGAGTTTGAATTTTGGGCTTAAGGCTTAGGGTGGCTCTCGATTTGTGGGTTATCTGGCCCCCAGGCTGGGGGACCAGGTCATGGGAGGTGGCTAGGGGGGTCAGGTGAGCCAGTGGAAGATTAATGGTAATTAAATTGGAGGTTTGATGGATGGTGGTAAGGATCCTTTCAGTTTGGCCAATTTAGGAAGGAGATCCTCTAATTAATGCGACCCTTGGTCCATGGCTCAACTAGGTTGTGCTAGGTGGATCTAGGTTGGTTCCTAGGGTCCAAATGCTGGTAGTGGTGGACTTGGGTTAGTTAATTTGTTTTGGTTTGGTCACATTTGGATTTTGGGTTCAAAATTGGGGTTTTGGGTCAACTTAGGTCTAGTTTGGGCTTAGGCTAAAATTTGGCTCAATTGATTCATAAATTTTGTGTAGACAATTGTCATGAAGAAATTTGAAATGAAATTGGGTGAATTTTAATTGATTTGTAGAGTCAACTTGGGTGGACTTGGCTTATGGTCAATTTTGGGGCATTTGGGCTAGGCATGGGTCTGGATTGGGCTAAATCTTGGATATGGTTCAATTAATGGTTCAATTTTATTTGGGTGATTTTGATGAAGAGTTTTAGATATCAATTGGATGGAAATATTGGGTTGAGGAAGTTTAATTTTATGAGATTTGGATTTTAGGTCAAAATTGGGGGTTTTAGCTTAGATTGGGCTTGGGTGATGTTTGAGTTCAAATTTTGGTCAATTAGTGGCTCAACTAGGTTTAGGGGAATATTGTAAAGAGTTTGGAACGCAAATTTGGGAAATTGATTTGGTCATATGGTTCAATTTAGGGGAATTTGAACATTTGGTTAAAATTGGGGCTTTTGAATTGGGCTTGGAATTGTGCTTGAAATTGGGTTCAATTGGGTTTGGATTTAGTTTAGATTGAGATTGAGGATGAATAATTTGAGTTTGGAATTGAGATTGAGGGGCATTAAAGTCAATTTGATGGAAATTAGGGGTAATTTAGGCATTTTGGGCCTTTAAGGGCAATCTCGGGATTTTGGATATTTTGGGGAGTTCGGTCAATTTAAATGTTTGGAAATGTTTTGAAATGATTTTTGAAAAAAGTTTGAGAACTTGGGAAATTTTGGGAGTTTTTGTAAAAATTAAGGTTGTAGGGGAAATTTGGTAATTTTGGTGAAGTTTGGGCCAAGAGGGTCAAAATTGGGAATTTTGGTAAAATTAGGAGGTATTGAGAATGTTGATCAAGTGGTCATCCTATTTGTTCCATGGACCAAAGAAAAATCTGATTTTAGATCCTCCATGTTTTGGTCCTAGCCAAACTCTAGCTTATGGCTTAGAGCTTATGGCACCACCCACATGGGTTTCCAAAAGAGTAAGGAACCAAGGCTAGGCATGTGTGGTTTAGGACTTTGGGTTAAGAGTGAAAGTGAGGTATTTAGACATGTGTATGTGCAAGCTTGACCCAAAAAAGACCACCTAGGGTTAGTCCTAATGCTTCACCATCCTATAGGGGACTCCATTTGAGTTCCCTTATGCTTGACTCCATCCTACTAAATGCTAGAGGTTGGTAACAAGCATATGAAACTCTAAGTGAAGTAAAGAAGCATTTTGAATTTCTAGTGGGGAGGGTTCCATTGCAAGTCTTTTAAGATAGTCACCAGGAAATCCTATGGCTAGATCCTAAGCTCCTAAAGAGAGACTATACCTCAACAAAAGTGAGGTCAATAAATGGACCCCCAAAAAGTGTGGTGTTTCGGACAAGCACACCGGATGTATTGGCGTTGACCGACGAGATCAACAAAACCAAGACAACTCTCTGAGTCACCATACTCAGAACATAATATAGAATTTAACGAGAAAGTATTCGCTGGGGATTATGTGGTAAGAAGTTTTAAATCCCAGAACTCTTGCAGAGGATAAATAGATGGAAGACCTACATCATGGAGCTATGAATTTCAAGTTTCCCAACTCCAAAGGGGACTAGATCCGATTTGATTTCAATTTCAATTTTGATTTTAATTTTGATCTTTTAGTTCGATTTGATTATTATTTGAGTTTGTTTTGGGTGTTGATTTTGAATTTAATTTTGGTTTTGAAATTTTGAATTCTTAATTTTTCAAAATTTTTGATTTTCAATTTAATTTGTTTTGAAATTTTGACTTTGTCAATGATTTAAATTTAAGAAAGTGTGAAAAAGTGAATCAGAATTTTGGTACCAATCTTGAAGGATTAGAATCAAAATTTAAGTGCTGACCCTGAAAGATGAGAACTAGAATTTAGGTACCAGTCTCGGAGTGAGAATTGGATTCCTTGCACCGATCTCGAAATATTGGGAATGCGAGAAATAAGAGAGACAAAGAAATCCTTGCGTCATCCCTCAAAACCGATCCCAAAAATATCATGTGTGCAAGAATCAATATCTTTGCATCGATCCAAAATATATCATGTGTGAGAATTAAAATCTTTGCATCGATCCCGATAATATCATATGTGCGGGGAATTTGTGAAGAGAATGTGAGAATAAGTAGAAAATCTAAGGAATTGAAATCCTTGCACCAATCCTAAATATTGTGAACATGGAAAATATCTCGAATAGGAGGTACAAAATATATGGAAACTTTAAGGAATCGGAATCCTTGTACCGATCATCGAATATCGTGAATGTAGAGAATATATTAGATAGGAGGTGGAAAATATATGGAAACCTTAAGGAATTGGAATGCTTGAACCGATCCTCAAATATCATGAATGCGAAAAATATCTCGAATAGAAGGTGGAAAATATGTGGAAACTTTAATGAATCAGATTGCTTGAACCAATCCTCGAATATCATGAATGCAGAAAATATCTCGGATAGAGGGTGGAAAATATGTGGAGAGTTTAAGGCATCAGATCGTTGCATGATCCTCGAATATCGTGAATGCAGAAAATATCTAAGATTGGAGGTGGAAAATTTGAGGAAACTTTAAGGAATCAGAATGCTTGCACCAATCCTCCAATATTGTGAATGTGGAAAATATCTCAGATAAGAGGTGTAAAATATGTGGAAATGTTAAGGAATTAGAATGCTTACACCAATCCTCGAATATCGTGAATGCAAAAAATATCTCAGATGGGGGGTGGAAATATGTGGAGATTTTAAGGCATTGGAATCCTTTCACAGATCCTCAAAGTTTGAATCTGAAGGATTCCGATAAGGGGCAGTATATACCTAAAATATATAATAATATTATGCACATTTTTAAACTTATTTTTGATGATATTGCACTTTTATGGAATGTATTTATGTGTTTTTCTTTCAAGTACACTTAAACGGACTAAAGATGTCAAAAGGAGTGAAAAAGGATCAAATTTGGAGCAAAAATAAAGAAGGTGTTAAGATGAACTGGGGTACCTAAGCGCCAGCAGACAGAGAAGGCCACGCCTAAGCGCCAGAACCTAGTGCTTAAGCACCAGGTAGTTACTTTGCAATTTTAATGAATTTTTAGCGAATTTTGAAGAGGTGTTTGGAGGCATCCTTTGGTACGAACATGGGTAACTAATCAAGGGCACCAAAATACATTCAAATTTCCCTTGAATAGATGCATCTCTTAGGTAGATTCATTGAATATGGATACATTTTAAAAAGACACCAAGGCACCTTTGAGAAAGTATAAAAGAAAGGAGTTTTTGGAGAAAAAAGACTGTGTTTGAAAAGGGATTTATTGTGTTTTTTAGAGTGTAGTTAAAGTAAGAAGTTGTAGGATTCTCACTTTGGTTTTCTGCTCACTTTTCTCATTCCTAGTGAAAGAGAAGATGAGTAGGGATTCCTAAGTAAAAATCCATTGTTGTAGAGAGATTTAAACCCTCTATGATTGGGTGACTAGTCTAAGGGAGCCTTGTAAGAGAAAGGAAGAGGTTCAAAGGAACTCGAAATGTTTGGTGGAGAGTAACCTTAGATAAGTTTTATCTTTGTACTTTATTTGGTTTTAATTGAGATTTCTTATGTTTTCTACATGATTTCTACTTTTAAAGCTACTTGTTGTTGTGTTTTCTCCATGGATTATGAGTAGTCTATTTTATCCTTTTCCATAAAATGAAATGTAATTAAGTGTTGGATGAAAGTTGTGGAAGTATTGATCTTTAATGTTGGAAGAAGATGTGTTGATTTAATCCTTGCACTTCATTTACTTCTTGATATAACTATTTAAGATGTTAAAATTTGTTGTGAGAACATGTAAGATCCTAATAGGTATTGTATCAATCAATAATAGGTAGAAATCACATGAGATTGTATGGATGAGAAAGTAATTCATATAATTTTGATGGGTGTAGAATTAGAAGACTTTAGAGTGACAGACAAAAGCCCTTAATTTGGTTTCTTGTTTTAGGTTTTGATGCGAGATTTTAGCCTCAAGGTGGAGGGAAGGAAGATAACTCTAGAGTTAGAGCTAGTACCTTCCCTAGTCTTCAAAACCATTCATACTTTAAACTAGCCAATATTCTTTATAGCATCTCTAGTAAGGGTAAAGAATAAAATTGCTCCTATTTGACATAGCACATTTTGAATACATTCACAACAAAATTCATATACTTATTACTCATTCATGATAGGGAAAAAGATATTTTCATCTATACTTCTTTAATCTAACATAAATCTCGTTATAGTTAGTAAATTTTTTACTTTATTTCACAATTTAAGAAAATACAAAAAAGAATCGCATTTTTAAGTTTTCAGTTATCTGATACTGTTTAAGTATGAGTCTTTTTATAAATAAAATTTGTGATTTAATAAACTTTTTATCTTTTAAATTTCCAAAATTTTTCCTCGTGGGATCGATATTTCGGGGCTTAATCAGAAAGTCCTATATTACTTTATAATGATACATATACTTGCGTAGAATCACTAAATTTAAATATCACTGTTGCATTATTATTTACATAGGAATCAAGTTTTTGGTGTCATTTTAAAGAAGAAAATTTTATATTAAAAATATAGTTATAATCTGATTACCATAAGTATAAATCTATTATTATTAGTCTGGTAGTAAAAAAAATTGTTATCAGTGACCTAGTTAGTGGTGAAAACTATCTGGTACAAAAAAATAAATTGTTGTGCTAAGACTAAAGAGAATACCTTAGAATGATATAACTCCTGGTTACTGATGAAGATATTCTATACCGCTTCAAAATATTGAATCCTTTGTGCTATGATGTTCAAGGGGGATTTCTAGTTATGAGGTTAGTTATAGTTGTTGAATATCAATGTCATCAAAATGACGGAAAGCCATAAGCATCCAGACTAGGGCTGTTATTCCCAAAGTCTAGGTTAGTTCACCCCTTAGAATTCCTTATAGAGTCTAAGGATTCACTTTTCATAGAGAAATCATTCTTATCTAATTTTGTCTTTAGCTTAAGGATTCAATCATTTCTGTCATTCAAATCAAGTGCTCCTAATTCATTATTAGCCCTGTTTCAAACTCTTCAATCCTAAATCTTTGAGTTTAGACCCTCTTCATAAAGTCTTTCCCATGACATATTCTAATCGGTCTATATGTCCCACTCCTTCTAGTATATGTCTTCTAATTTGTATCCTTTCCATGACCACTTCAATTGTAAAATTCAACCATCTAATAATTTAATTCTTTGAATAGAGATTTTTCTTTAGGTTACATAGCTCTAAAGATGTAATAAACTGGGAGGTCTTTCCCTTGTAGGGAATGAAACTCCAAAGTTAAAATAAACCATAGTTTACACTCGTAAGGTAAGAGAAAAAACATTGATTCCGTAGACTGATAAATACTTTCATCATCCTGGTGGTCCGACCAATTTTTAAGATAATATATCCTTCCTTTAGGAAGATATATTATTTTTCAAAATTTCATGCCTAATCATCGAGGTAGAAGTCTTCCAAAAGTTCTATAGTGTGTAGTGGCACACTAAAATTCCTCACCAATATATATATATATATATATATATATATATATATATATATATATATATATATATATATATATAATATTGCTTGCCTTATTGAAAGGTGGCTAGGGTTTGCTTTGGTTTCCTTGGCGATATCCATGGAGATTCTCTTGGCTTCGTGTCTCTGGTTGTTTAGTGAGATCCTTCCTCTTCTCCCTCCTTCTTTCGGCATTAGTTTCCTTTTATTCAATGGAGTGTAGTTATGTTGTTCTTGTTGGGGTAGGTTCGGCCTCCAATTCACCATATAAATCACGCTTTCTCCCTGATTCCTTCCATAAGGCCATAGAGAATGGTGGTGAGTATAATTTTCTAAGAAATATTGAGAGAAAGAATGGGAAACACGTGCTCTTTCTCTCTGAGATTGAGATAAATATCGTTGCTTCTGCTTTTCATTTCTTTCTAGTGGGGAAGTTTATGTATGGACATCCTAAACTCAAACTAATTTACCAACTTTTTTCTACTTTTAAACTTAGTGGTGGATGGAAAATCAGTTTGATGGATGGTAGGCACATTCTAATACAACTTACTAATGAAGAGTACTACACATAAGTTTTTGCCAAAAAAATTCTTAAAATTGATGGAAGATTTTTGAAGATACTTTTATGGACAGTTGATTTCAATCCTAATGCTGAGCCCCAAGTCATACCTATTTGGATTAAAACTCCTGTCTTAAAACAACATCTATATAATTATGAAATCCTGTATCCTTTGGCTTATAGATTTGGGAGACCATTGAGAGTGGATACCCCTACCCTGAATCTGTCTAAACCTTGGGAGGCAAGTTTCTTTGTTGAAAGGTACATTACTCAACCTATGCTGGATGAGGTTTGGGTTGGTTCAATGAATAATGGTTATTCGCAGCAGGTTGTTATGGGGCTACACCCACCATATTGTTCACATTGTTGCATGTTTGGGCACAACTCCACCTCCTATTATCGTTTACATCCTCATATGAAAACCACTGCTGTTAAAAACTCTGGTCACTCTCCTAGAGCTGTTGCCCCTTCTGTTGAAACCATTTCTCCTATCACAACTGTTATTGATCTAGATAAACCAGCTGGCCAAACTATCACTGAGCCTTCATTCTCTCCTCCTGAAGTTGCCCCTGTTCCTATAGAGATTGTAGCTCCTCCTAAAACTATCCCATCTGAATCTCTAGCACCTGTTGTTGAAGTTCCAACAACTCACACCTCAGATATAGACACTGTTTCTATTGTGGCTCCTTCTATCATTGCCCCCTATCCTCTAGTCATGCATTTGCTGTAAATGATGTTAGAACTGTTGACACTAAGCCTGGTAAGGTTGACTCATCCTTACTTATGGTAAACCATGCTGCACCAATTGTTGGGGGAAGCCCTCATCCTTCAAACATGGTTGATAATTCTCCTCCACATGTTGCTACTTGTAAGGTAGAAGATAAATGGCATGTCAAAATGCACACTAGAAGGAGATTTCGAAGAAACATTGAACTCTCACAGCTTAATGTTGTAAACATCATTCAAGGTGGTATCTATTACTCTGCTGAAGAACAATTAGGCAGTTCTTCTAGGCCATCTAGAAGGGTTGGCTTATGACATCATGTTTAGTATAATGGTTTTGAATATTAGGGGAGTGGCCAACCCTTCCTCCCTTAATAGACTCAAAAATCGTACTAGGGTGCATAATTTATTTATGTTTGCTATTTTGGAGCTTAAGGTGCTTGTAAATAAAAACAAGATTCTTCATAAATTCAAGAATTACAATTTCTATTGTAATAGAATCAACAAAATTTGGATTTTTTATGGCAAAATATCATTCTTTCTATTATGGAAGATGAGGAAAAATTTTTCCTTACTCATTTTAAGATCACTGGCTGATGGACTTTTGTCTATGCTGGCACTCTACTCTCTGAAAAATACCTACTCTGGCAGAAGCTAGAAATTATGGGCAACATTATCCCTTCTTCTGAAACCTGGTTTGTTGGTGGTGACTTTAACATGATCATGAATCATTCTAAGAGAAAAGGTGGTAGCCACTGTGATGATAATTTAATAAACAAGTTTTGTAACTAAATTGCAGGAGTTGGTTTGTTTGATTTGGGTTTTTTTGGATCTCCCTTCACGTGGAGAATGGAATCTATTCATCAAAGGCTGTATCGTTTCTTGGGCAATGCTTCTTTGCTTAATAGCTATCCTCCTTTCCTTAGCCTTTAGTGATAAACCTTCTATTTCCAGAGTTCATTTCCTTAATATATGGACTTCTCATGATTCTTTTTTTGAGCCTTGTTAAACAGGCTTGGATCCCTGGAAGGACTGGAGCTCCTCGGCACATTCTATGGCAGTTGCATAAGAAACTTGTTTCACATCTGCGCTCTTCGAATAAACAGGTATTTGGAAATTTTCAATGCATGGTTCTGAAAACTCATAAGTTGGTGGAACAGTTGGAAGCTCAGACTATTTGCAACCCCACTTTGGTTGATGAGCTGGCTTAAGCTCATTTGTCATTATTGGATGCAGTTAATCTGGAAGAACATCTTCTTATAAAAAAAAGCAATTGAGACAAATTTCGCTGCAGGAGACAGAAATACATCCTACTTTCATGTATCATTAAAGCATAGGAGAAACATTAATAATATAAGGAAGATTAAGAGCTCCAATGGAGTTGTCTTAACTAATCCTCAGGAAATTGGGGATAATGTTGTCCTTTATTTAACACAACTTTATAATTTTTCCATATCTGTTTCTCCAGTTGATTCTACTGTCTTTGTTCAGGATAGGGATTACGTGATCAACCTCTCCTTCAAACAACCACCTGATAAGAATGAAAATTTCAATGCTTTTAAATCTATTTGCCCTAACAAGGCACCTAGACATGATGACTTCTCCTCTACCTTTTATGTGCAGTGTTGGGACATTATTAAAAAGGCTATACAAGCTATTTTCTTGGGGAGAATCTAGGTAAGTACTTCACTACTGCTTTAATTGTGCTTATACCTAAGAGTAATGATAGGCTCAGTTGGGACAATTTCCGTCCTATCTCTCTCACATCTGTTATATCTAAAGTTTTGAACAAGTTTATTGTGCAAAGATTGCAACCTCATCTTCATAAGATCATCTCCCCAAATCAAATTGTCTTCATCTAAGGGAGAGAGTCCTCTGATAATATATTATTGGCTCAGGAACTGATTGAAGATCTTGATAAAAAATGCAGGGGGTAACATGGTGTTTAAGTTATACATTAAAAAGGTATTTGATGCCATTAGTTGGGAGTTTATTATTAACATTTTGTAGGCTAAAGGTTTCTCTCTTGCTTTCTGCTCCTTAATTACTAGATGGCTGGAGCATAACCATTATAGTGTGCTGGTAAATGGTAAAGCATATGGTTACTTTTTAGCTTATAGAGGTATTAAACAGGGAGACCTTCTCTTACCTTATATTTTTGTTATTACTTTTGACTACCTCTCTAGAATTGTGAATAAGCTTCAGTTGCAACAGTCTTACATCAAATTTCTCATAAGTCTACGATTCTGGTGAGTCACCTTGATTATGCTGATGATGCCATATTATTTGCAAATGCAAGCAAAAATGCTATTAAAAAGGTTGTTCAACTGTTGAGGAAATTTAAAGATACATCTAGCTTAAGTTTTAAATTAGCTAAATGTAACTTAAATTTTGGAAAACATGTGCTGCATAATACTCAACTTTGAGCTTCCCGCTTCATGTGGAGTAAGATTGCTAAGCTCCCTCTCAAATATCTTGGTGTTAATCTCCCTAGAGGTAGAAGGAAGCAAACTCAGATGGATGACATAGTTGATAAGATAAAAGCTAAAATCCATGATTGGAGAAATTTTTTTCTCTCTAATGGTGGTAGGCTTACTTTACTTAAAGGTGTTTTAGTCAGCTTACTTCTATATACTATGAAAGTTATCAAACAAAAAAAAAAGTATGCAAAAAAATTTGGAGGTGCTTTTTAATAAGTTCTTGTGGAAGGGTACCAGGTCTGCTAAAATTTGGGCTAAATGGAATCTGGCTTGTAATCCTACATCTTCAGGGGGTCTAGGTTTTAAAACCTTACAACAGATAACTAATATTAATATGTGCAAGCTTTGGTTTATATTTTGAGTTAGAGATTCATTATGGGCCCAATTTATGAATCATAAATATTGTAGGCACATACGTCCCTCCAATGGTAACTGGAAGGTAAGTGATTCCAAAACCTGAAAGGATATTATTCAAGCTAGGACCATTGACTCCCAATTTATCTTCTGGGATGTGGGGGATGGTAACATCTCCTTTTGGAATGATAGTTTGGGACCCCTAGCTGTTCACTTACGTCTAACTCCTTAATTGAGGGTGATCTTCTTATCAAGGAATGTTGGACTGATGACAATTGGAATACAAATCATCTGGTTTCATTGGTTGATAATGCTGCCCCTGCTATTGCTAGAATCCTTATTAATACTGGAAGATGGGATACTCCCCATTGGAAGTTCCATAATCTAACCTCTGTCACTAAGTTACTTTATTCTCATATGGATAATTTCCTTTTCATCAGGTGGAGTTCTGCTATCTGGCATAAGTTTCTTGCTCCCTATGTTACTTTTTTCCTTTGGAGATATTTTCATATGCTGCTACCTATTGATGATATACTTAAGCTTAAAGGTTTGAAATTGGCTTAATGCTATAATTTCTGTAAGAAGGAAGCTGAGTCTATAAATCATTTATTTTATGGCTGCTCATTCACAAAGAAAGTTTGGGAGATATTTGGGTCATGCTTTGGCATCTCATGGTCTCCTTCCTTAACTTTGAGCAACATCTTACTTATTTGGAAAGATAAAAGCTCTACACATGCTACTTTACATTATTTTCCACTTATGGTTTTATTGTTTATCTGGATGGCTAGAAATAATCATAAATATGAGCATTCTACCTATACTCCTTCAGTTATTATTTCTCTTATTCTAGTCAACTTTTATAAGGATAACAGAGTAGGTGCGACACATCTTTTGAGAGGAGAAGACCTACCTTACTTAGATGGAATCCTCCTTCTCCTGGATGGATTAAAATAAATGTTGATGGAAGTTATACTCCCAATGCTGTTGGGATACGAGTTTTAGGCAAAAGTGGGTTGCGCGGGGGGTGGGGGGGGTCTTTAGGGACCCTTATCGCAGCTGTCTTGTTTATTTTGAATCCCTCACTGTGCTTCCTCCCCTCTGGAAGCTGAAAACTAGGCTGTGTTATTAGCAATTCAAATCTCAATTACTTTTAATATTAAGTTTGTTGAGGTGGAGTTGGATTCCCAAATTTTTATTAACATTTTCACTGGTATCATGAAACATGTTTAGAACATCATTAACCTGTTTAAGTTTGAAAGGTTATGGGCTGGGGAAAATGTTTTCTCATTTGTCATCCTACTGGAATATGTTATTCTCTTTCATTTTGTTATGCCCCAACTGCAGCTGGAATCTGGAGCCTTTCCTTTTCTTCCAACTTGATGAGAATTTTGTTTGGATGCTGCCTACTGTTCTTCTTATCAATTGGAGTCTTCTCCTCTACTCTTATTCCCTGACGTTTGAAAAGGTAATATCTACAGGCTCTTCTTCATCTGGCATTCTTGAATTTAGACCGTTTCAGTGCACTGGGCCCTTTTTGGTGGTTTTTTCCATGGATAGTGTTGAACAACTTAAGATGCCTTTATGCAATATTTTCTCTCAGTTGGGCTCCTATGTGTTGAACTCTGCATCTGGCTAAGGATGGAGCCGCTTCTGCTTCGTGTACGTGTCATTTTTGGGTATACTTCTTTTCAGTTGGTATACTAGTATACATGTATTTTTGGGTTTTCCATTACTTGTTCAGGTATCTTTTTACTTTTTGTGTGGAGTTGTTATATGGAGAGAGGAACCCCTAAGAGCTATTATGTATTTTCTTTTGGTTTTAGATGGGGATAACCTCTCCCTCCCCCTTATTGTACTCCTATTTTATATTAACACGTAGGGAACCATGAGTCGCTCCTTTACCCTATATATATATATATATATATATATATATATATATATATATATATATATATATATATATATATATATATATATATATATATATATATATATATATATATATATATATATATATATATATATATATATATATATATATATATATATATAAGATGGCGGTTGAGGAGGGAAGTGCTCTGCTAGGGTTTGAGCATGGCTGGTGACGGCAGCGGCGTGGTCGGGATGGTGGAAGGGTGGCTGCCTATTTCTTTTGTTCTCTCTTTCAAGGTTTTAGTGGTGGATCTTGGAGTCTCCTGGTGTTTGCACCTTCCCGGGTATTTTCCTCTTTAGAAATTTACTATTCCATTGGGGTAGTGAACTGCTCCTAGCATTTATGGCTACTCCCATTGATCTGGGAACAAATGTTGAGTGGACTAGAGCCACCTACACTGGTACCGTTGGTAAAGGACTTACTCCTCATATTAACTCTGATCAACTTGTGTTTCCCCAAGCACTACATGATGCAGCTGCTGGGAAAGGGACTTGTCCCTTCATACATCCCCTTGGCGGGAAAGATGGTTGCTGCTATTTTTTATCTGAACAGAAGCTGGAAACATTAAATGAGGAAGTTAAGCTCACCTTAATTGGCAAATTTGCCTTGGGTCATCCCAAACTGGACTTGGTAAAAAAATTTTTTAACTCCTTCCACTTTTCTGGTGCATGGAGGATAGGGCTTCTTGATGACAGACACTTGCTAATCCATCTGTCTAATGAGGTGGATTATACTAGGTTATTTGCCAAACAATCTGTCAAAATTACTGGCACTGAAATGAAAATACAGAAATGGACTTCTGACTTTGACCCAAGCAAGGATCCCCCTGTGGTCCCTATTTGGTTTAAATTCCCAAAATTACCTTATAGATACTTCAACAGGAATGTCTTATTCCAAATCAGTAGAGCCATTGGCACCCCCTGAAGATAGATACCCATACACTCAATAAGGCAAGACCTGTTGCTGCCTATATTGAAAGGGACATCGTATTACCTGAAATGAAAAGAGTTTGGGTTGGCTCTATTCTTGAGGGAACTTGGCAAAAGGTGGTGATGAAACAAAGGCCTTTTTACTGTCATCATTGCAAGATGTTTGGGCATACTAAAGAGAGGTATATCAGATTGCTTCCCTCCTCTAAGAGAGACCCCATCCCCAGAAGACCTGCTAGAGTTGTTGATCTTGGTGATGCTACCCCCCTAGGGCCAAGAGAGTGGATCTCCCTGCTATGGACAACACTGCCACCCCTCCCTTTGGACCTTTTAATGATACAGCTGGACCAGCTATAGAGATTCCTACCGCTCCTGCAATTGGCTTTGATGTCATTGAGAAACAGTCCCCATGGAGAACAAATGTAATTGAAGATGATGATACACATTTGATGAACATCTTGGGTGATGATTCAAACTACTTAACCAAGGAGGATACTGAATTAGCTTTGAAAGGTGTTGGTATCACCCCAGCTACTCATCAGGGAAAGATGAAGAAAAAGGGGCTCTGAAACTCATAAGGTTACCAGATGACTACCTAGTGTCCTCTAGAGACCAAAGGTCCAGAGGCACAGTTCACTCCCCTAGCTGTAAAGACACAACTGATAAAGACTTTTTTAGTTATTCAATAGCATAAGATGTGCAATTGATAGAAGATGTTGCTTTAATGTAGTTGAACAAGGAGTTAGAGGCAGATTGGCAAATTCAAAAATCCAAAAAGAAGAGAAAAGGGCTGATGGAGTTAAAAAATTTACAAGATTATTACTCAGAAGGTGGAAGTTCAGTAACTACCAAGTTTGATTCCCTCTCTAGAACAAGGAGAGGGAGCCAAATAAGTAGTGATTAACCTGTTGTGTTGGAATGTTAGGGGACTGGCTCACCCTATGTCCCTTAAGAGATTTTACAACTTAATAGGGTGCATAAATTTTGGAGCAAAGCTATTTTGGAACCAATGGTTTCTATATATCTTGATATAATACTGAGGAAGTTCTTTGGATTTTAATTTTATGTAAATGTAAATAACAAAATCTGGCTGCTTTGTCGCAGGGAAGTCACTTGGTAGAGATTGGTTGACCACCCTCAATTTTTACATTTTTCATTTAAATTTAATGGTCAGGAGGACCAAGCCACATTTGTTTATGTAGGCCGCTCTAAATCTGATAGACAGGAACTTTGGCAGAATCTTATTCTACTTAGTCACTCTATCACCACAAAGTGGCTCATTGGAGGTGATTTTAATTGTCTGGCTGCCCCTTGGGAGAAGTTGGGTGACAGACCTCTAGATATTAACAAGATGCAGAACTTTAATGACAACATACAACTTGCTGGTCTACATGATTTAGGTTTCTGAGGGCTAAAGTTTACATGGAGAGGGGGAAAAATACGGGAGAGGTTAGATAGAATACTAGTTAATCACCGTTGGTTAACTAATTTTTTGCAGACCACTGTACTTCATTTGCTTATGTCTGGCTCAGATCATAGACCTATTGTGATTTCAATAAGGGGTTCTGACACTATGCCTAAAGCCTCCTTTAGATATTTGAATGTCTGGGCCTCCCATCTTAATTTTCTTGAACAAGTGCAACAGATTTGGCAATCTTATAACTCCAACAACCCTTGGATTAAGCTTTGGGTTATTCAAAAGAAGTTAGGTTCTCATCTTAAAAACTGGAATTTGACTGTCTTTGGAAACATAAATACTAGAGTAATTAATGCTGAAGCAAAGGTTACTGAACTTGAAAACCAATTCTCTAATGGGGGAGTCTCTGAAATTGATTTGCTTAATGTTAATGATGAGCTTCTTAATGCTGTCAAATTACAGGAACGGCTGCTCCTCCAAAAAGCCGAGGGAACCAAAATTTGTAAGGGAGACATGAACACTAAGTATTACCATGCTTGTATCAACTACAGAAGGAAATGCAATGTTATTCATCAGATCAAGGATGAGGATGGTCACTGGTTGAGAACTTATCAGGATATTGTTAACAGTGTTGTTCATCATTTCCAAAATAGGTTAACCCAACCCCCTTTTGTGATAAAAGTCAATTAACTCTACTCTCTTCCTTACCCTTTAGGATTACACCAACAATTTGAATCTTACTGTCATCCCTTCTGAAGGGAAGAATAAAGCTGCCTTGGATTCTCTAGACAGTAACAAAGTGGCAGACCCTGATGGTTTTTTAGCAGATTTTTATAAACAAGCTTGGAACATCATCAAATCTGATGTAATCAGAGTGGTATAAGATTTCTTTAGGGGTGGCCAACGTCCTAAATACTTTACCTCTTCTTCCATCACACTTATTCCTAAAGACACTAACTGCACTTCCTGGGATCATTTTAGACCAATTAGTCTGACAAATGTGATTTCCAAGATCATAAGTAAGGTCATGGTCTTCAGACTTCAACCCCACCTAAATCATCTTATCATCTTAAATCAAACATCATTTATCCAGGGTAGGAGCATTGTGGATAATGTTCTTTTGACACAGGAGTTGCTGCTGGACTTAGATAGAAAGTGCAGAGGGGATAATGTTATCTTCAAACTGGATATACAGAAAGCTTATGACACAATCCATTGGGGTTTCATTGAGGAGGTGTTGACTGCTAGAGGCTTTAATGTTGCATTCATTCAATTCGTCTTGAGATGGCTTCACAACAACAATAACTCTATCCTTATCAATGGAGCTACTCATGGGTTCTTTAATTCCACTAGGGACATTAAACAAGGTGATCCTCTTTCACCCACCATATTTATTTTAATCTTTGATTACCTATCTAGAATTGTAAATGATTTGTCGGAAGCTGCTCCACACATCTTTACAACCATAGATCAAATATTGTTATTAGTCACCTTGCTTATGCAGATGACATGATTATATTTCTCAAAGCTACCAAACCTTATGTCCAATTGATCACCAATAGTCTTTACACCTTTATGAATTGCTCTGGGATGAATCTTAACTTACAGAAATGCGGTATAATGCTAAGTAAATGGATCAGAACTCAGGTTGCAGATTGGATTGTTCAGCATACTAGCTTTAAACTTCAAACTGGTCCATTGAAATATCTTGGTGTTCCTTTAATCAAAGGCAGAACTAAACAAGTTCAGTTTGATGAGGTTGTTACCAAGATCCATAAACAACTCACCTACTGGACTACATCCTTTATTTCTTATGGGGGAAGACTTACACTGCTCAAGAGTGTGCTAGCCACTTTTCCCTCTTACATATTACAAATGGTCACAATGAAAAAAAGCACTCAACTATTGCTGGAGAGGACCTTCAACAAATTCTTGTGGGCTGGTTCTAGACAACAACTGCACTAGACTAATTGGAGAAAATTTTGTAAACCTTATGGAAATGGTGGCCTTGGCTTTAAAATTTTCTGTCAACTACAACAAATAAATTTTTGCAAGCATTGGATAACCTTTAGAGCACAAACATCATTGTGGGCCCACTTCATTAAAGGAAAATACTGCAGACACTCTCACCCTACATTGGTTTTTGGGAAACTTGGGGATTCCATAATCTGGTCTAACATGCTCAAAGTGAAAGATAAAGCTAAAGATTTATTTATATGGAAATTGGGGGAGGTTCAACTTAATTTATGGTTGGATAATTAGAGTGGGGAGGGGAAGTTGTTGCCCTATCTGCACGATAATAGTCAACTGCATCTGAAGTTAGAAAACTACTAGCATGAGGGACAGTGAAATATTATGTTTCTGAATAATATATTTGATCATCAACATGTCCAAACCATCTTGAAAAATCCACTTGTTTCTCACATAAAGGACACTCTTATGGTTAAGAAAACAGTTACCCAGACAACTACATCCTTTATTTACTCACTATATGATCATGGGCACATGCTCCATTGGAGAAAACAGCTTTGGAACAAATTTCTATCACCATCTATATCTTTTTTTTGCTGGAAGCTCTTTTGTCATCTACTTCCTACTGATGATATATTGAAACTTAAGGGAATTAGGGGACCCTCCTACTGCAAGTTTTGTTAAAGGGCTGAAGAAATAGTGCCACACCTTTTCTTCATCTGTCTTTTGTTCAGGAAGTTTGGACAACAGTATTATCTCACCTTAATGAACCAACCATCACTCTCTCATGGAACTCTTTCTTCAGCTGCTGGCAGGACTGGTACAAGCAACATTTTGATATCATTCCTTGTTTGGTAGCTTGGTTTGTGTGGATGGCTAGGAACAAAGCAAAATCTGAGGGCAACAATCAACCAACACATTTGGTGTCCACCCACTACCTATCTTTCATCAAAAAGCTGATCCAGTGGAAGAACTTACCCAACATAATCCCACAAGTTCTGAACTCCTCTTTACCTATCAGTACACAGGTGGTCTATTGGCAGAAACCTAAAAGAGATTGGATTAAAATTATCATTGATGGAAGATGTCTCTCTCCAAATGCTTGTATTGGGGCAGTTTTTAGAGATTGGAATGGCCACTATTTTTTATATCTACAAACTCTAGTTTTTGCTAATAATGCATTGGAAGCTGAAACCCTGGCTGTATATTGGGCTCTGATTGCTTCTCATAGAAAACAGCTACATAGTATCATTGTGGAATCTGACTCCTAACTGCTGATTGATATTTTGACACACAGAACTCTTTGTCCATGGTTTTTACTACCCTGACAATAGCAAATTGAACAGCTTTCCACCTCTCTTACTGTAATTTTTAAGTTTATTTATAGGGAAGGTAACAAGCCAGCAAACTGGCTTGTTAAGATTGCTATGCATTCTGAAATTCATATATTTTCTTCTTGTGTGTCTCCCAATCTTCTATTTTTACTACAAGGAGATGTCTTAGGCCTTCCCTATATCCGAGTTTAGTAATTTTTACCTTTTCTAATGCATTCCTCCTTCCTTGAAGTTACTACTTCAAGGTGGAGTTTCCAATATATATATATATATATATATATATATATATATATATATATATATATAAGGATCAACCAATTTATTAATCTTTAAGGAGTCTAGTACATCTGATATGAGGAATGAAAAGCAAATCCCCATGCAAAAGAAAACTAAAATCCTTAAATAAAGGAGATCTAGGATCAATAAAAGAATAAAAACAACATAAAGTCTCATTAGAAGAAGAAGCTTTAGTAGCAAGCTAGTTTACAGGTTGGTTTCCTTCTCTATATATGTGGCTTCAAACTATAGCTTTATGAGTGGAGATTAGAGAGATCTTGTTAATCCATATTTGAAGATACCAAGGTGCAGCAGCTTTATGTTGTAAAATGTGAAGTAAGAGCAAAGAGTCCATTTCAATATGAATAAGACAATTATTATTCATGATAGTTGTATTAAGACCCCCAAAAAACTGCTATAGCCTCTGCCTCAAGTGCATTAACATCCATATTAGGAGCAGATAAAATCCATAGACATTTACCCATATGATTTCTACAAAGAGCACCAATACCTGCAGTGGAAGATTTAGAGCTGCCATCAGTATTAATTTTAACCCAAGGGAACTTTGGAGTTCTCCAAATAATCAGTTGAGTTTTGATGTAAGTGGATTTTCCATCAACTTTAGAATGAGTGCTTATCTTATGAAGATAAATCACACAATTCTTAATAACAAATTGAGTAGAGAAAGCCTTATTATTATATATAGTATCATTTCTTGTCATCTAAATGAACCAGAAAATTATGAGAGGGAGATAAAAATCTGTTGTCGCCTTCCAATCCTGCTAGCAGGAATCTAGATTATTCCATAAATGTGTTGACCTCATTTTTGATGAGGTCTTCTCTTCTTCTCTTTAGTACTTAGGATCTAGCCTTAGGCTTTTCCTTTGACTATCTTAGAGGATTAGAATTGGGACCCACCTTTTAGAAATTCAAACCACTTCTTAACTCCCCGCAAACTCCACAAACTTGACTGTAAACCCCTAATCACCTAGAGGGTTGAAATCAAATATGGAAGTTTAAAGGATGAGTTCCTATGAGACTCTTTGGCCTTGGGACCGCCCCGGTGGCCCTGGTTTGGTGAGGGGCCGACTTACACATACACTACACACACACTACACTTCCATACACCTCCTAAAAAACACACCCTTAACCAACTTGACCTCCCGACTCATGTAGGTGATTCACATTGATGGTCCTTAACCCCTAAGCCCTCGGCTAAGAGGGTTAGGAACAACATAGTGAATGCCTCAGATGAGTCCCTTCATGGCTCATGTGGGCTTGATATGGCTTCATGGCTCAACCAAAATGGTTGTATTCCACTTAAATCCACCCAATCTTCAATTTTCCAAATTTTCAATTTTTAACCCCCGGACCCTACACCCCGCCTAACCTACCAAATGCCTTTGAAACTACCCGAATTTCTCAAAATTTCCAAATTATCCAAAACTCTCCAAAATCAATCCCAAACATCTCCACACCACTTAAATTGATCATCCATACCCAAAAATCCCAAAAATTCCAAAATACCCCCCAATACCTTTCAAATACCCAAAATACCCCTCTTGACCCAAAAATCCAAAAATTCAGAAAATTCCCATAAAATTCCAGAAAATCCCAAATATTCCCAATTTCATTTTGTTCAACTACACCATGGGCCAATTTTGTCAATTTACCCCACTTTTATCAAAACCCCCAATTTGACACATTTTAACCCAAAGTAAACCCAATGTCAAACCTAACCCACCCAATTGACCCAAATTCTGGTCCAATTCAATTCTAAACTCCAATTCAACATCCCCAACACCAATCCAGACCCAATCCAAGCCCAATTTGAGTGGCATTGGGATCCAATTTCACTTTTGGCCTTAAAGCCCAATTTGGACCTATGACCTAAACCTAACCCAAACTCACCCAATTCAACTCCAATTAACCTCAAATCTTTTCCAAACCTTCCTTAACATCCCCATAAACAAAACAATAACATGATTTGCCCAAAATTTAGACCCAAACCCCACTCAAATTCAACCCAAAATCAAAAAGCCCAATTTTGACCTAAACTTAAACCTAGCCCAAATGAGCCCAAATCCCAAAATCAAAACCTAACCAAAGCCAAAACCTCTTTGAAACACTCCCATAAACATTTCCCAACATTAATTTTACATCAATTTCAACTCTAGCCCAACTTTGGCCCATGGTAGCCCATTTTGGCCCACCTTAGCCACTTTACCAAAAAGGCCCATATCCAACCCAATTCAAACCCAAATCACCTCAAACTTGTTTCAAACCACTCATGAAGCATCCCTAAACCAAACTCAACAATTATTTGGCCCAAGCCTTTACCAAAATTTCATCCCAAAATCCATTTTAAAATTCAAAAGCCCACTTTCCTAAACCATTTTAAAAGCCCATCTAAAACCATTTCAATGAGCCCAAATCATCCTAAAGCCCACATGACATTTCCCCTCATCATACTTTCAATTAAACTCAATACCTAAGTCCTAAAATCATCATTAAGCCATTCCAAATCAAGCTTCATGAAAATTCTCCACCAAAGTACCAAAATTCCTAAATTCTATTTCCATGAAATTGACTAAACTTTTCCTAAGCCAAATGGAGCCAAATGCAAGCCATGAACAAGCCACATGAAGCCATGGAAGGTTTGACATGTGATCAAGCCATTAATGGCAAAAGGAGGAGCCTCTTTTAAGCCCCCTTAAAAGGTTTTAACCCTTTTAATGCTTCACCTTAATCCATGATTAATCAAAATATTCATGGATGGTGACCTTTCCACCCTTTTCTAGCCGATTTACCCGATCCTCCCTCAGCCCAAATCAACCATGGAGAGGTGAACCAAGCCCATTTTCAATGGGTTGACCAAACCAAGTGCAAAAGAAGCCACCTCCTCATGCCATTTCGATTCAAACCCTTTACACATGGCAAGGCCCACCGATCGCACAAGCCTCCAGCCCCGACCCACCCGGACCCGAGAGTGACCCATGCTCGCCGGCCACCGCCCGGGTCGCCGGAAAACACCATGGCCGAGACCTCGGGAGGAGCCAAATTTTGGAATTCCACCTTCGTCGAGCCGCCTCACTCCAAATGGCCATTGCGAACTGTTCTTCTCCTCACCGGAAGCAATCGATCCCAACCATTAAACCCCCCGGGAGAGCCTCCGACCATGCCTATTTAAACACCACCCCCTCTCGGCCATAGAAGAAGAGTTGCACAAACCTTGCCAAAACTCGCCAAAATTGTTCCGTACTCCTCCCCATACACGTAGCACTTGATCCCCGGTGAGATCCCCCTGCCATTTCTTCTCCGCGAGCTCAATTTCGGAGTTGAAATTCCACCCAAAACCAGGACACTTCTCCACGAGAAACCAATCCCCAAATCGATTGGTCCTACACCTTCACCGCACCGAGGGAAGGTGTCCACCAAGAAAAGCCCCATCTCCAGGCCACCCAGGTTGCTCCGGACTCCAAGCTTTGTGATCGGCTGTGGTCGAAGTCCAACCTAGACAATTCACTGCACCGGAGACTTCATCCGGAGCTTCTCAGGATCCAATCGAAGGTGCAACAACTCTCGCATCGAAGCTTCACTTCTCCGAGCAAAGGTATGAACTCATTCTTCTTCCCGAGCTTACAGAGATTCTCCATTTCATTTGAGTAAATTTCAATGCATGTTTACCGTATGGATGTGTTCGTCTCTTCAAGACGAATCCATGGAGCATAAGAACACGAAAATCCATCGAGAATCGAGCGAGAAACTAGGGTTAGAAGGTTGACGGTCACGGTGCACACCCGCCGTAGACGATGACCGAGAGCCGTTGGATCGCGCGTGTATCGAGCGGACGGATCGATCGCGCCGGACCGCAGAATGTTACATGAACTCGCGGGTCCCGGGACGGCCGACTCGGATGGCGGCGCCCAATCGCGGCGCGACACGTACCGCTTCGGAGAGGCTAAGGTTGACGCGGCGCTGACTCGGATAAGTAGAAAATTAGGGATTTTCTTAATTTATTTAATTCCCTGAACTTTGAAAATTCATATCTTTGTGTAGAAAAATCTTAAAAATAAAATAAAAATACCCTCTTGCTCAGTGAACAGAGGAGAATAATGTGGAAAAGAAATTAATTAATTTTGTCCAGTATTTTATTTTTAATTAATTATTTACTCCCTGCATTGTTTCAATTCTCCATGCATTCACACAATTCACCATGGCATGAGACTATAGGGCTTTTGAAGCCTCTCGAACTTAGGGAACATTCCTCGAATTTTCCAAAGTCGGAGGCCATCTCTGTGAAAAGTTATTGATTTTTCAAATGCATGTTGCTCGTTTTAAGTATTTTAATTTCAAAAATTATCATGTTGTGAAATAAATTCTAGGAAAATTTGGTGATGTTCCTTATGACCAGAGAACCTTAGGAAAAATAGGATTTGAGTTAATTCACTCAGATTAACCCTAATTGGCTTAAACACCCAAAATAGACCCCTAATTAATTAGAGTTAACCATAGATCAAATTGACTTGAAATCAATTCTCCACTGACCTTTAGGATCAGAGGAACCCACCATAAAAATTTGAGGTCAATTGGACTTGTTTAGCCCTATTAATTGGGTTGATTAAGCCATTTAGTCATTTTAAAATTTAAAAATTTATAACTTTCAAAATACCTTTCAAAAATTCACCAAATTGGTTTTGGAGCCTCTCTGATATCAGGGGAATTTAAGAAAATTAAAATTTCAATTTTCTAAAAAAGTTGATTTTTAATATTATTTTAATATTTTTAATAATTAAAAAATAATAAAAATCACAAAAATAATAAAATTCACCAAAATGTCACATTTTGAATTTTAATCACTTAGGAACAAACCCCATATTTTTCCTAGGTCTATTTAGTGAGATATTAAATTTTAAAGCTCTAGGGTAATTTTAAAATTAAAAAAATGTATTTTCTAGCATTTTCACTAAAATAATTGTAATAAATCATAGAAAAATCAGAAAATTGTAAAGTTTGGTTCTCTGGAATCCTTGATATCAGAGAGAATTTTAAAAATTATAAAATTCATTTTTCAACTTGTATTCTATTTTTAAATCAATTAATACTCCAGAACTTAAAATAATTCTAATAAATAAAATATAATTCAAAAAATCACAAATTTTGGTCCAAGTGGTCCTCTGGTCATTAGGAATGTCCCCTAATTTTCTTAAGGACAGAAACTTTCCTTTGGTCATGTTATCAAATTTTCCTTGAAAATCTCTATTTTCTACTAAAAATAATTATATAAATAAATTAAATACAGAAAAATCACATTTTCTCCTCTCATGTCTTTATTGACATATGAGTGAAGTCACATAAAAATTTCAAGTTCATTTGAGTTCAATTTAGTGAGTTATAAAATTATTAGGCTTAAAGGGTAAAATGGTAATTAAATTTTAACCCTTAATTAAAACTTTAGGTTTAATAAAAAATTAACAAGTAAAATATTTGATCCTAATCTGATTTGGATGATTGAAATTTAAGTAATTAAAGGGTAGAAACCCATTGAGCGATTTAAAATGATTAAACATTAATTAAATAATCGATTAAATTTGGAAGAATAATAAAATTGGAATTATTAAAATAGGGATATTATTAGGAAGAGATTTATTCTTTAATTTAAAAATCCCTAAATTAATCATCTCATTAATATTCAACTCTTAATTAAAATAATAACTCAAATTTAAAATATTAAAAGACTTAATCATTAAACTAAAATTAAATCATTAAACTCTTTCAAAAATTTCAATTAAAATTAAATTAAATTAAATTAAAAATTAAATTAAATTAAGTAAATTAAATTAAAATTAAATTAAATTAAATTAAGATTAAAAGTTGAATTAAATAAATTAAATTAAATAAATAGAATTAAATTAAATTAAATAAAATTAAATAAATGAATTAAAATAAAATAAATTAAATTAAGTTAAATAAATAAATTAAATTAAATAAATTAAATTAAATTAAATTAAATTAAATTAAATTAAATTAAATTAAAAATTAAATCAAATCAAACTAAATTGAATTAAATTAAATCAAACTAAATTAAATTAAATTAAATTAAATTAAATTAAATTGAATTAAGTTGAATTAAATAACATCACCTAAGACATAAGGAACTCAAAATAAATCTAAAATAACTTGAACACTATTCCAAACTTAAATCATTAATTCGAACTTAAATTTAATCACAAATCATTAAATATCATTTTACCCTCAAGAGCTTTAGTTATCATAACTCCTAAACATGAATATTAAAATGAAATGTTACTTCACTTATAGGATATTCAAATGTCCTAGTTCACCGAGCAAGTTAACAAAACTTGAAAACCTCGGACGATCGATTCATTTACATAATTAAATTCATTTGGACTTAAAACAATCCTAGAAATATTGAAAAGATGTTTAAGATTCTTCCTAAGCACTTCCTCAATATGATAGGATATTTATAAGAACAATCGAACTTAGTTATTCTTTGATGAAGAAAATCGTCCTCAAACTAAAAACACGAGAACCTGTACGTCATAGGAAATGACTAGCTATAGGATTAGGAACTTGGTAGAAAACCATAAATCTTTCCCTTAGCTTTACCTAGGAACTTGCTTAAATATTCTAATTGTGTTTTAAGTGCAACTTGGGATGACGGGAAGACCCTCCAGGTACGCTTTTATTTTACCGCAATTTATTTTCTTGCAATTTATTTTATCGCAAATGCACTTTACTTTTCTTGCATGATAAAACAACTGTTGCATGAAAACCTACACCTTTAGGATGTGAAACCAAAACTGAAACCCATAACTAAATTAAAAGACACTACAAGATAAAATTCACCTCCACAACATTTCAAAATATAAGACAACTCAAAATTTAATCACAAAACGTAACAACAAAACTACAACTACAACTAAATTAAAACGTCTCATCGAATGATCTGGAATACCTCGATGATGTAACCCACGTGTTGCTAACGGATTTCCCACGGTCCAAATGAAAGTGCGGAACTCATTTAGTCAAGTTTAGCAAATTCATCCGGACTAAGTGAATTCGATGAAAATAACGGTGCCGGGATGACGGAACCGTGGGATCTTAATCGGTTCCGTTTAATCAACTTTAAGATCCGTTTTAATTAAAACATAAAGAACACTTGGAAATTAAGACTTCTCTAAACCAAACACTTCTCTCATCTCCCGATTTATGACTTCTACAACTAAACCTCTCGCAACAACAAGGAGCTCGGAGCATGGTGGGCAAGACGGCCATCGTCGTCGCAAAACTCGAGTCTACATCAACAAAACTTTCCTAGAATTAAACAACAAAACCATAGGACTTCGAGGTAGTTTGCCTAGTGCAACATAAATCCTCAACTCTTCGTTAGTGCATTTGCATTGCAAATTAAGCCCTAACCGGTCTTAGGATTCCGAGGTAGTCGTCCGATACGACATAAACCCTCATATCTTCCGAGCAATTTGTATGATTCTATCATATAAGTATAAGCCCTAATTAACTAAAATTGGCAAGATTAAAACATTAAATGAACGTTAGGACTTTCCTAAATCCAAGCCAAACAATAGGATAGTCGGGAGATTACCGAAGTTCGCTTCGAATCCGTAATTTCTCCTACTTTTCTTCCTTTGAATTTCCAAAATAAAAAATGTTCCAAATTTGAGCTAATCCCTTTGAAATTCCAAAATTCAATCCCTTGAAAACTTAAACTTTAAATTCTTGAGAGCGAATTATTGATTATTATCGAGAGTTTTCTTAAGTGATTCCCGTCACTTAAGATGTAATTAACTATAGGGCTTGCCCTTATAAGGAATTTTAAAGAACCTGGTAATATAAACCCCGTTTAATGTTTTCATATTAAGCAGTGGAATTTGTCGGCTTATAAAATTGGTTCGCAGTACCAAACGGATGTCACAAATCTTCTAGTTTATTTAACCGAGCCCCACCATCAAGCAGTAGTGTCTATCCTTAGGGATAGATACACGGCTCATGGTGCGGTGCTCGTTTATATAAACTATTTGGGATGTGAGATCGGTTTCGATTTCATATCTTAAAATCTTCAAATTTAAAATTATTTTCAAAAATCAAATACTACTTATTTCAAATTATTTATTTAAATTAAATTAAAAGTTCGCCGACAACTTCGTTAGCGACCCCTTTTTAAAATAAAACACATAACCTAAAAATATGCCGACAACTTCTCGGCGACTCACTGGGAAAATTCCTCTCTCCATTCTAATCGTACAATCTCGCTTTCAAAAATCGGTAAGTGCATCCATGTCCCTTATGGATCAAACTACCCTTCTTTCCGTCGGGATACTATGTTCATTTCCACCTCGAACAAGTATAACCAACATTCTCTCGGATTTAGGAGCCACCGTTTAGACACCCCTAAACGAGAGAGGTTCCGAGATCCTTTTACCTCATTTCGAGGTGGGATGGACTCCCAATCAGTGTTAGTTTAGAGTGATCCTTCGAGTCGAGAAGTCTTGCTTAAGACTCTCTTTTCCTTTCCAACTCCGATTCAGATTCCTTACCTTCTCTACACCTTTGAATACTCCGTTCTAAATAAACAAACTCTCTAATAAATGATTCTTTTAATAAGTGATTCCTTCTTATAAATACATGAACATGAATGAGTTCGGACTCTTTTCAATTCCTTTCTTTTCGTCCTAAAGAAAAGAAGCATAACTTGGGATCGACAACCGAATCTACCCCGCGTAAATGGAAGCCCCAAAACCGATTTTCTCCTTCACCAACGGACCGGACCTCGCCGTTTATAAGGATGAGCCGCCCGACAATGGAATCATCCGATTTGGACAAGGATTTGAAAACACGAACGTCAAGATCACCGACGTCTCCCTTTTCGCACCGATGAACAAGGTATCCGAAGCCGAGGAGCCGCCGCTCGAGTTCAACCTTAGATCGACCCAAGAATTCCCTCCTCCGCAAAGGATCCCAACTAGGAGGAGTACCGATGTCCATGAAGGACCGTTATCTCTACCCCCACCTGGTCTAGTTGTTTCTGCACCTACCCCGACTTTTGCCAAATCAAAGGGGAAAGAAATCCGTAATTATGATGGACCCGTTACCGTGGAGGGTACGGATCTTCCCGTAAGACCTTCCGTTTTCGAAATCGGGTCCAAGCTTCAAAGATTCCGTCACCGACAAAGACCCAAAGAAGAAACGAAATGTAGGATCGCTAGAGAAGCCGTAGCCGCCGAAATTGCTTTCCCTGAGGAAATTCCGAACCGCTGTAATATACACCGCCGCTCGAATACATACCACTCTTGGGAGGAAGCAGGTTTCATCCCCTCTCCGCCGCAGAAGATGAAGAAAATATTCGCAAGATTGTCGCCACATTACCACGTCCCGCATATTACAACGATACCGCAAGAAAAGAACTAGAACTACGCTCGTTTGCTCGATCGCAAACTTTGGTAGAAAAGTTAGCAAAGAAGGAAAACCGCCCCGTATCGAAATTCTACGAAGGATAGGGCGGGTGCCGCCAAATCCCGTCTCGGGCCCCGAGTAGAACCCGCCATCATGACGGAAAAGCCAAGTAAAAGAATGAAGGCTAGTCCACCCGTTGTCGTCTCGGATTACAAATTAAGGAGGATACCACCTTCCAAAGATTTGGCCGACTGCATCATCCGGTCCTGGACCTTCGCCGCTAGAAGGATGGTATGGCGTCCCACTACCTGGCGCATCGAGACCGAAACAAGCAGCTCGAGAAAGAAAGTCTCGCCAGAGACTCGAATCCGAAGAAAGTGCTACCGCGATGAAGGGGACTCGTGAGAAGGGGACCCGGCAGCCTATCGCACGACAACCACGAAGACACACGTAAAGCCCCGCTAGAAGATGCCATGGAAAAGTCGAGAACCGATATCCGACGATCGGCAAAAGAAAGAGAAGAAAAGTTCGGAGACGAGATCGATTCATCGGAATTCATGGACGACGAATACGCAAATCAACATGGTCGAGACACGAGCTTCATCGCCTTCGCAAGGTGCTCCCGCAGCTCGCGTAAAGAGAGGAGCCGAAATCGATGAGAAGGCAACTTCGGTGAAAAAGACGACACGATCGCTCAAATGGCAAAAAGGATGGAAGAGATGGCCGTAGCTCCGGCCACTCTCCGCAGTCAAGTACAACCACATAGTAGAGACACCCCCGGAAGTCATTCACATCGTAGACGGAGGAAAGGAGATTACGTCCGTCAATGGGGATGATCACCGAAAAGGATACAACACAAAGTATGATTCCCGAAAAGGATATCAAGAACTTGGTGGAACAACGAAAGCAGAAGCCTTAGCACAATCGAAGAGCGGGACATCCATTCGGACGGGCAGACCTTACCCGTAAGAATTCGACGCTGTCCAATACCCGAAAGGCTTCGTACCACCTCTGTTCAAGACCTTCGACGGAACCGGAACCCCCGACAAGCATGTGGCACACTTTCGTGCCGCTTGTTGCAATGCCGGCGGGAGCGATGCATTACTCTTCCGACAGCTCGTCGCCAGCCTCGTCGGAATCGCCTTCGACCGGTATGCGAATTACCAAATGGTTCGGTGAAGACGTTCTCGCAGCTAGAGAACCTCTTCATCAAGCGATTTCGTCGGAGTCTCGCACCACATCACTATAGGTGATTTAGTGGTAGAGAAGCGTAGGCCGAATGAGACTTTGGTGGATTACATACTTCGATGAAGGAACTTAAGCATGAAGTGTGAACCACAACCGCAAGAACAACACGCAATCGGCATTTTACTTAAAAGCATCCATGGCCCGATAAGCACTTCTCCTCAAGGGATTCACTATTAAGACTTTCGAGAAGTTGTTAAGCAAGGCCGGAAGCTTGCAAGAGGAGGCAAAGCAATTAAGTTTCACCGATAAAATGTATAAACAAAAGCCCGTAAAGACTTTTGAAAAGAAATCCGGATCGTTGCAAGCAGTTGACAAAGGCAAGCAACCGATGCAAATACCACCGTAACGGCCGCAAGCAACCACAATAGAATTACCAGCAACCCCGGCCCAGCCTATCACTATCTCCGCAAGATGAACAACCACCTCGTCCGCAACGTACATTAAGAGAGCTTTTGAGCGCAGAATATCCGTTCAAGAATGAAGCAAGTGCCGAAAATGTTCCGTAGTCCGATGAAGACTCCGGATTTCCACCGCTGTAGCCTAAAAGACCGCAGGAAGTCAACAAGAAAGGTGATCCCAACTTTTGCCCTTACCACCGTATGCTTGGACACAAAATAGAAGATTGTATTACCTTCAAAAGTTGGCTCAATGACAACCTTCGGAAAGGAATATAACGATCCCGAAGGAGTACATGAAGGAACCCCGTAAAGGAGGTTCCGTCAATGTCGTCTCGATCGATCCTATCATTCCGATAGATCCCTATACGACCGACGATGGATGGACTACCGCTTGGACGAAGTCTTCGAAAAGATTTTAGACGACATCCAAACCGCTTCGGTGCGAGCTTCAATTCGTAGTTTGAAACCCGTTAAGCCGGTACTATCACTTGCGATGAAGAACCACCTCAACAGAGACGATCGAAGAGAAGAAGAAAATTGACGAAGAAGAGAAGACCGAGGCACCTAAGGCTAGACTAGGGGCCGCTTATCCTAGGATAGTTGTTTCCGATTCTGGGGAAAATCCCTCGAACCCCCGACTCCGTATGATTATCCGCTCACTTCGGTGGGATCATATAATGATAAGGGTGATGGCGTTGGCTACGTTTTGATCGTGTCTAACGATTACGTAACTAACGGTAATCCGGATATCGATTTCGATACAAACGACAATTCTCAAATCATACACGATCTCGACGAGCAAAATAACGAAGAAGACATCCATCAAAGAGGCTACGAGAGTTCAACAAGCAACGAATCTATCTCGCGAGTTTCGAGGAGCTCCAAATACGATAGAGTTAGAACCTTCGTACTCGAAGTTAACCCGGAAGAGCCCGTCATTCCGATTCAAGAAGAGACACCGCAAGCTCAACAATAGATTCGAAGAAATTACGAAGTCAACTTAAGAAGTGGAAAAGTTCTACCTCCGAGAATGGGTCCAAAAGACAAAGGGAAGCAGGTGGTTGTTCAAGAAGAACCAACCCCAGCAGAAGAAATACCCATTCGAGAAGAAGCAGAGACACATGAAAATAAAGTGGACTACAATGTGCTAGCCCATCTTAGGAAACTACCAGCCAAACTAAGCATCTATGACGCTCTCATCTTATCAAAGGAGATGAGAGAAGCTCCGATCAAGGCCTTACTTCGATCCGTAAATTTGCTTAGCTCAAATGGCCGGAGAGTCCTTAGATGAGGTTTGCTCGTTAAAGGAACAACGAGGTGTTACCTTCACGGACGACGACCTACTACTTGGAACAACAGACCACAACCGACCGTTGTACATTTCAGTTACAATCGGAAAATTCACACTCTCCAGAGTATTGGTGGATCCAGGAGCATCAATCAATATAATGAATCTGCGAACGCCAGCATACTTAGAAATCGATGCCCGCGAGCTCGAGGCTGACAAAATGTTATTAAGAGGATTCAACCGTAAAGGAGAAAGAGCCCTCGGATCAATAACACCGTCTAATGAAGACCGGTGACTTAGCAAAGACAACCGCGAAATTTCACATAATCGATTCGAAACGTCATTCAACGCTCTACCGGGCCGACCATGG